>CM061531.1:283739862-284223618 GCA_030545055.2 Neoaliturus tenellus | reverse complement strand
TAAGGGTTTCTTGTGTTACATCCCTTTTTCTTTCGACCTACTAAAAATATTTGAAGATTGAGGAGTGAATTTAAAGCTTATAATCCAGCGATAATAACTGCGGGGCAAGAGCGATACACTCAAATTGAAGCTGTGCTATGGCCACCATCTTGGAAAATGTGTTTTCTACATTTTTGTAGTTTTGCCTGTAGTTGCTTTATTATTAGAGATACAGGAAAACGCTTGGTGTAAAAAATGTAGGCCATTAAAAAAATAACAGTTTATCTATTTACATTTTTCCTCTAAACCCAACGACTTATGAGTTATTTGCAATTAAGTGTAAATTAATTTCTTTGATTAATAAAATTTTTTAAATATAAATATTTGAAAACCAAAACAAATTTAACATAAACCAATTAAAAGAGATAAATAATAAACAATTTTGTAATAAACAAAATTTGAACTTAGTTTCATAGTTACGGAGGAAGTTAAAAAATGTTTCCAATATTATTCTTATGGGAAATAAACAAAATCTTCTATGTTGATTATTTATTAGCATATCATGGTAAAATTTTATGTGTACATTAATTAGGAAAATATCAACTTATATTTGCTAACAAAGCCCAAATGGCGGCAGACCCACATACTCACTAGCATTGGGTTTATGGGGAAGCTTAATCTGAATGGATTTTTTTTATTTTGTAAAGCAAAATAATAAATTGCCATCAAACCTACACAGAAAAGGTCGGCTAAACCAAACAGTATCAAAACGTCATATATATATATATATACTAGCAGTTACCCGGCGCGCGTTGCTGCGCTCAAATTAAGTTGTTTACATAAATAAAGCTATTTTAATAAAAAAAAGATAAGATAAGTTTTTTAATATAACAAAAAAAGTCAATGGCATAGAAAGTAAGTATATTAATATTACTGTAAGGCCAAAGGATAAACAGGTATTTTGCAAATTTAAACCCAGAATAGTCAAAGTTTGTTATGTATCTTATTGATCGTAATTGCAAATGCAAGAGCACCTATGAACAAAGAGTAGTCCATATAGTCCATGTCAAATTTCAACCCTGGAGGCCCAGTGGAGCACAGCCCTACTAAAAAATATATTTGCAAAACCATTCTTGGTGAGTACCTATGAGTAAAGAGGCATGTCCAAGTAAAATTTCAACCATGGTGGCCCTAAAGTAATCTAAAGTCCACTGGGGCGGAGCCCTAAAGAGCTTAAAAATTATATTTGCAAAACCGTTTCCTAGTGAGTAGCTATGAACAAAAAAATAGTACATCAAATTTCAACCCCTGTGGCCCTAAAGTAATTTCAATGTCCAGTGAGGCAGAGCCCTAAAGTGCTTAAAAAACTATATTTGCAAACCGTTTCTTAGTGACTACCACCGTTTCTTAGTGGGTGAAGAGCATCGTTCATCATATTTCAACCCCGGTGGCCCTAAAGTAAATTTGAAGTCCACTGGGGTGGAGCCCTAAAGAGCTTAAAAAACTATATTTGCAAAACCGTTTCCTAGTGAGTAGGTACCTATGAGCAAAGAGAATCATCCATGTCAAATTTCAGCTCCGGAGGTCCTGAAGTAATTTCAATGTCCAGTGAGGCGGAGCCCTAAAGTGCTTAAAAAACTATATTTGCAAAACTGTTTCCTAGTGAGTAGCTATGAACAAAAAGAATCGTACATCAAATTTCAACCCCGGTGGCCCTAAAGTAATTTTAAAGTCCAGTGGGGCGGAGCCCTAAAGTGCTTAAAAATGATATGTGCAAAACCGTTTCTTAGTGAGCACCTATGAACAAAAAGAATCATCCATATACTGTAATTTCAACCCCGGTGGCCCTAAAGTGATTTTAAAGTCCAGTGGGGCGGAGCTCTAAAGATCTTAAAAAACTATATTTGCAAAACTGTTTCTTAGTAAGCACCTAAGAGTAAAGAGAATCGTCTGTCAAATTTCAACCCCGGTGGCCCTAAAGTAATTTCGAAGCCCATTAGGGCGGAGGCCTAAAGAACTTAAAAAACTATATTTGCAAAACCGTTTCTTGGTGAATACCTATGAGCAAAGAGGCACATCCATGTTAAATATCAACCCTGGTGGCCCTGAAGTAATTTTGAAGTCCAATGGGGCAGAGCCCTAAAAAGCTTCAAAAACTATATTTTTGCAAAATTGTTTCTTAGTGAGTACCTATGGGTAAAGAGCATAGTCCATCAAATTTCAACTCCGGTGGCCCTAAAGTAATTTTGAAGTCCAGTGGGGTGCAGCCCTAAAGAGTTTAAAAAAATATATTTGCAAATCCGTTTCCTAGTGAGTACCAATGAGCAAAGAGAATCGTCCATGTCAAATTTCAGCTCCGGAGGTCCTAAAGTAATTTCAATGTCCAGTGAGGCGGAGCTCTAAAGTGCTTAAAAAACTATATTTGCAAACCGTTTCTTAGTGACTACCTATGGGTGAAGAGCATTGTCCATCATATTTCAACCCCAGTGGCCCTAAAGTAATTTTGAAGTCCAGTGGGGTACAGCCCTAAAGAACTTAAAAAATTATATTTGCAAATCCGTTTCCTAGTGAGTAGGTACCTCTGAGCAAAGAGAATCGTCCATGTCAAATTTCAGCTCCGGAGGTCCTAAAGTAATTTCAATGTCCAGTGAGGCGGAGCCCTAAAGTGCTTAAAAAACTATATTTGCAAAATCGTTTCTTAGTGAGTACCTATGGGTAAAGAGAATCGTCCATCAAATTTCAACCCCGGTGGCCCTAAAGTAATTTTGAAGTCCAGTGGGGTGGAGCCCTAAAGAGCTTAAAAAACTACATTTACAAAACCTATGGACATATGGTGCACCTATGGACAAAGAGGATCGTGCATGTCAAATTTCACCACCTGTAGCCTTTTAAGTGTAATTGTTAGCTTCCGTAGGGCGGAGCCATAAAGACAACACAAACATTATACCTCACACCTGGTTACTTCTATGATTATAAGCATCTGCTTGAATGAAACTTTCAAATTTTTTTTATTACAGCAGTTCATTTTGTAAACACTAAATTTCTCAAACCTGACACTGCACCATTGTATGCCCTCTGGGTCAGAGCCCTTTGGACAGATTTGCACTAAACTTCACACAAACCATCCTTGAATAATGCCTAATAATGCCTGAAAGTTTCGTTGCAATCTGTTGAGCGGTTTCAGAGTCTATAGGCATAAAACATATATATATATATATCACTTTTCACTATTTAAAGACGGGTAGGCTAGTGAAAATTAATTTGTGAATTAAGATATCTATATCTATAAAAAAGGAAGTATGTATATATATATATATATATATATATATATATATATATATACATACTTCCTCTTTTTTATAGATATAGATATCTTAATTCACAAATTAATTTTCACTAGCCTACCCGTCTTTAAATAGTGAAAAGTTTACACAGGGCCGCCTAGAGGGTACTAGGCGCCCGGGGCGAGGTTTTCATCTCTGCCCTCTAAATTAATTAGTTGGCGTACCTTATTAATTGTAATGTTATATTACAATTAATAAGGTAAATTTAATAAATTACAAATTTATTAAATTTAATTTATTAATTTAATTTATAATTTATTTATTTAATTTATTATTAATTTATAATTTAATATATTACAATTTAATCGGAAGCATTAAATTAGATAATAAAGAAATAAAATAAATAAATAAAATAATAAAAAAATTCACTCGTACTATAAAGATTTGTTGACACAGCCATTTGCTGGCAACACTTGGGGTCTGAGTCTGGTCTTGTAGACTGTCACACGTTATAACCAAAGACAAACTGCACCTCAAAAATCCTAACTGTTGATAGAGGACTAAAAAAAAAACATAATGATTTTTACTAAAACTATTGTGATTTGACATTAATGTTTAACTGGAGTCATCAATGTAACCATGAAAATATCGTGATCTCAAAGTACAAGTAAACCTAAAGCGGCAGAGTTAATATAGAATGGTGTTTTCAAAGACAAATTAAAATTAACAAATATAACATATTATTTCTATGAGCAGTCATTCTAATTTATATTTATCGTTATTATGATTATCTTAAGTTTTCGTATGTTTAAAATTGTTGTGAAGTTTGAGCCTTTATATCCCCACGGCCGCGGCGCCCCCTTGGCCGTGCCGCCCCCTTGGCCGTGGCGCCCCCTTTGGCCGTGGCGCCCCCTTGGCCGTTCCGCCCCCTTGGCCATGGCCCCCGGGGCGGCTGCCTCGGTCGCCCCGCCCTCTGGGCGGCCCTGAGTTTACACCACACATTAATCTTGAATGAGTATAACAAACATACAAATTTACAACATTCGCATCTAATTTCATCTAGTAGCATTAATTTTTATTATTGTATAATAAGGAGAATTTGGTAATTTGATTTGCTTTGATCAATTCATTTAGGAGTAGAAGGTCAGAATACTCCCTGTCACAGCAGGACCTGTGTACTCAGCGAATTTCCAAAGAAATTTACTTTTTTAATTTTTCCATAACCACCACGGTGATGAGTAGGCTACTTTAGTTTTCTTGCCGGTATGTATGGCACACAAACATTATATATGAAAAACTTTCAAAATGTATGATGAAAAGTAAATAAATTATTTAGAAAGTAAATAATTGCTATATGGTAAAGTTTTTCAGTAACAGTTGCCGCACAGCGTCGCCCCTTCGACGCCCAGTGCTATGGCATGGTCCTAGGGCCGCACTATAATTAATTAAGGTAATGGGCGGATTTCGTCGTTCCGTACACCTCCACCGCTTTCAGTAGGATATCGTAGTGTTGTACTCCCTCCCCCCCACTACTGTTGGATCTTACAGTGTCATACACCCTCCCACCAATTCGGTTGGATCTCGTAGTACCATACACACACCCACCATTTGAGGTGGATCTCGTGGTGTCATACACCCCCCCACCACTTCGAGTGGATCTCGTTGTGTCATACATTCCGGACCTCACTTCGTATGTAAAGTTCCATACTAGATTTTCACACGTTAACTCAATTCTGAGATGATATTCGTAATCTAGATTGGGTTAATTTAAAAAGTGTAATTTCATTTCTTTATAATTGCTTTCCTTCTGCTGGATCCCATATTACTGCGGATTTCCAGTGGATCTCACAATACTGGAATACACGTATGTGTGTGTGTGTGTGTGTGTGTGTGTGTGTGTGTGTGTGTGTGTGTGTGTGTGTGTGTGTGTGTGTGTGTGTGTGTGTGTGTGTGTGTGTGTGTGTGTGTGTGTGTCTGTAGTACTGATAACTTTTGATAGACCTCCGATTTTGAAGAAATTAGGTATGGAGGTGTAAGACCAGGTCTATTTTAATGAGTTTGCGAACTAGTACGATCAGGTTATGGGAAATAGGTTTTATTGGGTTTCAAAGGGTTCAAAAATGGGGTTTCGGCATTTTTGGTCCTCAATTTTCTTAATTCAACAACTTGAACTAAAACCATTTAATAAAGCTTTTTTTTTAGGGAGAGGCGGGAAACATGCATTAGGCCTACGCACACAGGTGGCCAGCCTGTAGTATGGGGCTCCTCTAAAAAACGGGCTTACCCACTAAAAAACCTCCTCTACCCTTTACGATTCTAACCTGGAATTGTTTATTACATTACGTCAGGCTAGGCCTAAATTTGGCTTAAGCCCATGGGGCTGGCTCCTTGTCCAGCCGCTCGATCAAGGGATCTAGGCCACTACGCGGTCCAGGTCGGTTTTCTTTTCCAAGAGGATGCCCCGGACGAACTGTGATAAACAATCCCTCATCCTCCAAAATCTTTTGGCAGACCGAGTCCACCGAAAATGCACGAAAAATTTGTGTGGCCTCCAGGCGGGGCCCTTCCCAACAGGGGTAGTAGAAAAATGTGTGTTCCGCATCGTCGGGAACGCCCGAGTAATAAATGCAGTCCGATGAACCGGTCTTGCCCATCCGGTTCAGGTACGACTTAAAATAGCCGTGACCTGTCAAGAATTGGGTCAGGTAGTAGTCCACCTCCCCATGCCGCCGTTCCACCCATGGTTGGACCTGCTTGATAAGTCGCGCAGTCCATCGTCCTCGGGTGTAGTGTTCCCAGCTGAGATGCCACCGCTGGAAGGTTTGGGTACGCACTACTGTTCTTGCCGTGTCCTTGCCGATCCCGCCTTGTCTCTGATAAATCGGATTTCTAAATTCTGGATGGTATTTTAGAGATCACTTTTTCAGAATGTAAGATTCCAAGAGAGGTGTTTATCCATTTCTAATCCCAAAAATTAGATGTAATCTACTTCAGTTATATTTTGTTTGTTAATTTCCATTATACGTAAGACTAAATTACTTACAGATTCCGTCAAAAACAGCTCAATGATAATTTATAAACATGGTCAGGACATGTTTCCATGTCAGTACATCATCTTCAGCTGACGAAAACGTGAAATTCATCGGCTGTTAGGCCTTGTCATCTTGGTTAAAAAATAAGTTTAATAAATAACACATACAAAGTTTACACATATGCACATTAAAACAAACACCGAACAATACACAGGCCTGTGACAAGGAAACAATGCAACGATTGTGTCGCGCCGATGGTCGGGGACAGACTGGAGTACGTTTCCTTATCTAGGCGTATCAGTGATATCAGGAGGAACGGGTACAGCTGTTGGCAGGCAATTATCCCCAATAAGTGAATTGAAAATTGAATGAGAGTTAAATTGAAGTATTTCTTTGATAATACTTTCATCAGGATTGTTGCCCTTAAAAGATTTATAAATTTCAAATTCTTCTAACGTATCCATCTTTTTCTAATTTGTCTTTACATTTCTTTTTCTTTATTTGTCTAATTACACACTAAGATTTAATTTTGCAATAAGAGATGCCAATTTTGGTAGGGCGAAGGGAGGCTCAATTGTAGGTATTAATTTGCAATCTAGTTTTGTTAGTCTTTTAAGCTTTGTAATTATAAGGAACTTGCATTGTGTACAGATAAAGAGTAGTACAAGAATAAATTAAACACTCTACCAATTTATTTAAATTTTAATGATTGGGAAAATGATTTTCAAAATTTAAAACAAATGGTTACGGAGAATTTAAATAAAAACTTTGTTAATTATAGGCGATTTAAATGGAAGGATTGGATTTGAACAAGTTATCCAAGATTTTGATTTTCTAGGTCCTTGCTGTCTCGGTAAAAGATCTTCCAAAGACAAAGTAATAAATTCCAAAGGCCGAAGATTATTGGAGTTGTTTGAAGACTCTGGGCATATTATCTTAAATGGTAGGACAATGGGGGATATGGAAGGGGAATTAACATTTGTTAGCGGGGTGGGGGCATCTGTTATTGATTTGGCTGCAGTCCCAATTAGTTGTATTGATGCTATTAATAATTTTAAGGTAGTTTCACACACAGGTTTGGATCATATGCCAATTGATTTGTCCATTACAATTACGGAGGTAGAGGGAAGTAAGGAAGGGGTGAAAAATGAAAGTTTACTGCCCAGATTAAAGTGGACAGACAGCGATAACATGTATTATAAACAAAAGATGGGTAACGCTATGGAACACTTTTGTATTACAAATGATAATGTAGAAAATATAGATAAGATAACAAGGTGTATAAAGGATTGTTCATCGTATAATGTAAATAATTCAAAAGGATTTAATTTTGTAAAAAACAGCCTTGGTTCGATAAAGAATGTTTCACACTTAGAAACAGAGTTTTTAGTTTGCTAAATTTATTTAGAAAAACTAGTTCTAATACAAATAGGCTGTTGTATTTAAAGGCTAACAAAGCGTACAATTTATTATGTAAACAGAAAAAGCAAAACTTTAGAAACAGTGTTATAGAATGTATAAATGTAGCTAGGGATGGAAAACAAGTGTGGAATGCTATTAATAGTTTCTGAAGGTCAGATAAAAGACCTATTGTAAACTTGAAACCGGAAGAATGGGTAGAACATTTCAAGGCTTTATTAAATCCGATGCAATAATGTCCGAAACTGTCAGTTATGCAGAACCTTTCATTGTAAATGAATTAATGGATAGGGATTTTACATTTCCAGAACTACAATTAGTGTTAAGTAAAGTTAAGAATAACAAAGCCCCTGGTGAGGACGGTGTGCTCTTTGAGTTTTAGCGAATTTCCCATAGGGAATAAGCTATTACCGTAGGTCTCATGGTAAGACCTAAGCCCGGGACCATGTTACTTTTTCGTTTTAAGGTGCCCAGAGCCCAAAAATAATAGTCATTAAAATTTATATATATATATATAGAGACGTTAACTCTTGTAAAAATAGTCCGATCGACACCAAATTTGGTAGAGATGTGTAATCCTATGTTTATTCGGATGATTTCGAAAACCAGACATATCGACCCACCGGAAGGGGTACTTTTGGGGGGTTTTGTACCCCAAAAATGGGGTTTTTGCATTTTTCATAAGTAAATTTTAAAAATTTAAAATTTTTATTTTGACCATTAGCTCATTTTAGCTAAAAATTTTGGATTATTTTGGATTTAGCTCAAATAAACACACAATTTAGTATTTTGAAGCTTTGCTCTATCTCCATTGGTTACCGAGATATTACAAAGTCTAAAGACAGTACATTGTCTTTTGGGGCTCCAATGTTAATCTTATAGAGAATAAGGATGTGCTAATATTTCACTTATTAACCAATATTTTTGAATGAAACTTGGTATTTAGCTTCATTTGGTTGAGATTCATCCATTTAAGGTAAAAAATCTTGGTTTTTGTACTTATCATGACAGCAAACCTGCATACTCTTTTCCCATGTTAATCATATGGAGAGTAGGCAAACTCTTTTATTTATGGACAGATATTGATGAAACTTACTATATGGCTTTATATGGTCGAAATAAATTTTTTCTATGCTAAAAACCTACTTTTAGTGCCCCCCATGGCAGCATACCTGCATACTCTTTCCCTATATTTATCTTAAGGAGAATAGACATTTATTTCCCTATTTATGAGCACGTAACGAAATTTTGTTTACAAGTTTAGCTGGTCAAAATTAATATTACTAATTTGGAAATTCGCTGAGTACGCAGGTCTGCTGCGACGGGGGGTATTTTAAAAACGCACCAAACTCATTTTTGCATGTATTGATAAATGTTTACAATAGTATGTTTAAGGAAGGAATTGTACCATGTAGTTTTAAGAAATCTATAATTTTTCCTTTACACAAGAAGGGAGATTTTAATTGAGTACAAAATTATAGGGGCCTATCTTTTATTAATTGTATTGCCAAACTGTACTCTAGTCTTTTGCATAATAGATTAAGTGAATGGGCAAACTACTGGCAGATTTTGACTGAATTTCAAGCTGGTTTTCGTAAAGGTTACTCCACTGTAGATAACGTATTTAATTTAACAAACATGATCAAACTTCAACTTGCAACTAAAGGTAGTAAACTAGGCCTATATGCATTTTTTTATAGATTTCTCAGCTGCATTTGATATGGTGGATAGGAATGCTTTGTTTTATAAATTATCCTGTATGGGAGTGTCAACGCGCATGGTGGCGGCATTGCGGGCTTTGTACGACGGCACAGTGTCTGGGGTGTGGTATAAGGGAGGGGTTACAGGGTGTTTTGAAACTAAAATGGGCTTAAAACAAGGTTGTAATTTATCTCCGTTATTATTTAGTTTATTTATCAATGATATGAAAGATAATTTGTTTGGTGGATGTCTCTTTGGACAAACAGGAGTAAATATTTTGCTTTATGCTGATGACGTTGTACTTTTAGCTCCGACAGCCGCTAGCTTGCAGTTAATGATTAACAATTTAGAAAATTATTGTGCAGCATGGAATTCGCTATTGAACTTAAACAAGTCAAAAATTGTAGTCTTTAGAAATGGAGGTAAATTAAGGCAAAATGACAGCTGGACTTACAAAGGAAATGCAATTGAAGTTGTAAATATTTATAAATATTTGGGCATTGAACTGACATCTAAAACATCGTGGGAAACGCAATTCAATCAGAAAGCGGTTAGTGCTAAATTGGCCATCAATACAGTTTGGCGGAACTTTTTTAACGAAAGTAAAATTTCAATTTTTTCTAAATTCAAATGCTTTTATTCGGTAATTAGATCAATAGTCTGTTATGGATGTCAAGTTTGGGGTTATCAAAAAAGTGAAAGGATAGAGGGAGTTTTGCGATATTTCATAAAAAAGATTTTTTGCCTGCCTATAAACACGCCGAATTACGCACTGTATCTTGAAACAGGAACAGAATCAATTTTTCTTTACACTTTGGAAATGAATTTAAAATATATTGTTCGCTCGTTGTCTTTGCCAAATGACCGCCTACCTTACATTCTTGTGAAACAAATCGTCAAAAAAAAATTTGTTCTGGTGTGAGGAGTGGCAAATAATTGGACGCCTTCACGGGATAGATGTGATAATGGACGGTGGCGCGGGCGGGGTCCAGGCCTCACTCACCGAGGTGTTAGAGGCGGTCAGAGCGGCCGAGAATCAGGCGACATTGGAGGCGGCCCGAAATACACGTTATCACTGGTGGTATGCGTCCTTGAACTTGGAGCTGGGAGACCGGTCTTATCTATTAGATAACATTTCACTGAGGGTGATGAGGTGGGTCTTTAAAGCACGGGTTGAGTCAATTTATTTAAATTATAGGCCATGCATTGAAAATCAAAATTATTTTTTTAGTTTATGTAATTTGGGAGAGTTTGAGGATGTATTTCATTTTATAAGCAGATGTCCAATTTTGTCCAGTATTAGAAAGAGGTTTTTAAATAAAACAGAATTGACGAGGGAGGAATTTTTTGCAGATTTAAATGGGAGGGACTGGTGGGGTTTGGGTTTTTATTTAATCAATGCATGGAAGTTTAGGTGGGAATTGGTGCAAGAATTTAATTTTTAGTCATACATCAAACAAAAGTCCTTACTATGATTAAAATGTTGCTTTTACTACAGTTTTGTCATAAACTTAATAATTAAATCCTGGTAAATTAAAATGTATTTTTTCAGAATATAATGTTCCTTTAGTGTTTGTTTTGGTATTATGTTATAAGGATAGGTAGTTTGCCAACCCAGCAGACAGTCCATTGGACTATTGCTGTTTCAGTGTAGCACTGTTTTCTAGCTGTATAAGGTTATCCTTTGGCCTACTGTGTTAGGCTAGATAAAAAAGAGGATTCATTTCTTGTACAATTTGTTTTTTAGAAAAATAAAGCACTGTTTTCTTTCTTTCTAATGGTGTCGGTCTCTTCCGGTCTGGCCTGTGATCAAATTTGACCCAGAACATCGGCAAAAGATCGCCCCCCTAAGGGCTTGATCAAAATTGCCTCCGTCCTGGGCTTCTTAGGCCTGGGTTGTTTAAGCTTTCTGACAGACTTCCCAGAGGCTCTTACCAATTGGGTTTGAGACTTTCGTCCGCTCCACCCTCGATGCACTTTTCGAAGCTGCCTCTGCTCGCTTCAGCCTCCTCTTTTCCCTCTTAGAGAGGCGCGTCTTCCAGCTCCCCAGAGGTATTGTGGCAGATGTCGCTGCCAAGGCAGGATCAGCCCCCGGAGCATTAACCTCTGCAGGGGTAGCCGCTGGAATCAAAGCAGCACATTGGGCGGATTGAGTAGCCTGGACAGGAGATGTCTGCGATGATGCAGTGACAAAAACCGATCTCGGCACTAAGTCCTCCTCGCCAAGCTTAGGGCTTCCCGACGATGAACTTGAGGCGAAACAGAGATCACTTCGTTCATTATGTCACGCTCCTGCTTCACCGCCTTCAGCCTGATCTTCCGGCATTCCTCGATTTCTCCAAGGAAATCCTCCAGTTTCGGAACTCCGTCCTTTATCACCATACTGATGTTCTTCTACGTTCGTGCCTTGGACATCTCCTTCAAATGAACTTTCATTTTCTTCAGGGACTGGTCCTCCTCCTCGCTGGCATCGTCCTGCTGCTGCTGAAGCATTTGCAGTTCAAATGTCGCACGAAGGGGGCTCTTCCTGGGAGGAATCCCTTGGATCCTGGCTAGTGGTATTAGTGGTGGCTTGGTCACCTCCATCGCCAGATCGATCTCCTCCTTCTTTTTTCCGGATTCGGACGACGATCCGGCATCACCAGAAGCCTTGAACGGCATTGGCGGAGGGTGGTTTTAATACCCCTCGTCAGCGTTCCAGTGTTCAAGGTCAGAGACCTCTGCAATTTTGAGCTGCGCTTAAAGGCGGCCTGTTCCATCTCCTTACCATCATTCATGTTTACGGATTTCATGTCCATGCTTTTGAGTCACCAGCGCATCGTGCAGCAAGGGGCAGCCCCGTTTATTGGCCGAGAGCGGGTGTACCATTGGAGGTCCCTCCTCCCGTAGGAGAAAAAACGCCCCTAGATTATGTTATGTCAAATAATGTAAAATTTATTGTAGGCTATTGTGGTAGGATAATCAGATGTTTATTATACCCGCAATACAGTAATGTATACAATTTTTTATCATTTGTCCTTGTTCCTTGTTCATAACTTGCATTCCTCGATGTTATTTACGAGGCCGTGTTCGCAAGTAAATAGGAAGAGGGAGGAAATAAAAATGCCCTTCCTAAACTGTCTGTCTGTCTATCTGTCGAGCGCACCTATGTTACAAGGAATGTCATTTGACTATTTTGAAAAATGAGTGAAAAAACAGAAAAGGTTTGTGTGTTTATCAAAAGTACACTTAAAGCTATTAAGAGAATCGATGCCGCTGAGTCAGCCAAAAAATATTGCTATGGAATATGGAGTTTTTGTCACAAATTGCTCAGAATGTAAAGCCCTTTTAACCCTTTCAGTGCTGAATAAATATTACATAACTTTCTAAAATTGCTGGGAATTATACATATAATTTCCAAAAGTGCTATGGGGGGCAATAGGGCGAAGGCAAGCGCATGAGATTAAAAAAAAATTTTGACCCGAAACTGCTAGACAGCGATATTTTTTATCTCGATCGTCTGGAATGAAATCATCAGTGTTCCGAAATAACAATTGAGACAACCGATATTTCTGTTTAAGTCCGCCGTATCGATATCAGCGGCGCGACGAAATATCGTCGCTTCACACTTTTTGGATGAAAGGCGAGGGACGATACATAGTTGCTTAGCATTTCTCGGGAAAAAGACGAATGATATTTCGTTCCATAGCACTGAAAGGTGGAAATTACTAATAAGTGATGGAAAATGTCCGCAACAATTTATTAAACAATAGCACTGAAAGGGTTAATTACGTATCATATAATGTAGGACAATGGAGTTTTCCTTACCACTTCCGTTAGGGATGTCCACTAAAGGAAGTCTTGGGGAAAACTTAATTATATTCATTATATTAAACTTATATGCTCGCAAGGCATTTTTTTCATACCTAAAACAGTTCACTCAATTAAAGGATATCCTACTCGCATAAAAGCTTACAATGCGCTGACAGCTTTTTATGGAATGATATTAAAGTGAAAATTTATATATCAAAAGTCAAAGGTTTTAAATTCAAGCTCAATATTTTGAGATTCATTGTCAACATTTGCAAATTTTAAGTAAAGGATTTTAATAAAAAGGTTAAGGCATAGATTAAGCAAGGAGTATGCTTAATCTATGGTTAAGGTTTTGAAAAATCATTATTTCTCTAGATCCCATCGTATTATCAAAGCAAAGCCATATTAATGCCATCTGTTAATCTGTTAATGCCATCTGTTTTATTGAACATGGTGTTCTAACCCAATTTCTTATGTTTCTTTTGTAGGAATCATGAAGAATCCCTGGATTTCACCTGATGGAATACTGAAAGTTAAAAACTGAAATTCAGATTTTTAGTGGCATAAAAAAGAAACCCCAAAAAGAAATTATAGCAACATTGGTTAATTTATAAGAAAGGACAGCATGTTTTAATTTATAAATTGCACAGAATGCCGAAAAATGTACTTCTTAATCTATCAGATAAATCACTTACAAACAAAGACATACCATATATAATAAACAGATTAAGAAGGGACAAGAATATTAATCAGTTGGATTTGTCCAATAATTTGATTGGAGATCAAGGAATCAAAGAGCTAGTCAATTCATCTGCTATCAACAATGTATTTTATTTTACACTTTACAATAACCGCATTGGAGATGAAGGTGCTGTTTCAGTTGTGATAAGTTCTAAAGGAAACAATATTGCATCACTTAATCTAGCTAAAAATCGAATAACAGTGAATGGCATTGTTGCTCTTTCTAACCACTTGCCTGGTAGTAGAATTGTAAATCTTGATTTAATTTTCAATCCTGGATCCGATGACCCAAGGGGGTTCTACGCTCTTTTGGAAGCTGCTAGAAGCCATAGGCTGCTTCAGTATTTGCATGTGCCCAGTGAATTCAATAAAATACTAAAACCAGTTTTGTTGGAAAACAGAGAGTATGTGTCTGAAATCAGGCAACAGTTAATTAATTTGATCAACAGCTTAAAAGATTATGGAGAGTTCAAGTACCCCTTAGAATGTCTCAACCCGAGTACCCTCTCTCAGTTTCAGGTTTTTTATTATAATCAAATGCTTAATCACCCACTTATCGGCCTGAACCAAGGTGTAACTTGCAGGAAAATTGAAAATTACATCAAAGACAATTATTTTAAAATTACAAGAGTAGTTTCTAATGCTGTTGAACATGATGATAGTACTGCAGTGTCCATAGCAATTCTACCTTTTGAAACATTAGGTAGAATAACAAAATATTGCTTCATCACCGATGTGAACCTCGAGTCAGACACCAACACTTGCAGTAGTATCTCTCACCAATCAGACTCCATAGACGAATCTCCATTTCGATGAGAAACCAATTCTAGTCACAGATTAGCATATATTGTATTGGGTGTTAATTTTTATTTTATTTTTATGATTGTAAACTTATATTTTTGTGATTAAATTTGCTGTAAATAAATCAACATTTCTATTGTTTAAGTGATTTCCCCCATTTAAATATTGAGTAACTAGTGGTTTATAGGGGCAAAAGCCCCAATCATAAAATTAAAATAGTATAGCGGATTACCATTACTTCCTAAGAAAGTTTTCAAGAGATTGGATTTTTATCGATAATATTTTAGCAATATACCTTTTGTTTGCATAACCACCCGCTACCAAAGCATTCTTTACAGTCTTATACTATTAAAGACAGCAGTTATAACTGCTTCATTTCATCTATTGTTAAAATCTATATTGACCTATAAAAATAATTTTTTTTTTTTTAAGAAATCATAGTGGTCAATTAGTACAAAAAATCACTGGGCTATGACGAAAAATTATTATAACATCATAAAGTGAGTGGCAAATAAGCAAAAAAGTGATGGATGCTCAGCACCCATTTTATGATAATTACCATTTCAATAGTGTTCACCATCAGTTTTATTGTTAGTCCATAAATTGAATGAATATTTTCGTTTCTCTCAAATTTTTCACTGCTTCAAAATATTTTAACGTCAAAAGACTTAACTAATCACCTCAAAATGGATTGTCTACTCTCACTGGCAATATTTGGCTTTCCTAACCAAAACACGTGTTTTCGTATAAAAAAAGTAGAATTGTTTAAATCACCATACATTTTGTTCAGAGTTTTCTATGTTATTTCCAATTTAGTTGTAAGGTTTTGGATATATTGCTTTTTTCCTTAGTCTTTGGGACAAACGTCTTTAATTTAAACTCTTTAAATTTGTAGAATGCCTAAAATTACATGGAAAAAGTTGGCTTTCACACAACTCCTACGGTATAAGTTTTAGGTAATATATCTCTTCACTCAATGTGATCGTTTGATTTTCATTTTGAAATCTAACCAAAACATGTTTTATTTTAAACAAAGTAGGTTTTTCTGAAACCACAGCTCATCATTCATTGTGGCCGTATCATGAACCACAATACCGCTGTAAGCTTTTTTATTTGCAAACACAATAGATTTTAGTTTTCGTTTATTTAAGTGACAAAGTAAATATCGGCTGTCAATTTGTAAGATTATTAACCCTCCTAGTGGATTTTGCAGTAATTCAATACCAAAATAATGTTATAATAGTACCACCTTAGGTGATTAGTACATAGATCTCTTTCACTCAATTTACATCACCTGGCTCTCATTATAAAACTACATCAAAACACTTGTTTTAATGTACACAAAGCAGATATTTTTGAATCCCTAACGCTTTCCCTTCAGGGAGAAAAAATTGTACTTTAGTCCCTAAGCACAAATAAATATTGAAGTCCAGTGGGGGGGGAGCCCTAATAAAGAGCTTCGAAAACTATATTTGCAAAACCGTTTCTTAGGGAGCACCCATGAGCAAAAAGAAACGTCCATTTCAATTTTCAACCCCGGAGGCCCTAAAGTAATTCTGAAATCCAGTGGGGCGGAGCCCTTAAGTTCTTCAAAAATTATATTTGCAAAACAGTTTCTTAAAAAGTAACTATAAGCAAAGAGAATCGTCCATGTTAAATTTCAACGTGTAGGCTATACACTAATTGTGAGTTTCTGTGGGGCGGAGACCTAACGGGGATGTTTAAAGCAATTTATTTTTTTTGGCACCTAAGAAAAAAGAGATCACTCCAAATTTCAACCGTGCGTAGGTTTCCTAATTTGTATTTACAATTGGCCATTCGGATAACGTTATATTGAAGTTTCGAAGGCCTGTGGGGCGAAGCCCTGAAGGAATTTTGTTAAATCAGTTCTTAGTGAGCACCTAAGATGCAAGACGAACCTGTGTTTAAAGTTTCAAGTAAATACGTTTGGTAGTTACTGAGATTTCATTATGAGTCAGTCAGTAATCACTCTCCATCAGGTTTAGCTTGGTCGCTAAGCTCATTCGCCGCAACTATACCCTAGTTTTTATCACCAATCTTCCCTCAATAATTTGAATGAGAAAAGCTGTTTACAAAATTATTATTCCTTAATGTAATCATATGTTCCAATACAAAAATGTTACTTCCATAAACTTTGGAGACGTGTGGGGCGGAGCCCTGAAGGAATTTTGCAAAATCGTTTCTTAGTGAGCATTTAGGAGGCAAGACGATCCTACGTTAGGGTGACCAAATCATTCACGAGGAAACCGGGACAGCTCCGAATATGTATCCTTCCCTCTGATATGTAAATAATATCTGATTGATTCATAGTATATTGTTTTAATCTATATATTAATACGCAAGCATGTTTCATTTCCTCCTTTTTTCTCAGCTCGTGTGCATCGTAGGATAAATCCAAGCACACCGTTAGAAAGGTATGGTCATGTAGATGAGCAGAATCACACTCTAATTCACATCGGACTCCAGGGCTACGCCCCACAGGCTTTTAAAGTTCCAATATTAATCTTATGGAGAAAGAAGAATTGAATGAATCATTGGACAGCTGTTGTAAAAGCAACTGCTAGAAAATTATAAACAACAGATGTTTTAGTTGTAAATGTTTTTAAGCTTCTTGGGGCCAGATCAACTCAAATTTTGATCGAATTTCGATCAGGAGGCGATCTCTAGTTACAATTAATCAATCACTCAAAAGCAAATTTTCATGAGTTTCCTAAACATAAATTCTTATAGTAGTACTCTATGTTAATGAAGCATTGTTAAAAACTTAACTTGTCATCGAATGATAGTAAAAGGCCAAATTACGGTAGCTTAATTGATAACATAATGACTACATAATGTAGGTGTCTATGTTAAAAATACCTAAGTAATAATAGAGTTCAAATTATTGAATATTACATTTTATATTACTCAGCACTAGTGCATGATGGTTGGTAATGAACAGCCTTGCAGAAGGATCACTGCTTCTGGCGTTCCCTATCATGTCTCTGTTATTTGAAACTTAAGTAAGTTATGGTTACAAGATTGCACACGGTTACATTTCTTTTTTGTAATTATAAAGAATCTTGAGGATGGCTTCCAGCAAGTTCATTTTCGTTTTGTTCCACCCATCAAAATTTCAACTGGCCTATATTTGTATCAATATTTTTTTAATCCCTTAAACAGCATTCCGGGACTTTTGAACGTCCCGATACAATTTTTCGGGACATCGCATGACATTACAAAAAACCGGGACAATCCCGGTTTTCCGGGACGTTTGGTCACCCTAACCTATGTTCAAAGTTTCAAGTAAATCCGTTTGGTAGTTCCTGAGATTTCATGATGAGTCAGTGAGTGGGGTTTCGCTTATATATATATACTAGCAGTTACCCGGCGCGCGTTGCTGCGCTCAAATTAAGTTGTTTACATAAATAAAGCTACTTTATTAGTTCTTTTAATGTAAAAAAGTCAATGGAAAATAAAGTAAGTATATTAATATTGTAAGGCCAAAGGATAAACAGGCATTTTGCAAATTTAACCCCAGAATAGTCAAAGTTTGCTTCATATAGTATTGATCGTAATTGCAAACGCAAGAGCACTTATGAGCAAAGAGGCCCTAAATTAATTTTAAAGTCCAGTGGAGCGCAGCCCTAAAGTGCTTAAAAACTATTGTGAGCAAAGAGGCACGTCCAAGTAAAATTTCAACACTGGCAGCCCTAAAATAATTTAAAATCCAGTGGGGCGGAGCCCTAAGGAACTTAAAAAACTATATTTGCAAAACCATTTCCTAGCGAGTAACTATGAGCAAAGAGAATCATCCATGTCAAATTTCAACCTCGGAGGTCCTAAAGTATATGTGAAGTCCATTGGGGCGGAGCCCAAAAGTGCTTAAAAACTATATGTGAAAACAGTTTCTTAGTAAGCACCTATGAGCAAAGAAGCACGTCCATGTTAAATTTAAACCCTGGTGGCCCTAAAGTAATTTTAAGTCTATTAGGGCAGAGCCCTAAAAAGTTTCAAAAACTATATTTGCAAAACCGTTTCTGAGTGAGCAAAGAGCAAAGAGAATCATCCATCACATTTCAACCCCGGTGGCCTAAAGTAATTTTGAAGTCTAGTTGGGCGGAGCCCTAAAGTGCTTAAAAAACTATAATGAGCAAAGAGGCACGTCCAATTAAAATTTCAACACTGGTGGCCCTAAAGTAATTTAAAATCCAGTGGGGCGGAGCCCTAAGGAGATTAAAAAACTATATTTGGAAAACAATTTCCTAGTGGGTACCTATGAACAAAGAGAATGGTCCATGTCAAATTTCAACCTCGGAGGTCCTAAAGTAATTCTGAAGTCCAGTTGGGCGGAGCCCTAATGTGCTTAAAAACTATATGTGAAAACAGTTTCTTAGTAAGCACCTATGAGCAAAGAAGCACGTCCATGTTAAATTTCAACCCCAGTGTCCCTAAAGTAATTTTGAAGTCCAGTGGGGCGGAGCCCTAAAGTGCTTAAAAATTATATTTGCAAAACCGTTACTTAGTGAGCACATATGAATAAAAAGAATCATCCATCAAATTTCAACCCCAGTGTCCCTAAAGTAATTTTGAAGTCCATTGTGGTGGAGCCCTAAAAAGCTTTAAAAACTATATTTGCAAAACAGTTTCTTGGTGAAAGTACTTATGAACAAAGAGGCATGTCCATGTCAAATTTCAACCCCGGAGGTCCTAAAGTAATTTTTATGTCCAGAGGGGCGGAGCCCTATAGATATTAAAGAACTATATTCTCAAAACGGTTTCTTAGTGAGAGTATCTATGAACAAAGAGAATCGTCCATTTCAAATTTCAACACGTGTAGGCTTTTAGAGTAATTGTGAGCTTCTGTTATAGGCGGAGCCCCGATGACAACACAAACATCAACCATTATACTTCACACCTGGTTACTTCTATGATTATTAGCATATGCTTGAATGAAACTTTCATTTTTTTACAGCAGTTAATTTTGTAAACACTAAATTTCTAAAACCTGACACTGCACCATTGTATGCCCTCTGGATCAGAGCCCTTTGGACAGATTTGCACTAAACTTCACACAAACCATCCTTGAATAATGCTTAATAATGCCTGAAAGTTTCATTCCAATCTGTTTAGCGGTTTCGGAGTTTATAGGCAACATATATATATATATATACATACTTCCTCTTTTATATATATATAGATTTAATACAGATTTTAATATAAAAATAAAACACTTATGATTAATAAATACTTTCCAACATTAAAATTTGTTACATTTTTTTATGAGAGCCTACCAACTCCAACTACAGCCCTCCGTTCCTCCCACGTTGTTTTGCATTTATTTAGTACAGCATCATACAAAAAATAATAATACAACAGTTAACTACAAAACAATTACTGAAATACATTAAGGCTTAAACAAAATATAAATAAAATTTAAGAAATTTAAATTTTGAGTACAAAATCAAAAATTTTTTTATGTTTAATCTTTATACAAATATTTATATTTCTTGATTAACTAATTGAACAGACCACAAGTTTTTTTAAAAATATTTCTACATTGCTATGTACCGATCAAATTTAAAAAAAATCTATATTTTATATATTTAAAATCTACGGATTTGAATTAAACTAAAAAATTTAAGTATCTTTTTTGAAATTCCAGTATAATTCAAGTATTTCCATTATCAGTAGACACCCTGCTATTTCTTTTGGTACTGGTATTAAATCATTTTGTCCG
Source organism: Neoaliturus tenellus (assembly GCA_030545055.2). Lineage (NCBI taxonomy): Eukaryota > Metazoa > Arthropoda > Insecta > Hemiptera > Cicadellidae > Neoaliturus > Neoaliturus tenellus. Next base: position 284,203,129 of record CM061531.1, on the reverse strand, counting down.
GCCTAACCATTTCTATGGTTTTATTTGTTATTTTTTAACTAGGATTAGTTTAATTCAACACTTCAACCAAGTCACCAGTTTTGTTAGCTTTGATATGTAAAAAATGTATTTGTGACAATAAAGAAATTTGAATTTGAAAAAAAATCCATCCAACATGTCATTAATCCTACCTAAAATACAAGGACTCAGATGAAGTCTCATTCACGTCAGCAGCAGTACCTTCTAATTATCAACAAAAATATTACTTCTGCAGTGGTCAAAGTCATCCCGAAACGACTGCCCAGCCAAAAAAGCTACATGCTCAGGATGCAAGATGAAAGGTCATATGTAAAGGTATGCAGATCAATGAAAGCTAAAGGTAAAATGGTTTCTATTAGTTCCTCAGCTCTTTCTCTTCTACTCTTGTCTTTATCTGAAGCGACTTTTTATAAATTATCAAAAGCTGTTGTTCAAGGTAAGGTAAATAACGAAAATGTAGAACTCTTAGTAGATACTGGAAGTACAGACAGTTTTATAAACAAATCTTTGGTTAAGAAAAATATCAATCAATCAAAAAACTGGTTTATTTCAAATATATACATTTTTCAAACATTACATTGGTCAACATAATATACAAAATAGGTAAACTTAGCCTAACTTAAACTACCTGACAGTAAAAAAATATGAAATGTTATCTCACATAGGCTTAAGCCCGTGAGATAGTCGTTATTCTAATTATACTACTATTAATACAATGAAAAAACCTATAATATCATTGGTAATTTTACTAACTTACTGCATTACAATTTGAGAAAAAAAAAGATTAGGAAGTTTGTATATTCAGTCATGAGGAGAATTTTAATGAAATAAAGGAATTTACTTGACATATATGGACAATATGGAGACAAAATAGATTCTGTGTTTTTCCCGAGACGAAACAGGTGCTGATGGCATTAACAACTTTAGCTTTTGCAGGAAATGGTTAAGTTGAGAAATTAAATTGAACATTGTAGAAAGCTATTTTGTTACATTTAAATCCAACAAATTAAAAGTTGAACGATGGGAAGTAGTGCTGTCAGATGCATTACATTTCATCAGATCGAGATCTCATTTATGCAATTCAACTAATTCCACACCCCATGATCGAATTTTCACACATGCTTGGCGATCACTGAATGGAACTCCCTTACCTGATTGGCTTTTCCAGCCTGGACCTATCTTTTTGAAAAGAAATGTACAAACCTCAAAATTTGAACCTCTCGTAGATAAAGTTGAGCTGGTGGAAGCAAACTCTCATTACACTGATTATAGGTACAATGAAGGAAGACCGTGTCCTTAAAACCCCGTTTACACGCTCCAATATATTGGTGCAATCTGATTGGTACCAACCATATTGTAGCGATAATTGGAGCGTGTAGACGGGAGATCGTACCAATATATCGAGGTTGGACAAAAAATGAAAATTTCATTTTTCTGGCTAGATTGACAACGATATCGCAAGGTTGGAGCGAAAGGTTGGAACGTGTAAACAGCGCTCCAACTTAATCGATGCGATCAGTTCTGTAGTTGTAAACGGAACATCAATCTCCAATTTATCGCAACAATATTTTCGTGCAATCAGATCGCACCAATATATCGTAGCGTGTAAACGCGGCTTCAATCTCCAATTTATCGCACCGATATATTGGTGCAATCAGATCGCACCGATATATTGGAGCGTGTAAACGGGGCTTAAGAGTCATCCTCACCTTTGGACCAGTAGCCCATTATTGCGCAGTCGGCAATGTTAACCATACGGTTTTTAACCGATTTTCTTTAAACTTGGTAAATGTTTAATTGAATAATTATGTTAGGCCCCTCATACCTCAAAATTTTGCAAATATTACTCTCTGTGAAGTTGCAAAGTAAGTTGCTTTTCTTTAGTAATATTTGTTAATTTTCAAAATTTTGAGGTATGAAGGGCCTAATATAATTATGCAATTAAACATTTACCAAGTTTAAAGAAAATCGGTTGAAAAACAGCGACCGAAATAGGGGAATAAAATACCATGTTTTAGCATAAAAGCCGTGTGGTTAACATTGCCGACTGTGCAACAATGGGCTACCAGCCCAAAGGTGAAGATGACTCTTAAAACAATTGTCACCAAGAGGGGATATCAGTCTACAGGAGCCCGCCAATCAAGAACCGGGGTTACAACCTGTGAATCATTATGTGCAGGTGCCTGAAAATCAAGAACCCAAGCTATGAAGTAGTGAATGATCGCTTAGATTAGAAGAAGAAAACAAAGACAAAAGCGGTACTGAAAATTCTAAAATAAAGGACTCTCATCCAGCACCAACACAGTGCCAAGTCTCCTGCTCAATTAAACCCTCCTGATAGCAATGCAGAGGAAAGGCTTTCACTGAGGAGGATAGAGAGACCAGAAAACTGCTAATGTATCTTACAGACTAAGAGCCAGTTACCAGAGTTCCTTAATCCTGGAGTTACTTCAACCGTGGAATAAGATAAACGTTGGGTTAAAAATATTAAATAATCAGGTTTCGGAGATAGCTTACTTAATTTGTGGGTTATCGTAGTCCAAGAATATCTTTATCTTTAACTTGTGTCATGGATTAGGCGAGAATTCTCTATTTTGAGTAGTGGCTGCATGGTGTACAGGCTACAGTCTACACTCCATAAAAGGATTTTGTTAAAGTTTTCGGCCACAGCCCCCTTGTCTCGTCTCTTTTCAGTTGACTATGCAACCATCTGCCTTGGTGATGTGTTGTGAAGATTCTTTGTGACATTATGTTCAATTATCCCGTTTAACAAAATATACAGGGTGGTTGAAAAGTAACTTGCACCCTCCATTAACATTTTAACTATTTTAGATATTTGAAATAGGTTTGCTTCAACCTTATTGGACGGTAGCCTCTCATATCCAAGAAGGTAGCCACAAACCGATTTCAAATATCTTAAATAGTTAAAAAGTTAAGGAGGGGGTGCAAGTTATTTTTCAACCACCCTGTATTTGACTATGAAACAAGTAGAATGTGGTGAAAATGAAGAACTGAAAAATAAAAGGAAACTTAGTTCCTTAAAAACATCATCTGTGTGATATTTTTTTAATATAAACAAATGATTGATTATTTAAATTGACTGAATGTATTTGGAATTAAAAATTTCTAACACTTCTAAAAATAATGGATCTTTTCAAACATTTGATTTTACCTATAAAAAATCTATACTTATTTAATACGCTAAGGGTTTTTTTTGTCTTGAGAACTCCTCCTAGAATTTTCAACCGATTTTCAAGTTTTTGGTGTCGTTGGATAGGGCTTGGTCTGCAGTTGTTTCCGCCAAAAATCGATGAGAATCTGTTGGAAATAAAGGCGCTATCCACCATTGAAATCTCAAAATTTCCCATTTAAATAACATTGGGATTGAATAAAGCATTTTAAACATCTGTTAATAATCAGCTGTAAATACGTGTAGTTTTGGTGATTGCAGATATTCACAATATTGGATTGGTCGGACGTCAATGATTTAGAGATAAAAGTAACATTTGTATTGTATTCAAATAAATTGCTCGATTTCGAGCAACACGTTTACTAGTATGTATTAAATGGGCGTGTTAGAAATTTATTAAACAACGTTGTCAGTTTTTTTATGAATGTTAATTTTTTAAATGGAACATGCATACCGGAAGTCCCCTCTTAAAATTTACATGGCTATTTTTTAACAAAAACCAATTGTGCCATTATAGGTAAACCGGTTACTCTCTATTGATTGCCAGTAGTTTTAATGTACAGGGTGTACCAAAAATCACCTTTCCTGATTAGAAGTCACTAATTTTAAATACAAACCCCCACTTTTTATGAAAGTGCTGTATAACGTAAAATGTTCAGAGATAATGGACGTGGAATTTCCCCCATGTTATTGTTATGGGAAAAAGAAACTAAATTTTAACCGCCATAATCTCCTAAACCGTTAAGATCAGTTGCAGAAATACAATTGTTAAGTTGTCTTAAAATTACGCGTAGAATCAAAAAATGTCATAAAAAGTGGGTTGTGGTCTGGATAGGTTACCTACTTCTGTTGCACTCTGTGCATTGAAAATTGGTACATTATCAAAGACTTACCTATCATGGCACAATTGGTTTTTGTAAAAAATTATTTAAATTCTGAAAGGGGTGCACGGTTGTACTGGGACACCCGGCTTAACATTATGTTTAAAAAACTATTCTTTGTTCGTAGTATCGATTGTGTCTGGGGCATTCAACTGTTATGTGGATTACATCAACTGTACCTAAAACACCAGGGAACCAAATTTTGCAAAAAAATATGTTTGTTTCCATGAAATACTGGTCTGTAAAAAATGTCATGTATCCGTTTTTATTTCCAGGTAAATAGACAATGCTACACGATGTACACTTTGCAACCAGACGCTTTTGACAAGTATTAAAGATCGACCGTTTCCCTATAAAATTTTCCACAGCGAAAAATTCCAATGCTACAAGTACATAGGCGCATATCTGAAATAGTCACAATAATCAAGGTATTCCATGTCACATTAATCTAAAAACAACCACAGCACTATGTCTAATGTATGACTGTCAACCTAGTACTGAGTGAATATCTTAGAGGAATTATAATATATACAATTCCTCCAAGGTGAACATGAGGTTACAGCGCCCACTGAAAAAGATACTCCTCAACTTAACTCTTCCCTCCACCAGGATTAGAAATGCTCAAACATATTCCTCGACTGATCAGTTACGGTTAAGTTGAGTTAAGTTTGTGATTTTTCAATCATCTTGAAATTAATAATTTGGTTGTTCAAATCCTAACGTAGGTTATTTATACATTGCAGACATCAATCACTCTGATGAATTCTGCTGTAATACTTACAAAAGTAACAAATTAAATATACCCATTTCAATTTTAGTTAAAGTGCTTAACCGAATGAACTGTGGTAAAATTTAATAGAATATACAGCTGAAATACTAATTGCTGTAAGTTACTAGCCTAACAGAATTAAGTTTCCTTTCATTATAAGTTTTTTCTAGGTAGCTTTTAAAATTAACAAATTACAGAAACCTAACTTTTTGGCCGTTTAAGTAGTTTTACACACGTAATTAATTAATCCATGTATCCCGGGGCTAAAATGGCCTCAAAACCCGGCGGGATTGGATTTCCTTTAGGCCTACATACCTTGACAAAATTAAAATACCCCCACCACAGCAAACCTGCGTGTACTCAGCGAATTTCCAAAGGAATTTTGGTATATTTTCTATTTCCCCATAAAATCCATGGGGATGGGAGTATGTAGGTGCAGCCATATAGTTTTTTTTTTTTTTTTTTTTTTTTTTTGTAAATATAAGTTAAACCCTACCTAGTGAATGTACATATCAAATTTTATCAGGTTAGGGAGCTAGAGGCAATTTAAGTTCATTTTTAGTTCCATAAGAATAACATGGGGCAAGCTTTACCTGCCCATATCTCCGAAATCATTGATTAAAATAAAAAATACTCAAGAATAAAAATGTTTTAAAGTGATGTTTTAAGAACATTTTTTTCATAACATTGAAAATTTTATTTTTTGCCTGCCATATTGGAAAGAAGTTAATTTATGTGTAAATGATAATTTGTATAAGTGAAATGTTTTGTAAAACATAAATTTAAAAATTTTTACTCTTGAGTATTTTTTATTTCAATCAATGGTTTGATATGGGCATACAAGGTTTGCCCCATGTTATTCTTATGTAACTAAAATTGAACTTTAATTGCCTCTAGCTCCCTAACCGTTAGGTTTAGAGAAAAATTACAAAGAATAAAAAAAGTCTTAAAATCACATGGAAATTAAAAAAACGCCATAAAATGTATGGTGTTCCATAAGAAATAAATTTTTTTTTAAGTGAAATACATACATGAAAGCAAAATAAAAAAGGAAAGGGGGTCCCCGTGGGAAGAATACTGTCAGATATAAAATAAAAAAGTTAGCTATTGGATCACTGTAAGAAACTCACCTTGTATATCAATTTGAACAAACGGTGTTATTGGCTTCTAGGGACCTCAAAATGAAAAAGTATCATGGTCGTGGGCTTAGGTCTTACCGTGACTACTACCGTAATAGTGTATTCTCTATAGGGAAATTCGCTAAAAGGCAAAATAAACTTTTTGACACCATTATAAAACAAAATCAGGATTTATTAAACATAATTATGCAGGGTCGTCTCCCTTTGTAGTCCTGGTGTAGATGACTTGGGCATGATGTTTAATTACCTGCTTAATCAGTCCTGTAACACATAAAAAACCCATCAATATTTTTTTCAGATAGTATTTACTTTATGGTATCACCACACATTTCCAAAAAAAAGTTTGGTCTGTTTGCAGGTAGTTATAAACTTTCTGAAAAGCAAATATAACACAGAATTTACCCCAAGATGTCCACAGAAAATGTACATACTTTCTTTGAATTCAAGTGGCAACTTACAATTTATGCCCCCAACTTTAGAACTTATTTTTTTATTGATACATTACTAATGAAACGGCGATGCTTACTAAGCATATTTTAAGACAAGATATGAATGAAATATGCGTGTACTTTACTTAAATAACAATGTGGGAATGTGACCCAGACAAGTTTTATCATAAAAATATCCCTGTTGCTGCAAACCTGCACACTAAGTAAATTTCCAATAAATTTTGGTGATACTTCGATTTAAACCATAGCAAATTATATTTGGTATTGTATGTATGTAGGTTTAATGTAAATTACAAATTATTAAACTAAGAATTTTACAAAATTACTTTACTCACGATAGCCATATTGGACCGCAATTAGGTCTAAGTATGGTCGTAAGCATGGTGTAAGTATTTTAGGGGGCTCTTCATATAGACAAGTTTGAGAGCGTTCTGCACATCGGTGGTGATGGGCAGGCGGGGTGGAGGCTGATGTCACCTTGGGATGAGAGCATTTCGCGGACACACAGAAACAGTGTGCCACTTTTTGAATAAACCAGGATAAGTGTCATTGGGTGAGTCGGTGGCGTAGTGGTTAGCGCGCCGGACTTCGGGACCATGGCAGCGATGTCGTGGGTTCGAATTCGCGTTCTGCCAGTGATTTTTATCAGTACCTTTCACCGTGTACTGTAGCGGCTCACCTCCTTATTTTGTCTAATACGATCCATGCACAGATCAATAGTCTATGTGGACGGGGCAAAGTAAGGCAAAAAGAGGCCCGCCAACCTCTTTAAAAAAAAGTAAACATAGTAAATTGATAGTTTCAGCCCTACACGTGCATAGTCACACGGGAGATAGTTTATTCTTATGAAATAGTTATTATAAATTTCATGTTTGTGTGAAAATACATATGAAAAGCTAATGTCCTGTAAGCCCGCCATGCCGGCAGGTGTGGGCAACCATTGGGGGGAGGGAGGGGTAATATTAGCATTATCCTCGACTGAACTCTCAAAGCTAGATTCAGATTCTTCTTCATTCTCATAAAACGCGTTTTTAATGAATTAATTCATTGTGTCCCTTCATTGCACTAAATCTACGTAAACACTCTGAACAAGACAATGGACACAAACATGAAACACCAAAAACAAACAGAATGGCCGACATGGACCTGAAGCGGGCTGAAAGTTATGGCAAAGCATGTACAATAAGCGGCCTTAACCTTCCCCGTAAGTAGCTTAGCTCACACTGAAGCATTGTTGGTGGCAGGAGATAGGGACGAGAATTCCAGTATAATAATAGTAGCGCACTACTATAGCGCCGCTACTTTTTTAGTAGCGTCAGTTTAGCTCCACTACTCTTGAAAATAAGTAGCTTGTAGCTGTAGCGAGCTACGTTTTTAGAGTAGTTGTAGCGGATTATTTAGCTACTTTACTCGCTACTTTGGTTTTAATAAAACAATAATAACTTTGTTTACATTTCATCATTCATGGCTTCCAAATAAACACGAGAAAAGATTAGTCAGCTGTTGTTTTTCGCTCGTTGGAAATGAAGATTACTTTCAATCCATTGCCGCCAGACGCTCCAATTGAGTACCATAACCACAAAATGACAATCACCAGTCTTGTTCTCTTTTGTTTGTTTTTGCTGACCACTAGATGCGCTAGTAGTATTCTACTACTATGCGCCTATTTATTATAGAACAGAAACTAAACTGCTGCACTATGCTTGCGCACCGCCAGGATCGCTCAGGTTAGGAATTAAGGAAAGGCATGTTTACAGTAATGAGTAACGACATTTAAATAAACGAATCAAATAAACATCAACAAATTCAAATAAATAGCCAATTAATTGTTACTACTAGCATAACGACTCAACAATATAACCTCAACCACCTTGATTGATGTTAGATGTTGATGTGAATGTTACCGTACTTCCCGAACTCTGTAAATCTATATATTAATAGGCAAGCATGTTTCATTTCCTCCTTTTTTTCTCAGCTTGTGTGCATCGTAGGAGAAATCCGCGCATACCGTTAGAAAGGTATTGTGCTGTAGATGAGCAGAATCACGTTTTAATTAACATCGGCCCATGGGGCTACGCCCTACAAGCTTTCAAAGTTTCAATGTTAATCTTATGTGAGAAGGGAAATTAATTTAATCATAAGACAGCTGTTATAATAACAAATGCTAGCAAATAAGGAAGACCAGATGTTTCATTTGGGTCAGTCCATGTCAAATCAACACAGTTTTTATTTAATTTTTACCTCACCATCTCAGATTTGGTTGAAATTTGGCATACTTGTAGCCTATGTAGCAACTAAGAAAAATACAAAATTTCATTGAAAAATATTTATCCGTTTAGGATTTAGAGCTTTGTGAAGTTGCCAAAAAACGCCAAAAAAAGCTCGGCCGACTAAATTTTAAACTGCAATTTCAGCTCTCCTAGTTGACTTAGAGAGATGGGAGTGGTGTCATTTTGTTGCATTTTGTATGCCCTTTCAAATGATATACATCACAATATATGTTAAGATAAAAAATTTTTTTTCAAAACCAAATTCAAAATTTTAATTTGAAATTTTGAAAAATGCGTACTTTTGAAAAATTTCAAAAAAATATATGTTTTTCACTATGTTTTTATTAGTGGATTCCCAAAGTATAATAATGGGATTCCAATGGGTTCATTTGTATTTAAATTTTATAGGGAACACAGTTTTGACGGAAATGAGCAAACTATAGGGTTTTAGTCAAAATATGCGAACTATTTTTATAAAGCTAATTGGAGAAACATTAAAAAGCATTTTTAATATGTTTTTAATAAGAAAGCCTCTATAAATAAAAATTATAGTGTTAAGAATATTTAATTAAGTTGATATACATAAAAGATTTATTTGTAAATAAATAACACGATATTAACAACCTCATTGTTTCTTTGCTTCCTCAATACTTATGCACTAAATTATATGAATTTTAATTACTATCTAGATGACTTGAAAAATTACAGCAAAAAATGTTTTAGTATTGAATATTGCCTTAATAAAATGGTAGTTACCTTGTTTACGTGAGCTAGATAAATAAAACTTATTCGTCTAATTGCTTCAGTGCTTCATTTGATTTTGCAGTGTCCTCCTCAGAAAATTTGTATATTCTTCCTGTGGGTGTAGTAGGGTCAACCGTGCACAAAATATCATTTAAAGATGTCCACAAAATGTCAGGTTTTCCACTCGGGTATGAAAAAGATGGGGAAGGACCAGCTGGATGCAGGAATGTGACTTTTACTTCGTCTTCACTTTCATTTTTATCTAGCGTATAAGCTAGCCACCATTTACCGTCATATTTAACAGTTAAATAACCGTTAACATCTGCCATTGACATTTTCCCAATTAGTTTTGTGGTGCTCACCGTGCTGTAATTTGGGTCATAAGAAAAAGCTTTTACTTTGATTTCGGTCAAGTTGTTTTTAATGGGCAAATAGGCATGGAACTGTCGAGTTTCTTTTATGGTCTGTGCTTTTTCAAACCTTGTACTCAAGTATTTTTCAGTATCTATATACTCTTCTTGCTTGACAAACTCAAAGTTAACACTTTCAATATTTTGGATCGACGAATCAAAAAGTTGTTGAGGCGTTAGTATTTGATTTTCATAAGGTCTCTGAAGGCTCGCCCTGGTAGCCAACCTTTTTACTGTCCCGCCCACACCATCACATGCTCCCTTACCATGAGCTGTAGCCGAAAAGTGCCAATCTGCCTCTATTCCAAAATCTTGGAAATGGAAGCACAGATTAGAAATTTTTTTTAATTTTTGTACTGCGCTGCACTTTTGTCGGAAAAGTAATACATTTTTTTAATATCAAACTGAAAGTAATTTTTCAAAAACTGAATGAGTTTTTTTTTTTAAAGCAGTAGACAGCTGTTGTATTGTGCTCGAGACATTCAGATATAATAACATAGCTGATATGTTTTACTTTGTCGTCTTGTTTATAATAAATTACAAACGGGTGTATTGTTACATAGTCACTTGACCAGTGGTAACTCTGGGCTTCATCTTGAACAACAAATGCATAGTTTTCTGAGAAATCGAGTGTGACTATACACTCATTTTCTTTCAATATTTCTTTTACCTCGTTCATAAAATAGCTTTGTTGTTTAGCTATAAAATCATGGCGAACTAACAGACCAAGTTTGTCGCATAACATCTCAAGGAATTCAATTGAGCTTTTTTGAATTATCTCAAGATTACACCGGTCCACTGCAACCCATTGCCGGAAAGATATATTTTCAATCATATTTTCCTCAAAAACATTTTCTAATGCAACTGATATTTGATTTGTTCCTGGGCAAGAACTGCAACTACCCATGATACAATCAATAGATGGAGGGTTGCATAAAATATGAGCGAGAAAATGTTTGTAAGTTGCAAATTCTCCATTAGTCAATGTTCCTAAACGAGCATTCTCAATTATTAGTTTAACGTTTTGGTGGATTGTACAAACGCAAACTGAGTGTGTACCACTTTTTCCAACCAAAATGCAATGTTTTGGGCCTCAACTCCGCAAACTTTGAAAACCCTATTTTTATCTGAGGATTTTTCTCTTTGAAAAGAACATATGCTTCCTTCAGGTTACACAAAATTAATCTTTTCTGAACTGCAGTTTTCAACCCATTTTCATCTTTCACACAAATAAATCTTTCTCTTTTGCCTGGCATTATTCTACTTACTTCATCATTATCGTAGAACAAACACACTGTCAGTACAATTTCTTGTGATAGGCTTTTACCTGTTTTTTGATCAGGACTTGCGAGTTACTTTTTCTTTTAAAAGTCTTCTTGCTTGCCTTACCATGTAGTTGGGCGCATTGAATTCACGCATTACTTTACGTATACTCCATGTTTCTGGTAAACAAGTTAATATCATGACCTTTTTTTTCCTATGCGCATTTTTTCCCTATAGTTTTTGCTTTATTTCCCTATAGTTTGCGCATTTTCGTCAAAACTGTGTTCCCTATAAAATTTAAATACAAGTGAACCCATTGGAATCCCATTATTATACTTTGGGAATCCACTTATAAAAACATAGTGAAAAACATATATTTTTTTGAAAATTTTCAAAAGTACGCATTTTTCAAAATTTCTAATTCAAATTTTGAATTCGGTTTTGAAAAAAAATTTTTTATCTTAACATATATTGTGATGTATATCTTATGAAAGGGCATACAAAATGCAACAAAATGACACCACTCCCATCTCTCTAAGTCAACTAGGAGAGCTGAAATTGCAGTTTAAAATTTAGTCGGCCGAGCTTTTTTTGGCGTTTTTTGGGAACTTTACATAGCTCTAAATCCTAAACGGATAAATATTTTTCAATGAAATTTTGTATTTTTCTTAGTTTCTACAGAGGCTACAAGTATGCTAAATTTCAACCAAATCTGAGATGGTGAAGAAAATCCTTGTGTTGATTTGACATGGACTGACCCATTTATAAAACATTTTAAAATTATTTTCCTCAAGATCAACTGAATTTTTGGTCGAATTTCGACCAGTGGGCGATCTCTAGTTTGTACTTAATACTTTACAGAGTGCTTCATACTTATATTCTGTTTCTGTAGTATCTAATCTAACAATCAACATCATGGCAATTAGTAGGCCTAAAAGCGAGATTAGTTTGTGTGCATCGTAGGAGAAATCCGCGCATACCGTTAGAAAGGTATTGTGCTGTAGATGAGCAGAATCACGTTTTAATTAACATCGGCCCATGGGGCCGATTTAAATTTACTAATAAATTTAATTTAATTTAATTTAATTTAATTTAAATTTACTAATATTTCACCGAGCAACGCTCGGTCCTCCTGGTACTGTTAATCTTATGTGAGAAGGGAAATTAATTTAATCATAAGACAGCTGTTATAATAACAAATGCTAGCAAATAAGGAAGACCAGATGTTTCATTTATAAAACATTTTAAAATTATTTTCCTCAAGATCAACTGAATTTTTGGTCGAATTTCGACCAGTGGGCGATCTCTAGTTTGTACTTAATACTTTACAGAGTGCTTCATACTTATATTCTGTTTCTGTAGTATCTAATCTAACAATCAACATCATGGCAATTAGTAGGCCTAAAAGCGAGATTAGTTACAAAACTGAAGAAGCTAGTCCTTCTTGTGTGCATATGCCAGCATTAACCCTACTGTGGCCGGTCTAAGAAAAATGTTATAAACTTGTGAAGATAACGTAATACAGTAGAACCTCGATAGTTCGACTCTCGATAGTTCGACACTCCTGATAGTCCGACATGGTCCGTGACAACTTAACATGTTAATAATGCCTGATAGTGCCCATGTTGGAGCCTAACAAAAGTGAAAATGTAAACAAATTGGCGAATGATTTGAATGTTGTTTATGTTACAGTTCAATTAGGTCATGGCTTCGCTAAAATTTAGTGTTTCTTAAATTCAAATTATGATTTTTATAATCCCAGTGTTAAAATTTCCCATATACTCCCTATACTTCGACATTTCAATAGTTCGACTGTACAATAGTAAGTCCACAAAGTGTCGAACTATCGAGGTTCTACTGTAAATACTGTTGTTTACGTCTTTGATGTAAGTCTTTTTATTCGACAATTTATATTTTCATACCACTATTCCGACGTTTACATTATCTAGGCTCCATAAGAGTCACAAATTACTATATTAAAATGAAAAAATGTCTAAACACAATGCAAAAAAAGTATAGGCCTATATTTTTTAAAAAAAAACTTAATTTTACTTTTAAGTGAGAAAATTGGGTGGTTATACATCACAAGTGAAAAACAGGGCCAGATTGTGAAAGTAGCAAAGTAGCTTAAATTGTAGCGAGCTACTTTTTAATTGTAGCTGTAGCTGTAGCTAAGCTACTTGTTGGAAAAAGTAGCTGTAGCTAGCTACTACTAGCTTCCCCATCACTGGAGAATTCCCACCTTCCATCAGTGGTGCCACTGCCATGGGGTGGAATTCACAGCCCTCGCACAAGACGTGTTAAAAAATTAGATTCTACAGGGTTGATCTTTTTTAATTGATCATATTTTATATGAGGAGCCTATGTTTATGATCCTGTATAAAATAATAACTTTTTAGTTATTAAACTTCCTTATGTGTACAGGTTGTACCATTTTGGCTGGATCGCTATTTAAACACGCTTAAGTTTTTATGTAACCACTAATCAATAAATTATGAGAGTACACAATTAATGTTCCTTAAAATCATTAAATTTGTAAATTTAAATTACAATATCACGTAATTTTGTAGCCAACTAACTACTTAAGGTTTAGTTACATTAAGTAACAATTAAAAGTGATTTTCACAGACCACTCAAGGTAGTAATAATATTTATTTTTAACCATTCCCTTTATTCATTTATTGACTACTATTATGAAAAAATTTAGGTTGACCCTGATGTAGTTCAAATCAATTGTCTAATCGATGCCGCGTCAGTTCCTCCACAAATGGGCAGTAGCACCTCATCCCAAGGTGGCCTTAGCCCATCACTCCTGGCCCCCACAACGAGCTTGGATGCACAGTAGCATACCTAATATACTTACACAAAGGGTCTAATTACTTTATGCAACGGGATAATTTCAATTAATTAATAGAATAAGTTACTGTAGGCCTAAAATACAATTCTCAGTTTAAGATTCACAATACATAAGGAATTAAAAGATTTTGATGATTTTCCAAAAGAATAACATTAGAAAGATTTTCTTTCAATTATCGCTGTGACAACTCTTAGGCCTATATAGTTATTTACAATAGTTTGCACAGTTAGTGATGCTCCAAGTAGAATTCGTAAGGTAAACTGCCTAAATGCCGTGACCTTAAGCATCCTTCAGCCTGGTTAAGTTTCTTTTCAACCATTAAACACCTTTTTCCACAAGTAAGGTTGTATGTTGTACTATTTTTTTACTCCTCATTATTTCCTCTTCAATATACTGTTTTCAGGTGGTAAGTAGCTTCAAAATGTGATTAACTATAAAATATTTACGAGAGCAAGTCATTTTTGCACCATTTACATAATTCCGTGAGAACGAAACATAACTCCGTGATATGCCAGCCAAATTCCGTGACCATCCTGTTGTACCCATATTATGGTCAGAAACTTTTTTAAGATGTTATTTTGGCAATATAACTACTTATTATTGCTAAATCAATACTTACACCCATATAAGAAATGTCTTTTACAGGCTGACAACAGTTTAGAGCATATGATGTCAAGACTGCATACAGTAAAAAATTTCTTCTCATAGAGGAATAAAATAAAGGAAAACCAAATAAAAAAGTTATATTATATCAAATTCGTTTCATTTTACCAGATTAATAGCCTCTTAAATTAAATCCTAGTTTATTACACAATAGATTAGAACGGCAGTTAAAGTAAGTTACATCAACATTTATTGCAAAAGGAGAGAACTTTTTTTGCTAAGTACTTACAAACATCATTGACTATGGATTCTATAAGTTAGTATCCATAGTCAATGCTTATATCTTTGGTCAAGAAATAACTACATTCTTTTAAAAGAGCATTGACATACGAAATATTTAAGGTCATTAAAATGTTAAGACAATTTCTACTCCTACATTGCTTTTTAAAATGTGTTAAACATCTTGTTAAAAACCTTGTACAACAAATGTGTTTTCAGTAATGTTAACACCAAAATGTTGACCACGGATTTTAGGATTTGTGTATTTTAGTGTTATAATTAACACTTTATCAACTAAACTTAGATCAAAATGTGGAAAAAATTAGATATTTCGTTACTAAAGACCACCTCTTCAAAAGCTTTAATCTGTGACTCCAAGCACGGAATTTGAAAAATGCATTATTTGTCATTTAAATCCCGTGACCATTGATAATTGGAAATAAAAAAGTTAGATCATATTTTAAACAATTTATTTATTAAAATCCTTATCTGCAAAATGCTCTGAGTAAAAATATATTCACACAATTAAAAATAAGTGAAAAGACAAATAAATAACACCCTCAATAATCAAAGCTTAATAAATGTCTTAGTAGATTCTTTGACAAGAAACAAGTTATTTACTTGAATAAAAGTTAAAATATCAACCACGGAGTTTAGTATTTATATAAATTAGCTCTTTATCTCAAATTTCATACATTATAACTCTGTTGAAACGTAAAAAAACTATTTTAATGCATTACTGAACAGGCACATATAAAAATCAATTTCCGTGGTCGTTATCACGGGTTTTGAAAACTGAATGATTTACAGTTTAAATCCCGTGACAGTTATTTTAAAGACATTCAGAAATGAAATCGTCTTAATGAAGCAGTTTTAAGATAGAAAAGATTATAAACAATGTTTAAATCGATGAAAACCCCCATTTATATGAAATATAAAGCGTCAATAACTTATTTGGCTCTCCCGTATCCTTAGTAAAGAAGCTAAGAAAGTAAGCACTTCTGCACTGGGCAACGTTTGACCGCCAACTGACGAAAATTTAACCGCTGTGTCCCGCCAAGAAACACACAGGGTAGTAAACAAAGAGTTTTTGAGTAAAAATGACGTCGTTATTTCGCCGTCGGTTTGCCGATTTCGTCAGTATTCGCACGTAAAGTGAGGAATCACGGCATTTGGTATGTTCACGGCATTTAGGCAGTTTACCTTAGTCGCTCCAAGCCACAAAACGTCTTTTTATAGTATTACCACTCTAAATATATTTTTTCTTGTCAATTGATTATTAATAGTTCTCCACTCAATGTTATCATCAGCCTCTCGTTTTAAAATCAAACCATAACACAGGTTTTAAGGTACACAAAGCAGACATTTTGAATGCCCATGCTATTCTTATGGAGGACGTTTTACGTTATTCCTTGTCTCCTGTTAATTTTACGGACGTGCCGATAATTTTCCCTCGTGCATGAGACCGAGACCTTTAATTTGAGACCACTCCCATCTTCTTGCAATTTGTATAACGCTCACAATTTTGCTCAAGAAATTTTGCTTACAGAATTATAGATATAGATGTTGAATCGCCACAATTCTACATTCAGGGTCTTTACTGAGATTCCCAAACTAAATTCCTCAGCTTTCATAACCTGTCACTTTCACTCATACAATTTTCTCTGGATAGTGTTCCGTACATTGCTAACATAGTATTGCATAGATATCCCTGTAAGAGGTCACCTACCTTTTTGTAAGAGTTCATCCAAAGCCCTTCGAGCAAGTGAGCCCCTCACTTTGAGCCTTTCACTGACAACGGAGGGGGTTATTAATTTGTAGGAAGGTACTTCCTTCAACAACTTGTCATAAGTAGGCTTGTCGAACAAAACCTGGTTGTTCAACTTGTCTCGGACTTTTCCCTTGGACCACTTCTGTAAAAATATTAGAGAATATTGTTTAGTCATCCCAAGAAAACCCTCATTTTGTAAAATGATTGATGGCATACATCAGAGTTGTGCGAGTATGGTAGAGTCCCGCCAATCCGAACTAATCGTGACTGGACCATGTTCGGTTGAGTATATTGTCAGAATAGGTTGAGTTTCTTGAAACGCAATTGTTTATTACAGCCATTTTAGCAAACAGGACATATTATGCCCCGATGAAACTGTATTAAATAATAATAGAACATAGTTATTGAACTCGTCAACAATGATCAAACCACAGAAAAGCGGCTGCAATAGCGACAGAATCGCTTTTAATAGCTTTAAATGTCATGTAATATAATAAATTGAAAAATGATAAAAGAGAAGATGTCAAAATGATAACTAACTGAAATTATCTGGTTTAAAACAAGTACCCAGTAAATTACTTCATTTTAGATACAGATGAAGAGAAACTGAGCTGATGTTAACATGATGTTTATTTACAACAGACTGAACAAAAATATTATAAAACAATAACAAAGGCAGTATGATTTAGTTGCTTCAGATTTGCAATACAGTACAATCAAAAGCACATTAATTTAAAACATAAACAATAGCTTAAAGCCAATCGTAATTTACAGAAGTTTACAAATGATGTAAAATTGGAGCTAATAATAAGTTGTAAAATTAATAAAAGAGTCATTGTGGAATAGCCTCCGGATCACTTAATATAAATCAAATAGTTTAAAATACCTGGATTTCTGCCAAGTGATCCTGTAGTTTTGTTGACTACCAAGGTTTCAAGCACTCACATGCTCATTTTCAAGTCTTGAATAAACACCAAGCTTATTTCATGAGTACATAAATGTAGCTCAATCGTCATAAAATAAAAATTAACATTTAACACAAAAACAACACACTAACATTGATTTAAAAACCGAACTGGCCAGTCGTCGGAACATGCGAATGATCGCCGGCGGGTGATAAGTCATGACTCTATCACCCGCCGGCGATCATTCGCATGTTCCGACGACTGGCCAGTTCGGTTTTTAAATCAATGTTAGTGTGTTGTTTTCGTGTTAAATGTTAATTTTTATTTTATGACGATTGAGCTACATTTATGTACTCATGAAATAAGCTTGGTGTTTATTCAAGACTTGAAAATGAACATGTGAGTGCTTGAAACCTTGGTAGTCAACAAAACTACAGGATCACTTGGCAGAAATCCAGGTATTTTAAACTATTTGATTAATAAAAGTGTATATATTAAGAAAATTTACATTGGTTAAATCCTTATTGCGTTTATTAAATGAAATTGTGATTGGAAGTCAGAAATTTATTTAAGATTTTCAGACTAAAAATAATACCATAACCTTAAAGAACTGGATAACAATGCCTTCAATTAAATTGAAATTCCAGAAGACCATGATGAAAAATTATGTTGGATAAAATGATTTAGCGTTATATCCTTGCCCATTTTCTAATAATATCAGGAGCTTAATGGAAGCTGAATGATCTACAACTTTTTGACCGAAATAAACAGAATTTCTAACCTATAAATAAATGTATTGCACTTAAATGTAATACAATTTTTAAAACAAATTATAACAACTAAAAATTAACTGATTCTAACAATAAATATCTCAAAAGGAAGCCAAGACTTCAAGGATTATTTGATGATCAAACCATTTAAAATATCTAAATAGAAATGGAGTATGAATTATCTATTGCAGATAAGTCATAAAAAAATTATAACTTGTGTTGCTTAGAATGCAGTAGTGAGCTTAAATTTTGACCGATTTTAATAGAAATGGAGCTTAAAAAATCGGAATATCTTAAATAGAAATGGAGTTATGTATCATAGATTGCAAATAATTCATAAGTATAAAATAATAAAAAAAAAAAAACGTATGCTGTTTGGAATACAGTAGCGAGCTTCAATTTCGTCCGATTTTTATATTCAAAGACTCATACGAAAGCTGGTATTCCAGAGATGATTCTTAGTCCAAAACATATAGCATAACTTAACTATAACTGGAAAATTTTATCTTTAATTCAATTCCAAATTCTGGAAATTGTCACATTTATGTTTTAGGTTGAGTACGGTAATATAGTAGATAACTGAACACGAATGTTTGATGGCAAATCTGTGCATTCTTACATTTAATTTCAGACCAATTATCAAAATCGGTCGGTTAGAATAGCCAGACAAACCCGGAAAAGACAATTACAATTTAACTCCCATAAGAAATATCGATAAGTAAATCGAGTAATATGATAGGAAAGTGAATTCCGATGCTTGATGGCAAATCAGTGAATGCATACCTTTAATTTAAGACTATAATCATGAAAATCGGTTTGGTAGAAGAGTCGAACATAACCAAAAAAGAAAAAAAAACCCATTTTTAAAAAATATATAGATTACATAGAGCAGATTATGATAACAACTTTAACTCATAACAAAATATTTATCATTGCACCTAAAGAGATCAGCAAATAATGATGCAAACTACCTGTGATCAGTTCTTTGTATCCATAACAGGATTAAAAGATCAATTTTACAGAAGCAAATGAGGAAAACTAATTTTTGAATTATGACAGATATGCATTAATTATTTATTAGCCTAAAATAAACTTGCCTTCTTCTTAGCTTTGCCTCCGGATCCTCCTTCCTTTTTCTTTTGAGTTTTTTGGGGTTGCTTTGAAGATGATCCCTTTGAGTCTTTCTTTGGAGGCTGCAAAACATTAGTTTCAAGTTATTTTCATGACATTAGTAAAAAAACTCAAAGGGTCTCAATCCATCTGAAGTGATCCAATATAGAAGTAGCCTACCCTGGTTGCTTGAACATTTTTATTTTGACAATTTTTGATATACCAACACTGTAATATAATTGGCCTAGCCTATGCATATAATGTGAAAAAACACGGGTTTCACAAAATGAAAACAAGCTTAGATTAGATAGCTAATTGCTTGGGCACCAAGTGTCGTGTTCCAGTACACATGTATTGAAGGTATTGTGGGCGCTGCCTGTACAGGAAAATGATGTTGCCTGTTGTCTGTTTAGACGATGCTTAGGTTCACCCACCGACTTGAAAATAAAGCCGTCGCACTATAAACTTACAACAATATTTGGAGGTTGCACAGGCGCTGTGTGGTGCGAAAATTAATATTAGGCCTAACTAATTTTTGACACAACAGAATGTTAAATTATTCCCAAAAAGTAAAAAAACTTTGGTTTGTTGAAAATGATGACTGAAAGTTTCTTTAACACTTTAAAAGTTTAACCATTGTTTAAAGGCCTAGTAAAATTTTACATTCAATACATCTTATAAGAATACAAGTGAAAAAATTGATGGAGAATTACCACCCTCAGAACCTGTGCAAAGTGCATATAATTATACCAGGGTGAACAACTTAACTATACCACCATTGGCATATCCTAAACTATGAGATTTAAAGGAAAACTTTAAATGGGGAACAATCACCTATTTTTTTTAAGGCAATAAAAAATATGAATTCCATTTTCTTCTAAATGGCCGCCATTTTACAATATGGCGGCCAACTTTAAAATTTCTTATAAGACACCCTATATTTTATGGTGTTTTTGAAATGTACAAGTAATTTTAAAACATATTTATTCTTTGACATTTTTCTCTAAACCTAACGGTTAGGGAGCTACAGGTAATTAAAGTTCATTTTTAGTTCCATAAGAATTGGGGCAAAACTTTATCTGTCCATAACTCCGGAACCATTCAGTAAATTAAAAATACTCAAGAATAAAAATGTCTCAAAATTACATGTACATTCCAAAACACCATAAAATATAGGGTTGTAGCAAAAGAAATTTTAAAGTTGGCCGCCATATTGGAAAATGGCGGCCATTTAGAAGGAAAATGGAATATTCATATTTGTTATCATCTTAAAAAAATAGGTGATGTTCTCCATTTAAAGTTTCTCTAAATCTCATTGTTTAGGATATGCCAATGGTGGCACAGTTAAGTGTTCACCCCTGTATATAATTGTGCAGTAGCTAAAATCATTACTACGACCCTTGAAAACACAATCACCTTGATCAGGGCCGGATTTAGGAGTTTGCCGCCCATGGGCCCAAAACATTTCCGCCCCCCCCCCCCCCCCCCGCTTCTGGTCGCCACCACCCAATCCCAACAATATACGACAAAAACCCCCAACATATTCTTTGAACAGCAATATCCTCCAAAATATATTTAAATTTAAATCACGATTTAGCTTTAAGTAACTTTGATAACTAACAATTAAAACTATAAATATAGTAACCTATTTAGTATATTTATTTCAAAATCAATCCAGGTGGCAAATATAAATAAATTATTGAAACCTTGTTATTTGAAACCTGCAGAAAACATATTTGGTCTGCTGGTTACTTATGGCGTATCTTTGATATATTTTGAGGGAAACAATCCCTCATTGATATTTAACTGTTGAATGGTTCAGGCATAATATAACATAATAAAACAACTATAACGGCAAAAAACTAAAAATAGTTAAACTTTTCACTTAATGTTTACGAAAGCAAATAAGGAACCAATGTTGCAATGTCTCCTACCTCCATATTTGTAATATTTCTCCGTATCATTGGAGTCTAGTCTACAACAGTCCAGAAAATAAATTTTACTTTTTATATTATACAACAATACAACTACTTTAGGAACTTTATAAGCCTATTGATTTGTGTTAATTATATTTTTAATATTTAAAAACAATCAATTAAACTCAAACACGAGCAGTGTAACGTCAGGGGATTAAAAAAAAAAAAACCAACAGCCATTACAATGTTGAATATTTTTTATTGATAACTACAAACGTTCTATTTGAGTGAAAACTCTGCAACAAAGTTAGGCCTACTACTCAATTACATTTTTTAAAACTTTTTACGCCTAGCTTTGATATTTGCAAAGGTATCAATAACATCATTAAAGTTAAGTTACATGTCAAGTCTTTTTCTATAGCTAAAAGAGCTAAGTTGACTAACCTTCTCCAGGCCAATGGTTGACCTTAAGTAACTTTTCACTCGCGAAAGAGTAGAAAATGAACGTTCTGCAGAGGCAGTTACTGGCTGGTGTTACACAAAAACATTTTAAGTGCGACACTTACATTAGGATATAAGTCCTGGAGAATCTTTTGACAAAATAAATCTGTTTAATTTCGATAACGACATTTCCTCTGTAGTTGACGTTTTCCTCTTTACACAGAAGACCTTTCAAATGAAGACATTCAACAACAAATGAAGTGACTTCAATGTCCGTCGAGTATAAGTCTTGAAAAGACGTTGCTGCTGTAGAAATTTCTGCGGCACTTAAGTTGCAGAGGGTTTGACAAGAATGAAAATCCCAGAAACTCGTTGTAAACTGCGATTCTCTTGTTCAACTCAGACAGAAGCTTGTCAATTATCATTAAATAACTTTCTTTAAGTTTTTCATCTTGGGTTTCTTCCGTCTTCTCTTTATCTTCTTCAGATTCTGAGGATGAATCACTTTCGTCAAAAAATTTCTTTCTTTTCCTTAATCTTTTTGGTCGATCTTCAACACATTGTACCAGCCGTTCAACATCACCATTTACCGTTCTTAATTTTATCTCTCCTTCAGACTTAAATAAATCAAAAGTTTCTCTCAACTCACGAACAAATACGATTAGGGAGTTGTACAGAGTTACAACGGTGCTTACGTTCATTTTTTCCGATTGCACCTTTTCACTTACAGAATTAAACTCTTTTAGAACTTCTCCCCAAAAGGCCATCATAAATGTTGTTTCCTTCATCATTAGCTGCTTTAAAAGTCCTTTGGCCTAGCTTGTCGTAATTTTACTCTCTTCTTCACTTTCTATTATGTTTTTCAATGCCTTTGTAATTGCTTCAAAATCTCTCTTTAGGCTTCTGCAGGCCTCTTCCCGCGCCGACCATCTCGTTGTACTCAACGACTTGAGTGACAGGTTCTTATCCTGTGGCTTGAAATACGATTCTAATATATTCCACCTATGAGTCGATGAAGAAAAAAAATTGTAAATTGATTGTAACAAATCAAAAAACTGCCTGGATAAGAGACAGCATTCCGCAGCACTTGTTCCAACCAGGTTCAAAGAATGTGCAGAACAAGGCACGTAAAATATTAGAGGATTTACTTCTTTCAATTTTGCTTGTAGTCCTGAGTAAATTCCAGACATATTTGAAGCATTATCAAATGATTGTCCACGGCAGTTCTGAATATCTAAGCCGTGCGTATTTAAAAAGTCCAAGACCGAATCAGCTAACTGTCCTCCTTTGTGACCTTGGTTTTTCAAAAAACCAACAAACCGTTCTACAGGATATCCGTCTTCATTCACATATCGTAAAATAAATGACAACTGATCACTATGTGTAACATCGGGGGTAGAGTCTACGATGATGGAAAAATATTTGGATGTTTTCAGTTCTTTAAAGATTGTATCTAGAACACTTTTACCCATCAGTTCAATTAACTCTTCACAAACTGTTGAGGAAAGGTACGATGATCTTCCTTGACCCGGGTTTCCGTATTTATCAATGTGTGATTTTAAAAACGGATCAAACTCGGCTATGAGTTCCAGGCACATCATAAAATTTCCATTATTTGGGGATCCAAATACTTCGTCATCTCCTCTAAAAGCGAGACCTCTTGATGCAAGTTTTTTTATAACACAAACAACCCGATGCAGAACTGCCCTCCAATAGCTTATCTCTTCCTCAACTTGAGATATAAGTTGCTTATCAATCGTCCCGATTTCAGCAGCTCTTTGTTTAAACGTTAATAAGCTGTCAAGGTGAGCAGTTGAATTTTCGTGTTCTTTTACACGCTGTGAACCATGTTTCCAGTCACTAAACCTACCATCTGTGAACTGACTAGCAGATTTGCAAAATAGTTTGCACGGTCCACAAAACAACGACCCCTCACTAGGAGAATAAACCAAATAGTCTCTACTAACTACATCTCCATTTGGCAGTTGCCTTTCAAACAATGATTTTGACAGAAACCTGTTTTTTTCAGGATACACCCGTTTAGATTTCTCAAAATTACAATCTTTATTTTGTAGGAATCCATGTTTTGCAAAATAATCTCTAGTCAAATCGTTAATAATCCAGTGGGCTGGGTCAATACTAGGTTTAGAAATATTATTTACGTTGGAATCGGAATTTACAGATTCCGAAAAATCATTTTGTTCATTGGTTGCAACAGGAACATCATCTTGTTTTGTGTTTACTACATCACATACTGTCTCGTTGAGCCTTAAAGTATCCCCAACGTCCTCAGAAGTGTTCGAAGACGAAGGACGAGGCTCCCCATCACGTAAGCCTAGGTTGGGTTTAAAAAAAGCATCAAGTTTCACGGTTTTGCTAATCACATCGGCTATTTTTCGTTTCTTTTCTTCTGAAATTTTCCTGTATTCAGCGCCACTTAACCTCTTTCTTCCATCCATCTTGTTTTTAAGTAATCATTACTTAGGCCTATATTATTTATAATAATAATAAATAACATTAACCAGTCAACCAGTGTAGGCCTTTATTAGTTGTTTTAAATAGCTAATAGTGTCTTTCTTGAAAACAAGTTTTATAACCACTGATTCACTGAGTAGTAATCAACACGGTTGCGTTAATACTGTACAGTACTTAGACAGACAACATTTGACGTATCAGCTGGGCCAACGCAAGGTGCAGAGCGATCTCTGATTGGGGGAATGAATACTACCCGAATAATGACGAAGAGCAACGAAGCCTGCCGAATGCAGTACGAGCGCATGCGCTCGTCGCGTCGGTGCCGCCCTCCCCTCCCCACTGGCACTGTGAGTGGGACAGTCAGACGCATTCTGTATGTCTTCATCAAATGCCGCCCCTGTCTACACGGAGACGCTAGCATATTAATTAAATGATGAAATAGTATAATATTTAAGCAAAATTTTCAATGGGATTTCCTAGTTTTATTCATTGTACAAATATGAGTAAGACAAACAAATAATTCGGCATAAAACTATCGTGATATTGTAACTGGTCTCAAAATTCTGCCGCCCCTAAAAATTTGCCGCCCTGGGCCCGGGCCCATGTGGCCCATGCCTAAATCCGGCCCTGACCTTGATAATGAGTAACATCAAGAATTTTTGGTAACACTCAATGTTACTAACTTAATACAGTAGAAGCATCTCGCAAACTCTGACTTCAACAACCCAAATTCCAACGTCAATGCATGCCATTCTGTGTTCGTAAAAAACGTTATTTTGTTTATTGGCTGTCTTTGTGTTCATGGACAATGCTATAGTTGTGTTTTAAAGGTCCACCAAAAAATTTAAAAAATCAACATAATTTATTCAGGAAAAATATCAAAAACGAAAGTCATTTTTATAAAAATGCAGGGTACAAGGTGTCTACTGATATCTCAATTTGGAATTCCAGTATATTTCCAGTCCCTTTTTTCAAAAAATTCCCGTATCACTCATGAACTATTAATCTGAATATGGAGTAACAAATACGAAATTTTATACATATAAACCAATTTAGCATGGATCTTTGTAAATAAGAGATCGCCACTGGTTAAAATTCTACCAAAATATCACCTGATTTGGACTCCAATATTTATTTAATAAATAACTGTTCTTCCATAAGATTAACATTCAAACTTTGAAAGGCTGTAGAGCGTACCCCCGTAGCCTGATGTGAATTATAATGGCATTCTATCTACAGGATGAACCTTTCTAACAGTATGCGCAGATTTCTCTTATGATACACATACAAGCTGAGATAAAAGGAAGAAAATAAACATGCTTGGCTATTAATAGATAAATACTTATGACTGTGATTAATAAGTACTTTCCAATAATAACACTTTTATAGGCCAAGGCCATTTTTTTAAACTCCCCTTACAACACTCCATACCGACCACTTTATTTTGTATTTTTTTGCCCAGGGAGGCGAAGCCCGAAACGATATGACCTTTTTCATTACGATTCATCCACAGGCTATATCCAAAACCTTTCAGGAGGGCGAGGCCTCTTGAAACGATATGACCTTTTTAATTACGATTCGCCCACGGGCTATATCCAAAGCTTTTAAATGACACCTCAATCTTCAAAATAGATTAAGTAGGTCAAGAGCAAAAGGGACGTTTACAGACGAAACCCTTATAGAAATAAGAAGATAGACTGAAAGTAAAATACTCATATGAATGAAATGTAAGAAAGAAAACTAAATTTTTAGGACAAAATCCAATATTTTCTAAGCTTAACTCTACAAATGTTTAGATTTCTTAATTGCTCGATTTATTATTTGAACAAAACTACGAGCTTTCTGATTTTTGTTTGCAAACATACTTGAACAACAATAATAACATGTGAAACATTTATACATCGAAATGCACGGATCAATGACAAAATCTATACCTATTTTATGCATTTAAAAAACAACAATTTTCGGATTTTAATCAAATTCTATATTTTCAGTATCTATTTTGAAATTCCAGTATGGAAATAAAATTACAGTATAATTCCAGTATCAGTAGACACCCTGAGGGCAAAATATAAATTTCAAATTAATTCTGAGTAAATAAATATCTTTCCATGTAGTTTCATGAAAATTCAATATTTTTATAACAGGTAAGACAAACTTGGCAGTAATTTAACATATGATGACACAGGCCCAACATAACCTCAAAATATATTTCTTCACTGTGTTTTGTTGTAAACAGCTGTTCCTTTAATTGGCCTTAAACCGTCCTCTAACCTCCCTCACATAACTATTTGAGGGAGGTTAGATAAAGGTTAGAGGTGAGGAAGGTTTGTGAATTCCGCCCTCAATGTAGGATAGTGATTAAAAAAAAAATATATATATATATGCTTTGTTTAGTTTTGATTAGGAGGGACGAATATTGACAGTAAGTGAAGATGATCTACTTTGAAGTGCTGTGTTTAAATTGGGTGACAAAAAATGAAAAAATCTGACAAGAGCTAAAAAATCCATTCAATTTCAAGACAATGAAATGGGTATGATTAAAAATATTAAAAGTTTATTGACTCTGAAATGGGTGCTGAACATCTGTCATGTTTTTTTCTCATTGCCGCTTCTCTATGTTACATTAAAAACCATCATAGCTCATATGGATTATGATTTATTTCAAAAACTTATTTTTCATAGATCGATAGGGCCTATAAGCTTAACAACGGACAAAATGAAGCATTTACAAGCGGTGGGCCTACTATAGTCGGGGGCAATAGAACAGGCGGGTGAAGGTCAAGCTAATTAATATGTAGTTAAATGGGCAAAAATCAGCTGGCTTATTAAAAGACATGACCTTGACACGCCTGTTCTATTGCTCCCGACTATAGTACAGGATTGTAAAGAGTGCTTTGGGGGCGAATGGCCTGTTCAAATGGTATTGTTAAATACTATTTAAATTAAAATTTCCTGGAAAATTTCATAGGGAAAAACTGGTAACAATAAGCCATGGTTCATGCTATTTTACTTTTACAGAGTTGCCACAGAATTTTTGAGGCTTTTTTCCAGACCAATCTGAGAGATTATTCCCGACTTTTTATAAGCGGGGTTTTGCATATAGACTCTCATTTTTTACTACATTGTTTATACTTTAGAGTTCTCTTAAATGGTATCTTTTAAAATTGAAGAATTACAAAAATTAAGGATGAAAAATACCAAAACCTTATTTTGACCCTTTTGAAACTCCATAAAACCCTGTTAACAGTCCAATCAACCTGGATTTTAGCGAATTTCCCTATAGGGAATAATGTACGCTAGTAGTAGCCATAGTAAGACCTAAGCCCGGGACCATGTTACTTTTTCATTCTGAGGTCCCCCAGAAGCCAAAAACACCGTTCGTTCTTTTTCACATATATATGTATATATATATATATATATATATATATATATATATATATATATATATATATATACAGTACACTCTCGATCATCGGGGAACTAATGTGGCGGACGGCCGGTTCGGATGTCAAAATTCCGATAAAGCGGAGTCCGTCGTGAGTCATCATTTCCGCCCGTACGGTGACCTATCACTCTTGTTTTTAAGATAACACAAGAGATTTTATGAAAATAAGGCACTCAAACTTTGAACATGGTAACAATGAACCTATAGGAATAAAAACAACACAGTAAATAAATATCCAAAATCTTTATTCTCATTTTCCATATTCATATTCCAGCAGTCAACTGACTTCCACGTAACACAGGTGCAGTCGCGACGCGAGACAGACTGAATGACAGTTTGGGAAGCGGTCGACACGGATTTTCACTTCCTGCCCCTTCCTCTTTCTATTTTTGTTCGAATACTCCACAGCGTCGTAAATCACATCGATGAGTACAGATTATGGAAAACTCCTGATGACTTTTGATGCAAAATGTGATACTTCACTGTTGTGCGGATAGAACGAATGGAAATTGAAGGCGCTAAAAATTATTTATTTCGTAAGAAAAAAAAAAATTAATAATAATCAGATTTTCAGTTCCGATGAAGCGGAGTTCCAATGTCGCCGAGTCCGATGAACGAGAGTGTTATATATATCTGTGTGTCCGTGGTACTGATAACTTTAGAAGGGGACGTCCGATTTTGGTGAAATTTGGTATGAAGGTGTAAGACTAAGTAGGTCTATTTTCATGAGTTCGCGAACCAGCATGATTGGGTTATGGGTACGAAGTTTTATGGGGTTTCAAAGGGGTGAAAAATGGGTTTTTTGCATTTTTGGAGCATAATTTTTCAAATTCAACAATTTTAACTAAAACCATTTAGGCCTAAAAGAGCTTAAAAACAAACAATGTAGTATTTTGAATTTTTAACTTGGCTTAACAGGTTACGGAGAAAAGCCAAAAATATGTTTTTCATGTTAATCTTATGGGAAATCAACAAAACCCTGTATCTTGCTTATTTATAGGAATAACTTGATAAAAATTGGTATGTACATTCACTTGGTAGGGCTCAAATGATATTTGCTTACAACACCCACATAGCGGCAATCCTACGTACTCACCCCTATGGGGTTTATGGGGAAAATGAAAAGAACACAATAACTTGATTTGGTATGTACATTCACAAGGTAGGATTTAACTGATATTTGCTTACAACACCCATATAGCGGCAAACCTACATACTCACCCCTATGGGGTTTATGGGGAAAATGAAAAAGTGCCGAATATTGTTACAGTTTGACATTTACCAAACGTAACTATTACATTTACTAACAAATTAATACCAATAATAAATACCATTCCTATGGTATTTATGAGGAAAATACAATATCTCAAGATTGTTTGGAAATTTGCTGAGTACGCAGGTCTGCTGCGACGGGGGTATTTTAACTTAACCTGAAGAACGCTGTCCTACACCTTCATAACAAATTTAATCAAAATCAAAGGTCTCTTTTAAAAGTCATAGCTAAAAATAAAACAACGTGTCATAAAATAGGGTAAGTGTTTAGAAATATTAACTAGGCCTAAATTTTTTATAGGTAATTAATGTATAAAATTAATACATATTACCCATTAATTAGTACTTCCGATTTAAGGAGCCAATCGACAATCGGTACTGTCGGATTGTGCCACTGCAAAATTTTCCAGACTTTCGGCACTTTTTTTTTATTTGTTCCTGCTTTCAGAATTTTGTCAAACATTTTCCTGACTTTCCCTTAGGACCAAAACTAAAAAATCCTGACTATTCCTAACTTTAAATGTCTGTGGCAACACTGCTTTTATGATGAGGGGATTTTGCCCCTATGAGCCACTTGTATTAATTTATTCCAATAATGTAAAATAACAGTAATAATAACATTTTAAATCTTTCATTTAACCTTGAAACAAATGGTAAATACATATTTTGTTCATTTTACAAAGCTATTCTAATTGTAATTCAATATCACTAATTTCAAATTAACCTTAGAGAGGTCGCATCATTTGCACGACACATTGGTTGCATGGCGTCAAAATGACTGCAAATGTATTTTGGGATATAGCCTATTGCAGTAAAAGAGTAATCAAATCTTTTTGTGATTAATTTTTATTTACTTAACTTAAACATAATGTAACATTTACCCTACATAGTTAATATTTTATTACTTAGGCTAGAAAATGAAATTTAGTTATTTCATCATATACAAAATGTGCACTACACATTTGGTCGCGTGGTGTCAAAACGACTACAAACGTACGCACAGATCGAATGCTCGCAGCGGACCGATAGATATTTTGCTGGTGGGGGTAGGGGAAGGTGGAGGGAGAATGACCGAAATCGCGCTGCCTCACCCTACTCCGTAGTAAAACAAAATAAAACCGAATGCCATAAATAACTTTAAGCAAACTTTGCATAAATAAGCATTTTAGGGTCATTCCATATCAAATCAACCAATGGTCTGGAACTTGATAGGCCTATCTCAGAATTCAATGATTTTTTTTACAAGTAATGCTATTTGAAAATATGAAAAATACCAAGGTATAGATTTTTTTGACTTTTCGTTTATGAGTTATAAATTTCTGAAAACTGAAAAATCGGCAGATTTTTGGTGTGTTCGGAAAGCTTTAAATAGCTCTAACTCCAAGACCATTCAACCTAGAGAGTTCAAACTTTCACCATTCTCTTTAGAATTATAAGAGCTTTAATTTGATGTGTCACTTGACTATATTAGCTAAGTAATTACATTTTTCAAAAATCCAAAAAAAGTTTTTTTGTAAAATCTCAAAATCGAAAATTTTATTTTTTTGGGAAAAATATATTTTTGTTGTACTTCTTATTAGAGTGCTTGTGCCAAATTTCATTATAATAAGGTAAACTGCCTAAATGCCGTGACCATAAGCATCCTTCAGCCTGGTTCAGTTTCTTTTCAACCATTAAATACCTTTTTCCATAAGTAAGGTTGTATGTTGTACTATTTTTTTACTCCTCATTATTTCCCCTTCAATATACTGTTTTCAGGTGGTAAATAGCTTCAAAATGTGATTAACTATAAAATATTTACGAAAGCAAGTCATTTTTGCACCATTTACATAATTCCGTGAGAACGAAACATAATTCCGTGATATGCCAGCCAAATTCCGTGACCATCCTGTTTTACCAATATTATGGTCAGAAACTTTTTTTAAGATGTTATTTTAGCACTATAACTACTTATTATTGCTAAAACAATACTTACACCCATATAAGAAATGTCTTTTACAGGCTGACAACAGTTTAGATCATATGATGTCAAGACTGCATAGAGTGAGTAAACAATTTCTTCTAATAGAGGAATAAAATAAAGGAAACCCAAATAAAAAAGTTATATTATATCAAATTCTTTTCATTTTACCAGATTAATAGCCTCTTACATTAAATCCAAGTGTACACAACACATTAGAACGACAGTTAAAGAAAGTTACATAAACATTTATTGCAAAAGGGGAGAACTTTTTTGCTAAGTACTTATATCATTGACTATGGATTCTATAGTAAGTTTATCCATAGTCAATGCTTATATCTTTGGTCAAGAAATAACTACATTTTTTCAAAAGAGCATTGACATACAAAATATTTAAGGTCATTAAAAAGTTAACACAATATTTCTACTCCTACATTGCTTTAATGTGTTAAGCATCTTGTGAAAAACCTTGTACAACAAACGTGTTTTCAGAAATGTTAATACCAAAATGTCGACCACGGATTTTGGGATTTGTGTATTTTAGTGTTATAATTAACACTTTTTCAACTAAACTTGGATCAAAATGTGGAAATAATTAAATATTTCGTTACTAAAAACCACCTCTTCAAAAGCTTTAATCTGTGACTCCTAGCACGGAATTTGAAAATTGCATTATTTGCCATTCAAATCCCGTGACCATTGATAATTGGAAATAAAAAGGTTAGATCACATTTAACCCTCCAACTGGTCATTATAACCTCCTTTACTGGTGAGGTTTTTTTGGCCGCCGCGCAAACATTTAGTACAAACAACATAAAACATATAAATTGGTATATAAAACATACAAATTATATATCAATTTTTTCAGAATGAAATAGGCTATTCAAAACAATAATGTTTTTAGTGTACTTACAAAAATTTATTTTGTTAATCCTCCTATTTTGTAACAATAAAGATTTTTTTTTCTTATTATTTTCCTTTTAGAGTATTATCATGGTAAGGTATGTTGTCCATACAACAAAACTAAGATAGCCAAAATAACCACAATTTTATTGGCTTTTTACTGATGTATAACACTTGATTGTTTATATTATAAATAAAATATTACAAAGCAAATATGTGAGGTAAGCACAAACCACATTTTCGCCGCCATATTTTTTTAAATTTTTTATTTTTTATTTTATTAATTTTTTATGATAAAATTTTTACTAGAACTATTTATAAATATTAAATATAACTATTTGTTATGTATATAAATAATTATATTTATTTATAATAAATTAATAAAGTTAGGCCTAGGCCTATTCACTCACCTAGGCCTAGGCCTAACTCACAACTTTCATGTTCACTGACAACTTCACTTTGTACTCTGAATCTTCATTTAGAAGGCCCAAATAGCACTATAATTACTCAATTCACTCATTATTACATTGCAAACTAACTATAATTCACTAAAATTTGCATTTCAAGTAATAACATAACCACAAAACAGCGCCGCCCCTACGATACGCGTAAACAAAAACAAACACCAGAAATTCAGTCTTACCAACATACTGATATTTCAACAAATACAGCTGAACATATGATGACTAGATTGTTCATCTTTTCCTCTTTCATACTATATAAAAAACATCGACATTGACTATAAAATAACGAAGTAAAATGCATTTTACATAGGGCCTAGACCTTGCAAATGGATCGCGATCGCGATCCTACCAGTTTAGAACGGCCTAAATGGGTCGCGATCGCGACGTTCACCAGTTGGAGGGTTAAAACAATTTATTTATTAAAGGCCTTATCTGCAAAATGCTCTGAGCAATAATATATTTTTACAATTAAAAATAAGTGAAAAGACAAATAAATAACACCCTCAATAATCAAAGCTTAATAAACGTCTTAGTAGATTCTTTGACAAGAAACAAGTTATTTACTCAAGTAAAAGTTAAAATATCAACCACGGAGTTTAGTATTTATATAAATTAGCTCTTTATCTAAAATTTCATAAATTATAACTTGTTTGAAACGTAAAAAATACTATTTTAATGCATTACTGAACAGGCACATATAAAAATCAATTTCCGTGGTCATTATCACGGGTTTTGAAAACTGAATGATTTACAGTTTAAATCCCGTGACAGTTATTTTAAAGACATTCAGAAATTAAATTGTCTTAATGAAGCAGTTTTAAGATAGAAAAGATTATAAACAATGTTTAAATCGATGAAAACCCCCATTTATATGAAATATACAGCGTCAATAACTTATTTGGCTCTCCCGTATCCTTAGTAAAGAAGCTAAGAAAGTAAGCACTTCTGCACCGGGCAACGTTTGACCGCCAACTGACGAAAATTTAGCCGCCGCTTCCCGCCAAGAAACACACAGAGTAGTAAACAAAGAGTTTTTGAGTGAAAATGACGTCGTTATTTCACCCTCGGTTTGCCGATTTCGTCAGTATTTGCACGTAAAGTGAGGAATCACGGCGTTTGGTATGTTCACGGCATTTAGGCAGTTTACCTCCTATGGGATCATATTTTAAAAAAATATATTTAAACTTACTAAAGTTAGTTCAACCACTAAACACGTAGCCTATAATGCATGTAAGTTAACTTAATGTAACCACAGACAATAGATAAGCGACATAACATAATAAACATAATGAGTTTCAGTAAAATAAAATTTATAAAAAAATTACATAACTTACTTACTTTTTTTGGATTTTTGAAAAATTTAATTAGGTATATTTAGCTAATATAGTCAAGTGGCACATCAAATTAAAGCTCTTAGAATTCTAAAGAGAATGGTGAAAGTTTGAACTCTCTAGGTTGAATGGTCTTGTAGTTAGAGCTCCTATTTAAAGGTTTCCGAACACGCCAAAAATCTGCCGATTTTTCAGTTTTCAAAAATTTATAACTCATAAACGAAAAGTCAAAAAATCAAAAACTTGATATTTTTCATTACTCTGAGGTAGCCTATAGAACAAAATAGCCAAATAGGCCTATTACCCATTTTGAAACACCGGCTGCACTTCCGCAGACGCCCGGTGGAACTATCGAATGAAAATTATCGAGATGTACAATCGAATTTATCCATAATTCGTGTAAGTTATATAAAAATATCAGGTCCAACTGAAGAGATCAAATAACATCTGCCATCACTCAAACCATAGAATTGTCATGGAGGGCCAAAAAAAAAGAAAGAAAACAGGACTCAAATAATCTAACATCTAGCCGAACGCATCTAGGCCTAGCTGAATACCTCTTTAAAAGAAACGTTTAAATGTCAGCAGCTGATCTATTAATGCATTTTTTTAATGCCACAAAAAGTTTATATTCCAGTACCGGTAATTGAAAAAGAGGGCCATGTTTCCTTCATAATATAGGCCTAAGATGATTTTTAAAGGTTGAATCTTTTGTTATTTAGTTTTTTGCTAAAATATTGACTGTAGGTTATGTTGAACCTAATCAAGTTTGGTGTTTATAACTTTTAATCAACTTAGTTATAATAAAATCTTTGCTAAAAACTTTTAGGCCTACTTTATTTATAAACTACCATATGATACCTACATTGAGTTACGAATAACCTATATTCATAAAAGATACAATAATTTACCGTTTGAATACGACCAATATATCGATTGACTCGTTCGATAATTTTCATTCGATAGTGTCACCGGGCGTCTGAGGAAGTGCAGCCGAAACACCTAAGGTCTAAAATTGTTTTTATTGGTTGATTTGGCATGGAATGACCCTTTACCGAAATTTCAAAACGCACTAGAACTCGGGTTATATTCAACCTTTTGAGGTCAGGTTTGTGGCATTTTTATCTACATTCAAAGACCTTTACAACACGACATAGCCTAGGCCAAAACAGTTTCCTCTAACTTATGACTTCTTCTAAGGGGCGTCCCCTGTTGTACCTACTCAGGAAATGTGGCAACGTAGATTTTTTACATCTATTTAATGTCTCCAACAATAACCAAAAGAGAAATTTTGTTAGACTTTTAGTGCATGCTCAACCTGTTCAGGGCCTGGACTAAAAGTAGAGATGGGGAATGGCATAAACCTACGTAAAAGATGATTAAGTTAGAATGGGATAACTTAAAGTATTGAATTTGAAGCTGTTGATTCCCATCCACTTAAGTTTAGAAGTTAAGAACCATAGAAGGCAAGACAAATTTAGTTAAGAAGACTAAAAACACCATACCGTACCAACAAAGCAGGCGTAGGCCTATCAGGTTAGGATGGCATATACAACAAATTTTAATTTTATTTTATAAAATATGTGGATCTAATAAATATAACGAAATTTAATTAATAAAACCTGAGATAAAATGGACTAAGGAAATAATGTTTACCATTTTCAAGCCTCTTCGTTTTCACCACACTAGAAAAGCTAACCTGCGAAAATGACTTCCGACTGTAGAGGAAGTTGCCAATGCCAACATCACAGTAAGACGAAGCCAATGCGTTAGCCTTAAAAACTTGGTTTCTTATTTCTTCCGCTTGGGCTTTTTAGTTTTAATTAATACTATAGGAAAAACTTTTAAACAAAATAAAAAAAACCTTTCTCCTTTTAAAAACCGTTTAAAGAAATCTTTAAGAGGTTTGATTTCTTTTAATGTGTGTGGTTTTAGTTAAACATATATTTTAGCAAGTTATCTACACCATATATTTTTAACACTATTAACTACTTAATACAATACAGGGTGATTCACGACGAAGTGCAGAAATTTTGGGAGCTGATTCTACACATGAAAATAAACAAAAAAGGCCATATAAACATATGTCTTAAAATCTTTCGTTTAACCGCTAGCCGCCATTTTGTTTTTTACATGTAATAATTTTTATCTCCATAATGAATTGATGGATTTACTTCATATTTAGCATAGACCTTTATCACAATAATGGTAATTTCTTGAAAAATAATTATTATTTTCCGATGTCTATTTTCAAAATGGCGGCCATTTTAAAATTTTTAATTCAAATTTCTCAAAAACGGCAAATTTTTTCAAAATTTTATTCGAGACAAAAAAGTTGACAAATTAAATTATCTAAACAACGATACCAAGTTTGTAAAGATATGACAACAAATAACAGAGTTATGGAGATTTTTATTTTAAATTAACCTAAATTTGCATTAATTATAATGCAAAATCCATGTTTATTTGCAGAAAAATCGAAATAACTCCATTATTTGTTGTTAGATCTTTACAAACTTGGTATCATTGTTTAGATAATTTAATTTGTCAACTTTTTGTCTGAAATAAAATTTTGACTAAATGTGCCGTTTTTGAGAAATTTGAGTTTAAAATTTTAAAATGGCCGCCATTTTGAAAATAGACATCGGAAAATAATAATTATTTTTCTGGAAATTACCATTATTTTGATAAAAGTCATGCCAAATATGAAGTAAATCCATCAATTCATTACTGAGATAAAAATTATTAGTGTAAAAAACAAAATGGCGGCTAGCAGCTAAACGAAGGATTTTAGGACATATGTTTATATGGCCTTTTTTGTTTATTTTCATGTGTATAATCAGCTCCCAAAATTTCTGCACTTCGTCGTGAATCACCCTTTATATTAATATACTTAATATTTATCTTCATAGAGGAAGGCGGGAATCATTTACGAACGTCATGATAGAACTCTATATATAGAACTCTATATATATTGGCAACCTGGACAGATAAAGTAAAGCAAAACTCGAACCGAAAACCGCAACCCATGTTCTGAAGGGCAGGGAAAAAACAAAATGTACAATTAAAGATCTTGTGAGGGCGCTAGCGCGCTCACTTGCAGGCTTCTCTGCTGGTTGCTAGATTTTACAAATTCATTGAAACATATATGGGTTTGAAGCGAAAGATTTGCTGAATATAATGGTGTAAATATCTTAGCCATTACATTTAAATAGAAAACACCACGATAAAAAAGTTCACCAATACACCTGGGCCGTATCTAGGGGGGTCATGGGGGGCACGTGCCCCGGGCGGCGTCCCCTTCACTAATCTCCTGGTTACGGCCCTGCAATACGCAACTAGAACAGGAAAAATCTACTACGCGTAATTAGTAGTTTTAATCACTAGGAGCATAAGTGGGCCTTTTTGCTGCGCAATCGTGTTTTAAAAACAAGGCGCAGCCGAGTTTTTAAAAACGACCAAGCATAAAAAATACACCTTTGCTTCGAGTGATTTTTATCATAATGAGGAAGAATTTTGCCTTTATATCGTTAAAATTATTAACTATAAAATTGTATTGTCGAAGTTATATTTACAAAGTAATATACATTGTTTACATTTACTTTATTTACAAACAATGCACTTTATAACATTTGAATTTCAAAATTCTGCACTTCAAAATTAATGAATAACTAGCCTATGTGCTGCTAGAAATCGAGCAATTTATTTTGATACATTACAAAAGTTACATTTAGTACTAAATCAATGACATCCGACCAATACAATATTGTGGATATCATAGGAAATACCAAGGCAACTAGTTGTTTTGGTAAATACAAATATCTATACACGTATTTACAGCTGTACATTAACAGATGTTTTAAATGCACAACCCAATCCCCATATGCCATTCTAATGGGATAAATGCTCAACCCAATCCCCGTGCCATTCTAATGGGAAAATTTCAAATTTAATCTGTGTATAAGCGATCTTATTTTAAGTCTGATTTTATTTTAACTAGGAATACACTCCGATGTCCGTCCCGTACGAGAATTTTTACTCACTTTTTAAGTTATAAGGTGACGCTTTTTATGATTGATTTTTTTTTTTTTTTTTTTTTTTTTTTTTGAGGGAGAGGTGAGAAGAATGCATTACGCACACAAGTGGCAAGCCTGTAGTATGGGGCTCCCCTAAAAAACGGGTTTACCCACTAAAAAACCTCCTCTACTCTTTAGGATTCTAACCTGGAATTGTTTATCACATTACGTCAGGCTAGGTCTAAATTTGGCTAACACCGGTGGGGCTCACTCCTTATCCAGCCACTCGATCAAAGGATCTGGGCCACTTTGCGGTCCAGATCGGGTTTCTTTTCCAGGAGGATGCCCCGGATAAACTGTGATAAACAATCCCAGTTGCCCTCATCCGCCAAGATCTTTTGGCAGACCTAGTCAACCGAAAATGCACCAAAAATTTGTGTGGCCTTCAGGCGGGACCCTTCCCAACGGGGGCAGCGGAAAAATGTGTGTTCCGCATCGTCGGGAACGCCCGGGCAATAATTGCAGTTCGTTGAACCGGTCTTGCCCATCGGGTTAAGGTACGACCGAAAATAGCCGTGAATTGGCCGCCGTTCCACCCATGGTTGGACGTGCTTGATAAGTCGCGCAGTCCATCGCCCTCGGGTGTCGTGCTCCCAGCTGTGTTGCCACTGCTGGAAGGTTCGGGAGCGCTCTTCTGTTCTTGCCGTGTCCTTGCCAATCTCGCCTTGTCTCTGATAAATTGCCTTCCTCTCTCCTGCCAAGAGCTTTACACGGATAACTCCGGCGACCACCAGGACGGAAGGCTCGGACACTGTCCGGTAGGCGGAACACACCCCGAGCGTCGCTCGACGTTGAACTCGGGCGAGTCGCAACCTGTACCACTCTTTATCGAGAGCGTCTTCCCACACCTCTGCTCCATAAAGAAGCACGAACTGAACCGCGGACATCAACAGACATCTTCTGCTGGATCGTGGAACCCCGACATTAGCCATCAGCCTACTAAGGTAAGTTACTACCTTAGCGGCCTTGTCCGCCGTACGGAAGATCTCATCCCTTCAACTTAACTTGGTGTCCACCATAATCCCGAAGTACTTAGCAGCACAAGTTGATTGGACCACCTCCCTTCCCACTCGGAACAGAACGACGGTGTCTATCCTCTTTTTCGTAAGGATGACAATCTCCGTCTTACGGAGAGAAAGCGAGAGACCGTGATCGGACATCCATGTGTTGACCACACGCATGACTGGGTTCGACT
The DNA here is from genome assembly GCA_030545055.2 of Neoaliturus tenellus. Lineage (NCBI taxonomy): Eukaryota > Metazoa > Arthropoda > Insecta > Hemiptera > Cicadellidae > Neoaliturus > Neoaliturus tenellus. Next base: position 284,164,220 of record CM061531.1, on the reverse strand, counting down.
TTAGTTGGACCAGCTCAACGTTGCGTGCGACAATGAGAGCTGTGACATCATCGGCGTACCCAACCAAAGTGGTTTCCTCAGGCATCTCTGACCTCGAGAGGCTATCATAGGCAACGTTCCAGAGATCCTGGCCGAGTATTGAACCTTGCGCGGCACCAGAAGTGACTTCCATCGTCCACGTTCTGTCCCTTGTGTCGTAAATAAGGCTTTGAGAGCGGAGATAATCCTCGATGAGTCGCAACAGATATGCAGGAACGCGAAAGGTGTTGCGAAGCGCATCCAACATATCGACCCACCTCGCCGAGTTAAAGGCAATCTTGACATAAGCATAACAAGAAGCACTACTCAGAGAGGGAAATGGTTGTGGCTCTCGGCTCTCTTCACAGCTCTCCATGGACTTCGGTGATAGCGTCAATCGTTGACCGACCCTTCCTGAAGCCATACTGACGGGGGCATGACTCCCCGGCAGCTTCCACGGCAGAGGTCAGGCGAGAATGGATCAGCTTCTCGAACAGCTTCCCAGCCGTGTCCAACGTGTAGAAAGGCCTGTGGGACGACGACAGCTCGGGATCACCTTTGCCCTTGCTGATCAGTACAAGTCTTGCGGTTTTCCATAGGGAGCCGGAAATACCCCTTTTACTAAACAGGCGTTGTACATTCTCAACAACAAGTCAGCATTAATTGAAAATACTTTCTTTAAAGCCTTGCTGGGAATCCCGTGCGGGTCAGGAGCCTTGTTGCTCTTTAGGAAGAGAACGGAGGTTTCCATCTCCTCGAATATGAAGAGCAGTGCCGTCCTTAGGGTGGAGCGAGTGGAGCGGCCGCTCCAGGCCTCGCGCTGAGGAGGGCCTCGCGACCTTGCCCGCTAAAAAGTTAGTTGCGTAAACGTTTAGGTTGAATAAAAATAATATAGGCTTAACAATGAACAGATACGTATACCTAAAATATCGGTTTAATTACCCACGCAATATGGCGACCCTAAATTATTTAAAAACAAACTAAAATCATTTCTTATGGAAAGAGCTTTTTACTCAGTGGATGAGCTCTTTGAAACGTAGGAATTTTTTGTAGCACACAGTATCTGTTTTTTATTTTTATTTTTTTTTATTTTATTTTATTTTTTTTTTTAATGTTAATGTATTGTTTTAAGGTTATCTTGAAGAATTTATGTCTAATATATGACGTTTGCTATACAATTGTATTGATTGTCACATGCAATAAAGGATTTTGATTTGATTTGATGTTCAATAATTAATTGTGATTTAAAAATCTACGAACGCGATTCTTATTCGTATGTAATTAATAGTAGCGACCAAAAGGATGCAAACGCAAAACATCGTTTGATAGCGGCGGCCGGCGGTCGGGGTGCGGGACCAAGCCTCGCGGCCGCCAAGCCATGCTTGCAGACACCACAACCATGCATGACCGACTTTGCCTGCGTCTCTAGCCGTTTTTCAACTGTTTGTCTGTATGTGAATTTTTACTTGATCCATTATATCTTTGAAGTTATAAGGTACGGAATTAAAACTTGGCACAACTGTTAAGTGCATTAAGGTACAAATGCAAATGAATTTGGACATTTCTAACATATTATATCGTTGCAAAATGGCGGCCATTTAAAATTTTCAAAGCTAAATATCTTAAAAACTGCAAACAAAAAAGTTGAAACTAAGTTTGGTTTGTAATTATCAAACAATAAAAACGGATTAATCTAAGTTTTTACATTTTTTAAATCATAAAGATTTACATAGGCCTAAGACTACGAGCAAAACCCGTGTTTTCTCAAATTAAGATTTTAATTTCTTATTAATTTCTTAAGATTTTTATTTCCACTACCCATTAGTATTTTTACTCCGGTAATTAAATAATGCAACTTTTTGTAAGTTTGCAAAAGTTTTTAAAATTTACAGCTTTTAAAAATATTTAGCTTTGAACGTTTTTAATTACAGCCATCTTGAAACTTGAACCAGTAAATGTTAGAAATGTAGAAATTCACTTGCACTTGCGACTTAATACAGGGTGTCTCTGAACTCTCTTCCTTTTCAGGTAGGCTATTATTCCTGGACCAAAGACAAGACAAAATCAAAATATCATATTAAAAAATTCCACACCATAGTTACTTGTACAGCCGCCATTTTGTATTTTTTAAGAATAATTTTAAATTTAAGAACGGCTTGACGTAATAAGTGGAAATTCGGTACACAGCTTTTTAAAGTAAAGACCTAGCTAGAAAAAATAATCAACTTTTTTTTATTCATGTTTTCAAAATGGTGGCCAATTAAAATCTTTAACCTCAAATTTCATAAAAGCTACCTACATAAGGTATGCAGTAGCAAAGTTTATGTTCTTATGTGTTTTTCCAAAATTTAATTTAAAATCCAACGATGTAAAAATCATGAAAATTTGTTTATTAATAAGCGAGATAGAGCGATATAACTGAGGTTAGTCACGGTCGGACCGCTTCCCCGGGAGCAGTTTTGGTATGAAATCCATTGATGAGTTGGCGCCGCAACCGCGCTTTTTGCGCGGCAACCCGTGCTCATATGAGTGACTATTTGTATTAAAATCACTAAATTTTAAATATGATATTTTGGCTTGTCTTTGGTCCAGGAATAATACCTGAAAAGGACTGTAGAGAGGGTAGAGTTCAGGGAGACCCTGTAATTAATAGTTGTATCAAGTTTCATTTCTGTAACTCAAATAATTTCAAAGATATAGGGGCCTAATCGATTGAGTACATATACAGGGTGTCACAAAAAAGTGTACCTGGCTATACAGGACCTAATTCAACATGCAAAAATAAGTCAAAAATAAAGAATAACAATTTTTGGATTTCGGCTTAGTTTAGCCGTAATCCGCCATTTTGTTTTTTATACATCATAATTTTTATTTCCGTGGCTGTTCGTTGTATTAAGTTCATATGTGGCATGAACCTTTATGACAGCAATGTCCATTTTCAGGAAAAAAATTATTTTTGTCCGATGTGTATTTTCAAAATGGCGGCCATTTTTAATTTTTAAACTCAAATATCTCAAAACCGGTAAGTTTTATCAACATTTTACCAGAGACAAAAAAGTTGACAAATAAAATTACCTAACTAATGGTACCAAGATTGTAAGGATCGAACGACAAATAATGGAGTTATTGAGATTTTTCTTCTAAAATAACCTAATTTTGCATGCATTTTAATGGGAAATCAATGATTTTATGCATACAAATGGCAATCACTCCGTTATTTGTTGTTCGATCCTTACAATCTTGGTACCATTAGTTAGGTAATTTTATTTGTCAACTTTTTTGTCTCTTGTAAAATTTTGATAAAATTTACCGGTTTTGAGATATTTGAGTTTAAAAATTAAAAATGGCCGCCATTTTGAAAATACACATCAGACAAAAATAGTTTTTTTCCTGAAAATGGACATTGCTGTCATAAAGGTTCATGCCAAATATGAACTTAATACAACGAACAGCCACGGAAATAAAAATTATGATGAATAAAAAACAAAATGGCGGATTACGGCTAAACTAAGCCGAAATCCAAAAATTGTTATTCTTCATTTTTGACTTATTTTTGCATGTAGAATCAGGTCCTGTATAGCCAGGTACACTTTTTAGTGACACCCTGTATAGACAGTGGGAAAACGTCTAGACATAACTTGGACACATGCTGTCGTATGTTCCATACCCCACAACCCCCCCAGCAATCACCGTTAAATAAGGCCTCGCAAAAATATTTTGCTCCAGGCCTCGCATTTCCTAAGGACGGCTCTGATGAAGAGTGGAACGTCATCTAACCGTCCAAAGTCAACCGGCGTACATCCTAGGCTTAGCCTACAAATAAATACATACAAAGAATGATTTTAGCTAAGACCTCAAAACAAGCAAGTAACTTAATAATAATTATGCTTACAATATTAAAGGTAAATACAGAGCGAAAAAAACAATACAATTTAAAATCCATGATTGCAAATTAATAAAAATCAAGTAATATCAGTATTGTAGAATTACGCTTACTTAACACATAATGCATATTTTGTTACCTGAGACATAGGCTACAATGGCACAACACATTCTAATTAGTTGTTCAATTTAAATCTTTCTCCCAAATAGATATGTATCCCATAAATTAGTTAATCGCATAACTCCGTACGACAGCAATTCATTCCACATCAACATGCCTATCTTTTGGTATAATTTATAACTTCAACAAGTAAACATCAGTGTTGATCTATTTCATTTAACAAATAGGTCTGTCAAAATATCAATTAAATTTTATTTAATTAAATACGTATCATAACGTTGAGCAGATATAAACAAGAAAGGTTATGTTGTTTTCAGCATACACAGCGACAACTCAGCTGTGATGGGGGAATATAAACTGATCATAGCAACTACATTAGTCAAATCATGTAGCCTAAACAACTAAAGTTCTGTCAAAAATTCCGGAAAGTAAGCTTTTTTAATACTTGAAAATAATTGCTCGATTATAGTTTATTACCTAGTTTAAAATACTTAAAATCTAACCTGAGAATTTCATTGAAATCAAATTAGTAATAAAAAAGCCTTTTGGGGGTCTAAAATTCGCCTAAAGTGAAATTTAAACTCGATCGTATAGAATTTTATACTCTATGTTCCATAGAGTAAAAATTCAATTAATTTTTGGCAGAAACAACTATTGATCAAGCCCTATCAAACGACACCAAAAACATATGAAAATTGGTTAAAAATTTTAGCAGGAGTTCTCTACACAAAAAAAAAACATTAGCGTATTAAGTAAATAAGACAATATACGTCTAGCAAACCAGCTGATTTTTCAGTAATAGGACAAAAAAAGGTTTCCAATGAATCAATGAATTTTGAATTGAAGTTTTCATCATTATAGGAGCAAAAATGGCTCTTTTGGTGCGCAATCGTGTTTTAAGAGTTTTTTTACGATTAAGCATAAAAAAGACACGTTTGCTCCGATTGATGAACACAGTTTATATCATAATGTGGAATTAGAATTTTGATCATTATAAATATTAACAATAATGCTGTATTTTTCAGGTTGTATTTACAAAGTAAGTAATTAGCAAGGTCTGTAGAGGAACTTATACTTCTTCAGTCGTCCCGGAAGACCACGTATGCGGCATGAGACCAGTGGCCAGTGGACATGAGACCAATAGAATTAGAATTATTTTTATCTAATTTTTTATATATCACAGTTCAGTTGAACCAGGTCATTCAGGATGGGTGGGTAGGCTCAGGAAGTATGATTTGAGTTTTGATTTGAATTTTTTGAGACAAGCAATCTCTTTTAAATCTATTGGGAGGCTTGCAAGAAATTTAAAGCCGGTGTACAAAGGTTTTTGTTCAAAAAGTTTTAGATTGTGTTGAACTGAAGTTTTAATTGCTCTATATCTTGTATTGTAACCATAAGAATGTGTAGGCACCAGATTGTTGTCTTTGACATAAGTTATGGTCTCAAACATGAAAAGCGAGGGGACTGTTAAAATTCCTAAGTTTTTAAAGTGACTGTAACAAGACTCTCTTGGTTTGAGACCAAGAATGCACCTTACAGCTCTTTTCTGTATTGTAAAAATACTATTGAGATTGTATTTACTTGATGCACCCCATAGTACTATGGAGTATCTTATATGGCTTAAATTAAAGTAAACTAGTTTGGACAATTTTATGTTTCTTAAAAAGTCAATGTTTCTGAGGACAAAAATGTTTTTTGACAAAGTTACTGCTAACTTATCTACTTGGTCTATCCACCTCAGCAAACCGTCCAATCTCACTCTAAGGTAATCAATTGATTCAGAACTCTGAATTTCGTCGTCACCAAGAAAGACAGAGGGAGGAGAAACGTTAGCTCTCATCGATTGTGCTGAACGTTGAACAGTGGAAAAATGTAAGAACTGGGTCTTTTTGGGATTGATTGTGTTGAGTTTGAAAAAAGTTTGTTGTTCGAGATGATTCAAGTCTTTACTTCGAGTGAAAAGAGATGTGTCATCTACGAAGATAGATAAGCTATCATCGTCAAGATGATTTGGAATGTTATTAATGTAAATCAAGAAGAGGATCGGCCCCAGTATCGAGCCCTGGAGCACGCCAGATCTTAATTCACCAGGATTCGAAAAATGCTTGGAGGATTTGCTTTGCTTGTTTCTAAGAAGCATAACTTCTTCCCAGGTCAGCTGAAGAGTTTTTTTGTGTTCCGGATATGAAGTGTAAAAACTTCGGAAGTCAAGTTACGTTAAAATATTTAAGATTAAATTCTTCAAATACCAGTTGGGCCACATATAAATTTATATAACAAATTTTATACAATTGTGTCATTATAAATTTCGCTTAAAGTTCCTTTTTAACTTTTACAAAATAGTTTACTTATAGTTAATTTTGTTTACTATGAAGAGCTTTTAATTTTACTAATGTTTACAATGGACTTCTAGTTTCTTAGTTTAGTGTGTAAATGTTTTCCGTTTATGTAAGTACAGTACAAAACATTTTGATCAGTAAATTTTCTTTTTCCACAGTGGTAAATTTTATTAATTTTACTAAAGTGATTTTCAATGCATTATATCGACAGGGATTTTTTAACTAAATTAGTTATATTTAATTACATGATGTGTAACCAAAATAAATACTTTTTCTTCTCAAATTTCTGAAAATTAGTATAAAATACTGTAAGCGTTTTTATTATTCACTAATTCAATAATAATTTTATTGTAATAATAATTTCAAATTGATGTGAATATTACTTTATATTATTTATTCATTGTAACTATATATACTTTCGTTGTATTTCGTATTTTTTCTGAATTCATTATAAATTCATTAATTTCTTTTTTTATTACTTTCCGGCACATATATATATTTTTTTATAAATCTGGGCTGGCAATGGGCACTGAGGCAGTTGTCATGCACACTGATGACATCGATAACGATAATCAATTAAAGGACAGTTTAAATTGTATTGAGTTAAGCTCAGATTTTCAATATGCACATTTTTATAATCGTAATGTGGGCAACAGCAAAATAAATATATTTCACTCTAATATTAGAAGTATAAATAAGAATTTTGATGAAATGTTAATATATTTAAATAGTTTTATTGAGAATGTCGATATAATTGTATTTACAGAATGCTGGCTGTCTGGAGGGGAAGGGGTCGCGGCCTTGGAGGGCTTTGACCTTTTCCACACAACGACTTACAGAAACCAAACTGACCACAGTTTTTGTAAACAAACGTTTTTCAGCTACTGCTACTGATCTTATCGTCGGGGACGTTTACGGTATAACTTTGCACTTACAATTTTCGAACAAAATCTTAGACTTATTTGCTGTATATAGGACATTTGACAGCGACGTAGACATGTTTTTAGATGACTTGGAGGTTTTACTTGGTAGAATAAATAAAGATCATGTGTGTGTTTTTCTCGGTGATATTAATGTCGACTTACTGAAAAATGACTTGTTAACTGACCGCTACTTGAACTGTTTGATAGGGCGGGCTTCACTCAATGCATCGACAAACCGACTAGAGTGACTCGCCACACCTCGCCTTGTCTGGATCACATTTTTATAAACTATGTGGATTTAGAAAATGTTGAATCTGCAGTGATCCAGACTACCGTTACCGACCACTACAGCACTGGTCTTGCTATCACATGCCCGACTCCGCACCGACACCCCGACCCGCCGCCACGCACTTACTTGGACCACGCGCTACTCACTCACTTACTCACACAGTCCAACTGGGATCCTATCACTGCATGCCATAACGATGTCAATTTTTGTTCCGAACATTTTTGTAGGATTTTTTCCAATTCCGTTTTAGCCACTAAAAACCCTGTCACTAATTACAACTCTCGTTCCAAGAAAATAAAACCATGGATTACGTCAGATTTGATCAAATTGATTAGAGTTAGAGATAAGCTCAGCAAACAAGTAAAAAAAACAACCCTTCAACCAAGAGCTTGTTATTCGCTATCACATTAAAAATAACTAGTATACGTGTTGCTCTAAATCGAGCAATTTATTTTAATACAATACAAATGTTACTTTTAGCTCTAAATCAATGACATCCGACCAATCCAATATTGTGAGTAATCACCAAAACAACGCGTATTTACAGTTGATTATTAACACATGTTTAAAATGCTTTATTCAATCCCAATGTTATTTAAATGGGGAAATTTGAGATTTCAATAGTGGATAGCGCCTTTATTTTCAGTCCGATTCTCATCAGTTTTTGGCGGAAACAACTACAGACCAAGCCCTATCCAACGACACCAAAAACTTGAAAATCGGTTGAAAATTGTAGGAGGAGTTCTCAGGACAAAAAAATCCTTAGCGTATTAAATAAGTATAGATTTGAGTAATTCTCTAAAAATTACAAAAAGAAATTACTTTAGAAACAAACTAAACGAAACCAATATAAAATCCAAAAAGATTTTGGGGGTTAATTAATGAAATTTCCGGTAGAGTCTGTAACAATGAGTCTTTTCCAATCGATAAATTTATTCCTGACGGTCGTGTAACCCCAGATAATTGTAAGCAAGTTGCTGACGAGTTTAATACTTTTTTTTCTTCCGTTGGGGTTAACTTGGCTAGAGTAATAGATTCCAGCGGTGACCCAATAGTGGATGACAATGACTTTACACATGAAAGCACATTCACTCTGAAAACTGTCACGGAAACTGAACTAAAACGCTACGTTTACAGATTGCGCGGCGGGTCGGCGCTGGTTACGATGGCGTCTCGGCCGAAGTCCTGAAAGCCAACTTCTTCTTGGTTAGCAAACCATTGTTACATATTATCAATCTAAGCATTTTTTCTGGCACCTTTCCTAACTGTTTCAAACTAGCTAAAGTATTTCCTCTATTTAAGTCTAATGATATCTCTGACATGAACAATTACAGACCAATTTCTATTTTGAGTGTTTTTCCTAAGGTTATTGAGAAGATAATTAAGGAAAAATTAGTTACCTACTTACAGACGAACAATATCTTGAGCAAGCGTCAGTACGGGTTTCGCTTGGACAAAACTATTTCAGACGCACTTTTCGACATCAATAAAGACTTAAATTCTTCTATTTCAAGTAATGAACGCTCAATTTTAATTTTCTTAGATCTTAAGAAAGCCTTTGATTCAGGACCGGTCCAAACTATTTTCTAAATTAGAGGCGGTTGGTGTTAGAGGTGGTGCTCTCGGGTGGTTTCAGAGTTATTTGTCCAATAGATCACAATTTGTTTCAATTTTTAATTCACACAGTGACGCTCATCCTGTTGATTACGGTGTGGTCCAGGGCAGCACACTTGGGCCTGTCTTAATTTTAATTTACATTAATAACATAGCAAAATTGGACATTTTTGGTAAACTTTTTCTATTTGCTGACGATAGCTTAATTTTTGTTAAGGGTAAGACATGGCCCGAGGTTCGTGACAAAGCCTTGCATGACCTTGTGGTTACTAGATTGTGGCTTAATCAAAATATCCTCTCTTTGAACACTTCCAAAACTAAGTTCATGCCAATTTCCCTCAGTAATATTTCAGATTACAACTTACAAGATCTTATTAATTATCATCCACACCTGCGGGGACTATCGCAGCACCAACTGCCCTTGTGAATCAATAGAGAAAGTGGAGTCCTATAAATATCTAGGAATATTTTTTGATTACCGTCTTAAATGGACTAGTCACATACAATTTCTTAATAAAAAATTAAGAAAATACATTTTTGCTTTTAGACAATTGAATCAAATCCTCAGTGAAAGGGAAATGAAAATGGCGTATTTTGCATTTGTTCAATCTCTTTTAACTTTTGGGGTTATAGTCTGGGGTGCATGTTTTAAAAGTATTTTAGAGCCTTTAAATATTACTCAAAAATCTATTTTAAAAATTGGATTTGGGAAACCCAGGCGATACCCGTCTGACACACTATTTCTAGACCTTTCTGTTTTAACCATTAGACAACTTTTTATTAAAAGCATTTTAACCCATATCTTTAAAAATTTTAATAGTATTTTCCATGGAATTTCCCACTTGCATAATACAATATTTTCAGTTAGAGTCGGAATTACATCACTAAAAATAAGTAAAACATTTTCTACCACAAATTCCTATTACATAGCCCATGTTTTATACCGTAACATTTGCAGTTATTTTCAAGACCTTGATTTTTTCAACGCAACATCAATAAACATTTTTAAACGACGTGTTAAAGACTGGTTACTCAGTTTGAGTATGGACGAGGCCGAGCGCATTATCGCACCAGATTATAGACGTTCCTGACTAAATACACTTGACTACCACAGCTCTGTAGGCCTACTTTGGACTTCAGCCCTCCAGCCCGTTCGCGTTTCCCACCTCGAAGGACACCACGCCGCAGTGTAAAATATCTCTCTGTTGCCTAACATTCCCCCCCTTTTTTTATTAAATTTTCACGTTGTTTTTATTTATTTTGATTAATTCATCCAGCCATCCTTCACATTTCACTCCAATTGATATTCTAATGTTCCATTAAAATTATTTCCACCGGCCGCAACCAAAGCCGACGCAGAGGCTCCAGTGCCCATGTCGGCTTATTCCTAATATGTATTGTATTTTTTCTGGTCATAAGCATTGCTATTTATTTATTTTTTTACAGTACTTTTATGATTGTATTACCGTATTTTTTTTATACTACTATTATCTGCATTGTCATGACCTGTACTTTTATGGAATAAAGATTTTTCATTCATTTATTAGCGAATTTCCCTATAGGGAATACGCTATTACGGTAGTAGCCATGGTAAGACCTAAGCCCAGGACCACTTTACTTTTTTATTTTGAGGTCCCCAGAAGCCAAAAACACCGTTCGTTCATTTTCATATATATATATGTATATATATATATATATATATATACAGGGTTAGGCAAAAGTCTGGACACCCCCAGTTAACGTTTTACCGCGTTGCAGTAGTAAAACCAAACTCGGCACATGTTTACAACATCAAAAACTGCACTTTTTCATCAACTACACAACTTTGCCCCTGCCCCCAAAATGGGGTATTTTTGGGGCAGCCCCAAATTTTCAAATGTAAACCCCTATTGAGTGACCCCTCATTTCAAACGGTGTATCAAGAGAAATTAAATGGCGCAAACCGGAGGTCGATATCTCGCCCCTAACCAAAATGGCAGCCATTTCAAAATTTGAGATGGGCAAGCAAGTATAAGTCTGGACACCCCCAGTTAACTTTTTAACGCGTTGCAGTAGGAAAACCAAACTCGGCACATGTTTACAACATCAAAAACTGCACTTTTTCATCAACTACACAACTTTGCCCCTGCCCCCAAAATGGGGTAGTTTGGGTGCAGCCCCAAATTTTCAAATGTAAACTCCTATCGAGTGATCCCTCATTTTAAACGGTTTATCAAGAGAAATTGAATGGCACAAACCGGATGTCGATATCTCATCTCTAACCAAAATGGCAGCCATTTTAAAATTCGAGAAAGGTAAATTGACATTTGTTGAAATTAAATCGGAAATTAGCTTTTTTAGAATTGAGAATATCTGGAATTATTTTAGAATTGAACCTACTAGTTCATTTCTGCTACTAGGCTCAATTCTAAAATAATTCAAGAAATTATAAATTCTAAAAAGCTATTTTCCGATTTGATTTCAACAAATGTCAGTTTACCCTTCTCGAATTTTAAAATGGCTGTCATTTTGGTTACAGATAAGATATCAACATCCGGTTTGAGCCATTCAATTTCTCTTGATAAACCGTTTAAAATGAGGGGTCACTCAATAGGGGTTTACATTTGAAAATTTGGAGCTGCCCCCAAAATACCACATTTTGGGGGCAGGGGCAAAGTTGTGTAGTTGATGGAAAAGTGCAGTTTTTGATGTTGTAAACATGTGCCAAGTTTGGTTTTCCTACTGCAAAGCGATAAAAAGTTAACTGGGGGTGTCCAGAATTATACTTGCTTGCCCATCTCAAATTTTGAAATGGCTGCCATTTTGGTTAGGGGTGAGATATCGACCTCCGGTTTGCGCCATTTAATTTCTCTTGATAAACCGTTTAAAATGAGGGGTCACTCGATAGGGGTTTACATTTGAAAATTTGGGGCTGCCCCCAACATACCCCATTTTGGGGGCAGGGGCAAAGTTGTGTAGTTGATGAAAAAGTGCAGATTTTGATGTTGTAAACATGTGCCGAGTTTGGTTTTCCTACTGCAACGCGTAAAAAAGTTAACTGGGGGTGTCCAGACTTTTGCCTAACCCTGTATATACCTATATATATATATATCTCATGTGTCCGTGGTACTGATAACTTTTGAAGGGGACCTCCGATTTTGATGAAATTTGGTATGGAGGTGTAAGACCAGGTCTATTTTCATGAGTTCGCGAACCAGCATTGTCGGGTTATGGGAACGGGGTTTTATGGGGTTTCAAAGGGGTCAAAAATGGGTTTTTTTTTGCATTTTTTGACCTTAATTTTTAAAATTCACCAATTTTAAGTGAAACCATTTAAAAGAGCTTAAAAAAAAAACAATTTGGTATTTTGAATTTTTATCATAGCATAACTGGTTACGGGGCAAATACAAAAGTGTGTTTTCCATGTTTTATGGGAAATCAAGAAGACCCTATATCTTGCTTATTTATTGACATAACTTAATAAAATTTGGTATGTACATTATCTACATAAGGTTTAACTTATACTTGCTTACAAAACCCATATGGGGGCAAACCTACATACTCACCCCCATGGGGTTTATGGGGAAAATAAAAAATTGCCAGAGTTTGATACAATTTTGTGTTTACATTCACCAATTATTAATTAACTTAGATTTTATAACAACACCCAATGGCAGAAAACCTACATACTCGATCCTATGGTGTTTTTATGGGGAAAGTAAATAATCTGAAATTCCATTGGAAATTCGCTGAGTACGCAGGTCTGCTGCGACGGTTTATTCATTCATTCATTCATTCATTCATTTCATTCATTCATTCATTCATTTACCATTTCACATCTGATTGAAAAAGAGAATGAAGCAGTCTTGCCATGGGTACCACAGTATCTAGAGGGTACGATATTTATCGTAAAGACACCATATTACTCTATTTTACATTAGGATTATTAGTTAATAAAAAAAACATTAGGTAATGACCAAATTAACAATTATCAATCAAGGTAAATCTAAAACCATAAATTCTACCCTATTTTGCTTTGAAATTCTTTATTTTAGTAATTGTTTAGACAAATAATTCCCAACGCAAACGAGAACGATTGTTGTTTCCTGTAGCGTTGGCAAAATTTGCAGGTAACAAAGAGTAATATGTTGGTTTTTTAACACTTTCTTAACCGTCGAAACCTCTGTGGCGACATCCACGGATGTCACAGAAAGTGACACCATTGCTCTTATGGGATGTAGCTCACCTGTCCCTAGCCTACAGTCACCTCGAGTAATTAGCAGCATGTTTACATTTCTGATATTTACAAGCAAGGTGACAAAAATTAACATGTGTTTTAGCACTCTATAGGTAGTGATGGCAAAATTTCTTGAAAAATCGATTTTTCGATATATCGATGTATCGAAAGAGTAAAATCGATTTCGATAAAAAATCGTGAACAAAAAATCGATGTCAAAAAATTGATGTATCGAATGGTAAAAATCGATCTTTCCGAAAAATCGATTTTATTTTACCATCACTATCTATAGGCCTATATAGTTAACCTCCATTAAAGGCGAAATTGCAACCTCAAATATTCAATAAACTGCTAAAATTACGCGTACAAGATCAAATTGTAAAGTTTTCTTAAAAACCCTGAAAAACTAAAAAAAAATATTTAAAGTGAGAGTTTGTATTTGACATCAGTGACATCCGGTCTGGAGAGGTAATTTCAGATACACCCTGTACATTGAAATTACTCTCGGTGGATATACCGATTTACCTATAAAGGCACAATTGGTTAATGTTATAAAATTTCTTAAAAAGAGTGTTTCGGTAATCCGCGACTCCCAGTATGTTGGCAATTTTCTCAATAATACAGGTCGGTAAGTTTAGTTCTCGCTTGGGAATCACTCTGTAGTAAGTGATATATAGGAGATCTACTTTACCGACTTTTGACGAATTTCTGATACCCCGATGAGTGAGTGAGTCAGTCAGTCAGTTACACATTCGGGAGCATATAATTTAGATTTTCCCCAGTTAAAAAAATAATGTCATGCTATTTATTATTCTAAATCAGTATTATTAGGGTTTAAAATATTAAATTTTAAAGTTGCTTCAAAATTACGTCTGGTCCCCTCTGTATTGAAATCAGTGTTAATCAACAGAGCAAAATGTGTTTACCTACAACGGCACTATTTTTTTTTTTTTTTTTTTTTTTTTTTTTTTTGTACAATTTTAAAAGAGGTGCAAGGTTGGTATGGGACACCCGGTAAGACAGTATCATATTTGCACGATAGTCCTCCCAAAAATTGGTTTTTTATTTGGGATGGCACTTAATTTCTAACGAACTCATTAAGCCGCGTCCGCACCGGCCGAACATTCGTGGCGAACTTGTTCGGCGAACACAAAAATCAACAAACATTTTTAACGAACAATTAACCGGCCATATAATTTACACACTAAACGGTTAGCAACAAACAAAAAAAAGTTCGGAAGAGCTTTGTTCGGCGAACATGTTCGGCCAATGCGGACGCGGCTTTAGGAAGTACATCATTGACTTTACCTGATAGCATGCCAATTTAAATTTTACAATTCAACAAAAATTTTAACTAAAATAGCAGATTACACAATTGATTTATCTTTTAGTGCGTAATAAGTTAATGCTTAGTTTAAAAAGGTGGCAGTACAGTATTTTCATTTAAAATAAAAAAGCTTTTTTATTTCCTGTCTCAGAAAACTATCTGATTTCAAAATTTAGCGACCAAACATTTTGACCCAAAATAAATATGACATTATTCTTTTTCTACTCTAGCGGCCAAATTATAACATCTGAGGCAATCCTCGCGAACATCTTTCAAGTTACTACAAGTTTGGTTCTATGAATTTTTGCCCCCCAGTCCACACAATTAAACATAATTAAATGTTTATTTATTTTTGCGGGGAATTTTATCCCATGATGATTGTCAATATCAAATATTCTTCTTTTGAAAGTGAGTCGGAACGAATTGCTATATCAAGCAACTGATTGTTTTACTTTGATTGTTATTTACTGACCTTGTCCTACGGCTAAAACATACGTCCTTTGATGTGTATGGTAACTTTAATATTTTAACCATTATTTAACATACTTTTGTTAGTAACTACTGTATTATTGTATTTAGAAGCTTGAAGTTTTTTTTATTTGCCTTGACAGTAATTTTTTAGGAAATTAGGTAAATTTAAAGTTTAACATCATTAAAAACTGAAATGAAAGAATTGTAATGAATGCCAATATTACATTATGTATTTATAATTGTATGTTCAATATTACTGGATCGTTATGTTATTCCCTGGAATTTCAACACAACTAATTGAAGGGTGCCCACCCACTTCGTCACCCCCCATTTCGTCACCTATCATAAAAATCACTGAGCCGTACTAATGAGGGCCGGCCGCCGTCCCGTCCCCCTCGGGGCCTGCTATCTGAACTGATCGGTGTGAAGTATAGGATCCCGTTCCCAATCACAAGAGGGAACGGTGTTGACCGTTCATGACTCGTTCACCTCCGTGCAGAGAAAAGTGTCCAAGCAGATTAATACTATAGTACTGTATAAACATTCCATTATCCTGTATATCATAAAAGAGTGCACATTATTGTCTAGAGAGGAAACTACTGTACAGAGCATGGTCTTTCGTTTACGATGAATTTTGCATAGCTTCTAGATATTAGGAATTATATAGGTTAGAACTCATCGATTGGTTTACGGCTACAGGTGAAAACAAAAGCAGAAAACTTTAACTGATGTATGATAATTGACAGATAACAAACGAAAGCAACACATTATGTTTGCAGATGTTTTGAATAGTCGAATAAATTATCTGAAATGAAAAAGGGTGCACAGTTTTCAACACTATTTCATTTCGTTGTGTTTATCTGTCACTCACTACAAAAAAAAGTGTATTATAGTAATGCATATATTAAGTAAGTATAGTAATCTATTAAATATTATTAATATTAGTAGCCCTATTAACAGAATTTCTTGCTTGTCCATTTCGAATAGGCTATAAATGATTGAATTTACTGTTTTATAAACTTAAGTCTTCAGGTCCATTTACACAAGAGGCTGATTGATACGCAAAAGTTGACAAATCTTACCAGTATATATGGTTATATGTCTTAAGAGAATTATTACAAGTGCTTAAAAGTTTGATTATTTCATATATTTATAAGCAGCAAAAATACTTTCCGTTCCGAAAACTACTTCATGATATACAGGGTGTCTTTAAAGTCCATCACCAAACTTCATAATATGACTAATTGGGTCAAAATAAGCAAAAAGTTCCTATGAAGGTATGTCCTAAAATGCATATTTACCCAGATATCCGCCATTTTGTTTTTTCCACTTAATAATTTTTATTTCGGTTAAGGATTAATCTAGAAACTTCATATTTGGCATGGATCTTTGTAGTACTAATTTCCATTTCCACAATAAAAATGATTTTTTCCGATGCATATTTTCAAAATGGCGACCATTTTAAATATTTTAAACTCAAATATCTCAAAAACGGTAAATTTTATAAAAATATTACAAGAGACAAAAAAGTTGAAAAATGAAATGATCTAAACAACAAAACCAAGTTTATGAGGATCTGCCAACAAATAACGGAGTTATTGAGATTTTTCTCTTATAAAATAACAAATTGGCATTAATCATAGTGCAAAATCAGTGTTTTTTTGCATAAAAACAATAACTCCGTTATTTATTGTCGGTAAAATATAAAATATAAAACAGCAGTGTTTACAATATTTCCATTTATGTTATAATTTATTTTATTTACATTATTTCCTTGATCTCTAATTACCTAAGTTACTATTACTATACTAACATTTATGGATAATGAAATATTTATACAGTACTATAGTATTAATCTGCTTGGACTCTGTTCTCTGCACGGAGGTGAACGAGTCATGAACGGTGAACACCGTTCCCTCTTGTGATTGGGAACGGGATCCTATACTTCACACCGATCAGTTCAGGTAGCAGGCCCCGAGGGGGACGGGAAGGCGGCCGGCCCTCATTAGTACGGCTCAGTGATTTTTATGATAGGTGACGAAATGGGGGGTGACGAAGTGGGTGCACACGAATTGAAGGATAGTAACTGAATAGTATTTTTGTAAATAAAAGGGGTTTTTGGCAAGTTTTATCCACTTTGTTAAGATTTCCAATTATTTTGTTTTAATGGAATTTTTCATTGTTTTCGATGATCTACAGCACATTTTTATGCAGTTTATCCATTTAATTTTTTCATATATTTATTTATACGTATTTTATAATTTTAAGTAAATACTTATACAATACCTACATAATAAATTTATTCACAACTCCATTAACCTTTATAGAATTCGGGGGAATTAGGGAAGGGGGTTTGGGGAAAGAGTCTCTGAAAACGAGCCGTAGGCGAATATATTTTCATTCCTTAGATTGAGTTAGTTGCATAAGTTCAAGTTTAGGTTATTTCTGCAGTCGTGGGAGTTAATTTATGTTATAAATAAACTTACAAACTCATTTATTTTGCCATTTTGCTCATTTACAAACTCTTATATTTATATGTATTCTGTTCATTATATGCGACTTAAACAACAATTAACGAATTTCTGGGCAAAACCCTGAGGGGGCATGGGGGCGGAGCCCCCATCGAGCCGTAGGCGAGTTAATTATATATATTTAAATATGTTAAGCAATCGTGTTCCGGCGGAGCAGTTCTTCAGTATGATGAAGTTAGTTGTTCTATCGTATGGTGTGTTTAATCAGACCAAGTGAATTTTATTCTCTTAAGTCAGCTTGAATGCATTTTAATAATCTCTTGAAAAAGGGGACTTGGTAATTCTCAAATATTTTACAGCCAAATGTAGGGGTGGTTGCCTGGCAGCGCCCATATTCTGTTGCACAAAACCCCTCTCCTAACCATACCGGGAAACAGGTCTAACATTCCTTACGTAGTAGTCCACGTCCCCAGTTCTTAAAAACCTATTAAAGACAAGTCAAGAAGTGAAGGGTGGGAAGTGCAAAGTCCAGATATTTGGCCTGTACTGTACTGCACTGTACAGACCTCATTATACTAGGAAGGTTTCGACAGAAAAAATTGTAAGAGAACAACAACGCGCCCGCCTGACGCTGTTGTAAATTCTTCCAAAGCAAGTTCATAGACTGATTGGCAGCTTCTTTACTCATACTTTAAGCCCGAATGAAAGTAATAAACGAATATAAATTTTTATCTCTCTCTTATTTACTAACATTTTTAAATAACATTTGGTATATAACTTTATTAGGCTAAGAGTAACTAATATTTGTTCAAAACCCCAGATGGTAGCAAAGCTATATATTAAATCCCATGTCATTTTAATGTAAAATAACTGAATAATTGAAGAAGGAATAGATTGAGGTATCTGAACATAATCAGCTGATTAGCTTACTTTCTGCATTTGTCATATTAATGTTTGTATTAAAGAAATTTAAATACTTGGGAGGAAAATAGACTATTTTTTTTTTTTTTTTTTTAATTCATTAGGGCTCTGACCCAAAGGCCATGATAGTTGTATTATTATTATTATTATTATGGAAAATATGTTTTAATAAACCATATTATTACACTACAATATTAAAACATGTATACAACCGAACATGTAGACCTGCCATGTAATAACTGGAACCATTCTGTTGAAAAAGTTTTCTTTTATTAGCTATGTATACTTTTACATTGCTTTCGTTTATCTCAACATTCATAATCGGCAGTATAAAGTACGATTTAAAAATTATAAACTTATTTTATTTTATTACAATTTTATAATTTACTAACTGGCTTCAATGCAAAACCACATGTTTACTGTAACGTGGTCTGTATTTTCATTTTGACATTTTAGTCAACTGATTTCATTATTTCTTTGTTTCGATTTTTAACTCCATAAGACCAATGTTAAAAATTTATAAATTGTGATTAAAGATTATTAAGCCGCGTCCGCACTGGCCGAACATTCGTGGCGAACTTGTTCGGCGAACACAAAAAATCAACAAATATTCCTAACAAACAATTTTCGGCCATATGATTTACATTCTAAAAGTTTAGCAACGAACAAACAAAAGTTCGGAAGAACTTTGTTCGGCGAAAAATGTTCGGCCAGTGCGGACCATAGATTCATGCCGGTGTACAGGCGTTCATTAACACGCTCCTGCTCTGCAGCTCACAGCCTCGATAAACACGCAAACAAAGTATATATTTGCAATCTGTAAGAAGTAAGGATTACAACGATGTAAATTAATTTAAGATTAGTGTAGAATTGCGATTTTAATAACACAAATACAACGAAACCTAATAATGTGAACTTGAAAAAGTTACTAAGCGTAAACTTTTTTGTTTTTGGATCAGAAACAAACTTGAAGCGGGAAAGTTGTCGGTAATGAGTTGATTCGTAATACTAGGCAGAGAAAATTATAGTATTTTCAAAATCGCATTGTTAATGAGCCCAGCGAGGTCGCGCCGTCGGGCCGCCCAGATCAGTCCCCGACTACGTAGGGTTACGAACAGAACGAGTGGGTCGAGGTGGAGGTGTAGGTCGCGGTCGATGTTGACCGCACATAGCGAGGAGGTCACCCGCGCTGTCAGTGCAGCTCAGACCATTGGAGAGTGATGTGTGTAGCGTGCTTATCACATAAAATAAATAATCCTATATTTTGAAAAGTATAAGTACCTAGAGCGTCATAACTTGCGATTACCACTACAGGAATGGCGATATTTACGTTGTTATACGTAGATGTTATACATTTTGTTGATATCTAATAAGAGGTACTTATTATAATTAATTACATATTGTGTTGACTACCAGTACAATAATTAAAGGAAAGGGCCACCAGGTTATTATAAACCCAAATAATACATTGTGGCAAAGTGCATTTATTTATTAAAAGACTATTAATTTAAGTGTTTGCATGGTTTTGATTTATACACTCTACTTCACAATATAAAAGGCATTAGTTATCAAATATTCTCAAAGATATTTCCAAAATAGTTTGTTATCATTGATAGGTCTAATTTCATCAGGGAGATTATTAAAAGGTTTAGCTCCCGCATAACATGGTAATTTATGGTAAATTTTAAGTCTGTGAAAATCAGATCTAAATCAATTTTTATTTCGTGTATTATAGTTATGAAAATTTGTGCCAAATTTCGAGTCACATTTTGTTAGAAAACGATTAATTGTTTGATAAATATACAGACTAGCTAGTGTTAAAATGTTTAAACCACGAAAAGCTGATCTGCACGATTCTCTTCTGCCTATCTTTGCTATGATTCATAAAGATTTCCTTTGAAGATTAAATACTCTTGAAAATTTACAATCTGCACAAGCCCCCATAAAGCTAATAAATTATTAATTATTAAAATTAAAATTAATTTAATTTTGATGTCAAATAAAACTATTTCAACCTTAAATCTAAATAAGAGTTATACTCATGGCATACCTCGTATTTACATGTATTTTGGGTTGCTATTACTATTACAGGATGGAGAACTGAAAATTAAATTAAGTATAACAATTAAGTTAACAGAGAATCACAAAGTAATAACTGGTTTGTGGTTACCTTGAGGGGTGGGAAAGGTTCAGGCGTACGCGACGGGGGACGCTCGACTTTAAACGAACCAATATGTATATGTATCGTATGGCTATCATAGCCAGCTACCATCTTAAATAATAATAAAATAAATAAAATATGTTCTTCAGTTCAAAGCACCTGCGTCAGTACATTTAATAGTGGCCCGGGATCGGGCCATTAGGATTTGGTCTGACAGCTGGCATAGCTGAGAGATCACTTGTGTAATAGTTCAGCTGCCAAAATTTGTTGTTCGTTTAGCACAACCCGGGGAGTACGTGCAGCTTTAATGGAATGCTGCGGACGCGAACAACATCACCCCCCAAACGAACCAATCACAACGAAGCATCCAGGTAAACCGCGAGGTAAGCATCCATGTAAATCAAATGATTTTGATTTTTAAAAGCATCGCTGTAAACCTCCTGGATGGCATCGCTAGTCACCTCCACCGCGACTTACTCGTTATGCAAGGCCTCGTTAACTACAATGTGTTTGATTTACATGGATGTCGACGGCGACCGCGACCGCGACCTACACCTCCACCGCGACCCACTCGTTCTGTTCGGCCTACTGGACATTCATTTTGAATGAACGTTTCGTTTCAAGATGTTATTCTTAATCTACATTGAATTAATACGTGCAGCACCGACTTGCCTGGCGAGTGAGCGAACGAGGACCGTCTTGAAAAATAACAATGCATATAGCTTTTTAACTCGGCATCTCACCGGATGCCACTGCAGAGAAATTATAGGGCGATGTTTTGTAAAAATAATACAGTCTTATACTATTTTGACTACTCAATTTTAACTTTATTAAATAAATTTATAAAACCCAAGACCTCATTGCATAACTAAAAATAGGAGCCATTACTTTGAAACATAAAATGTTAAAATTAGTTAAGTATTGATAGAGCTGTGTTCACAAAAAACGGCTTCACGTAAATAAGGACTTGCTTAATTAGTTAATAGTATTTTAAATTGGCTATACTGTACAACACAGTTTTAGTAACATCGTAATATAAGCCTGACAAAGCAGCTCGGACTGGTTGAGCGGTTCTTACAACAATGGCTACCTTCTATTGTACATAATCCACAAACTCCAAAAGGCCCACCATTGGACATACGGCAGGCCAATAGGCCACGTGAAGTCCGTAATTTATGAGGGGCAGTACAGTCTTTTCAAAAATTAAAAACGTCGCGAGTTGTCGCCTCACGCACCCGTCAAAACAGGACGAATTCAAATCGTCAGAGTTTGACGCCTAACGCACCCGTCAAAACCTGACGAATTTAAAAACGTCCTGATTTGATGCCTGACGCACCCGTCAAAACCTGACGAATTTAAATCGTCCTGTTTTGTCGCCCCCCGACTTTTTATTCGTCAGACTTTGGCGTCCCGTGACTTTTAAGTGTCAGGGTTCGTCGCCGTCAGACCTTGACGGCGTCCCGCCGTAAACACCCCCTCTACCAAACACGCATTGTACATTCTCAACAACAAGTCATCATTAATTGAAACTATTTCTAAAAATTCCCTCGCTGGGAATCCCGTTCGGGCCAAGAGCCTTGTTGCTCTTCAGGGAGAGAACGGAGGTTTCCAGCTCCTCGAATGTGAAGAGTGGAACGTCATCTACCCGTCCGAATAAGTCAACCGGCGTACATCCTAGGCCTAGCCTACAAATAAATACATACAAACAATGATTTTAGCTAAGACCTCAAAACAAGCAAGTAACTTAATAATTATAATGCTTATAATATTAAAGGTAAATAGATTGTAGAGCAACTTAACACTCAATGCATATTTTGTTACCTGAGACATAGGCTACAATGGCACAACACATTCTAATTAGTTGTTCAATTTAAATCTTTTTCCCAAATATTAGATGTATCCCATAAATTAGTTAATCGCATATAATTCTGTAAGACAGCAATTCATTCCACAACATGCCTATCTTTTGGCATAATTTACAACTTTGGCAAGTATACGTCGGTGTTGATCCATTTAATTCAACAAATAGGTCTGACAAAATGTCAATTAAATTTTACATAACGGCGAGCAGAGATATAAACAAATCTGAAAAGGTTGTCTTCAGCAAACATCGACAACTCGGCTGAGATGGGGGAAAATAGCAATAACAGTATAATAACAATAACAGATCATAGCAACCACAGTATCTAGAATATATAGATTTCTTGATAGCAACTACATTAGTCAGTAAAACAAAAAAGAAGTAAAAACAACAAAAATTCGATCACAACTTCCGGAAATTAAGCTTTTTTAATACTTGAAAATAATTGATCAATTATAGTTTATTACCTAGTTTAAAATACTTAAAATCTAACCTGAGAATTTAATTGAAATCAAATTAGTAATAAAAAAGCTTTTTGAGGGTCAAAAATTCGCCTAAATGAAATTTAAACTCACTCGTAAAGAATTTTATACTCTATGTTTACACACAGAGTACAAATTCAACTAGTTTATTGTACAAATTTGAAAATGTAATTTTTTAAACATATTGACTACCGTCACGTATACGGGACAATGTAAAAAAAAAACTTTTAAAATAGACCAGCATCCAATATACGTGTTGATAAAGCTTATTCCAGTGAACCAACGACACATATACGGGATGCTCAGATCAAATCCAGTTTAGCGACAGCTCGTATACGGGACGCAGTCGTCGTTCAGTTAAAATGACTCGCAACGCCGATTCCGTACACTAAATCGATTTAAAGCCTGTTCATCGGTCTGTAGGAATGTGTGAAACGTATGCGTGTTGCTTGCATGGTCCCTGGGTACAACCTTGATTTTTTCAATACAAATTTTCAAAGTTGAATATCCTGTTTGCTCTCATGCCTTTGGTGTTTGTTTACTACTCATTCCACGTGGTGTTTTTATTGTATAATACGTTGTCTTGTACATTTTTACTGTAGTAAAACTATATTTTACTAGCTGTTGCCCGGCTTCGCCCATGATTGAATTTATTTTATATGTAATAAAATCTCTTTAGAGAGCAACAAAATCTTCTTCCTTATGAATTATATTAACACGTGGAAGAAGTGTAAGCAGAGCATTGAATTTTGCAAAACCTTTTCTTATCCTAAGCACCTTTGAGCAAAGACGACCATGTCAAATTTCAACCCTTATCGGCCCTATAGTAATTTTGAAGTCCTGTAGGGGGGCCCTAAAGGACTTCAAAAACTTATTAGTGTAGTAAAATTAAGCCAAAATACGGCTGGAAAATGAAAAAAATTTTGTACAGCTAATTTTTGCTGAAATGTCTTCTATGTCATCCCCTGACCTCCCTCAGAAAAGTCCCCTGAAATCCCCAATGGGCAACATGCCTAAAAATGATGGGATGGCCCTCGTGGAGTCAGAAATAAGTCTTTTGTCGACCAATAAGTTTATGTATATCGAATTAATGCTCTTAAGTAGTAGAATTTAATGCCTCAAACCTCATCTCAAAAGGTTGCTTGAGTCGAAAATGGCAGCCTGTCAAACTTAGAATAAAAATCAAATTTTAATCTAAACGCTCAAAAATGTAATAATATTAGAAATACTTGACCTTTTGAGGTCCGGTTTGCGGCAAACGTTTGAGATTGAGAGTACAATTACCTTTGCAAATAGGCATAGCTTGACATATGCCCATCATATTACCCTTGAGCCACTCTCTACATGGACGTCCCAAAGAGGGAGTTTTGAAAAATTTTTCTTAGTCCATAGCCATGCTATACATAATTTTAAAGGTCTTAATAAGGAGAGTACATAGCCGAAAACCAGACCTCAAAAGGTCAAATATGTCGGAAGTTATTGCATTTCAAAGTTTTAATAGTATTATTTTATCCTCAATTTTGAACGTCTGCCATTTTTCTCTCGACCGTTATATTTAGGTCGGGTTTACGGCATTGTACTACATTTTAAGACCTTTAATTTGATATACATCAACCTTCTGGAATGTATTCAAATTTAGTATGCTTAATATCAAAATTTATTTCAACTCCTTATAGGCCAACCCATCATTTTTGGGCATGATCCCCACATGAGATTTCAGGGGACTTTTCGTAGGAAGGTCAGGGGATGCCATAGAACACATTTCAAAAGAAATTAACTTTCCAAAAATTATTTCATTTTTCCCGACTAATTTTACTACACTATATTTGCAAAACCATTTTAGTGAGTACGTATAAGTAAAGAGGAACATTAACCTCAAATTCCAACCCCATAGACACTATAATAATTAATGTCCAGTGGTGCAGAGCCCTTAAGGACTTCAAAACCTACATTTTATAAAACCGTTTCTTAAAGAGTACATATGAGTAAAAAAGGAATGCCGAAGTCAAATTTCAACCCTTATGCTCTAGAGTAATTTTGAAGTCCAGTGGGGCAGACCCCTAAAGGACTTAAAAAACTATATTTGTAAATCCGTTTTATAGTGACTACCTATGAGCAAAGAGTTCGTGCCATATTTTAACAACATATTATGCAATAGAGTAATTTTTAAGTTCAGTGGGGCAGAACCCTAAAGAACATAAAAAACTATATTTGTAAAACCGTTTCTTACAAGTACGTAAGGGCGGAGCCCTGAAGGTGCTTTCCTAGAGCGTTTCTTGTTGAGCACTGATAGGCGAAGTGGATCTCCCATTTTAAATAATTCCCGTAAGTCATCTGGTTTTTCAGATTTGTTTTTCCCTAGATTCATATGAAAATCGGCCGTACTTTGATGGAACTCCTTCCATCTACTTATGGAAGGAATTTTAGATGGAAGTCCTTTGTGGCAGAGCCCTGATGGAATTTTGCAAAACTGTTTCATGGTGAGCACATATGAGGAAAGCAGAACGTCCATGCCAAATTTCAACATCGTAGGTCCCATAGTTTTTCCAGGGTTCTTACAATTATTTCTCAACAAAATTCAAGGACTTTTTAAGGGCCTTCCGTGTTTTTAAGGACCACGAGGAGTAACTATATTTACATCAATTGGTAGGATTATTCATTGTTTACAGTTTCGTTGTTTAAAAAAATAATAGTAGGTTTATCCACGATGCACACACACACTACACTGGGCATTGGGCCTTACACGTTTAAAATTTGAATGCTCGACAATTTAAATAATTAAATTGAGAGTCAAATGATAGTGTGTGTGTGATTAATAACATTGTCAAAGTTATAGCTCACAATAAATAACGAGGTTACAAATTAAATATCGTCATTGCTCAAGCCTATGTTTGAATCAGCTTTTTTATCCACAAACTAATGAGTTATTTAAAAAATTTTTAGAAATGCTAATTTTCAGTTAATAGTCTTCTTTTAAGTGATTGTTTAAGACCTTAGTTCAAAATAACCTCACAAAATTATGGCTTAGCCTATGTATAACAAAGAAGTACCAAATATACACAGTATCAAAGGAAAGTAATATAAATTTGTTTTTAAATAGTTAATGTTGATTTCACAGTGTCTATTACAGTTTTTTAGTATGCAGTGCCAGTACCTACATATGATATACTTCAATTAGTTTTAAAAATATGTGTACAAGAATCTTAAAAATTTAAGGCAATATAAAAATTTCACAGAACTCAAGGAGAAAATACCAACATTCCCACGAGATTCAAGGACTTTTCAAGGACCATACTAAAAATTATGAAATTTCAGCTCTTTGCAAGGTCTTTATGACCAGGGGCTAAATTTCAAGGACCATAAGAACCTTGTTTTCAGATTCGTTTTTGCCTTGATTTGTAGTAAAAATTGGCCATAAGGATAACATTAAATAGAAATTTTAAAGTCCTGTGGAGCGGAGACCTGAAGGAATTTTGCAAAACCGTTTCTAAGTGAGCATTTTTGAGAAAAGAAGAACGTCCATGCAGGATTTTAACATCGTAGGCCCCATCGTTTTTCAGATTCATTGTTGCCTTGATTTGAAATAAAAATTGGCCAAAAGGATATTAGATAGAAATTTTCAAGTCCTGTGGGGCGAAGAACTGATGGAATTTTGCAAAACCGTTTCTTGGTGAACATTTTTGAGCAAAGAAAAACGCCCATGCATAATTTCAACCCTCTATACTCCGTGTTTACAGGGAGATTCTCTGATAGATGAGCGATTGGTATTTGACAAATATTTAGTAGATTTATTTCCCTGTCATCCAACTTATGTCATGTATGTGAGACGACTTTATGCGGGGATCACACTTATAGTTCATATACATGGTATAAAAAATTCCTTCTTTTTTCAATGATATAAATTCCCTCTATACTGGATTTTTGGGTTTTCTCATATATGACCCATTACTAGATCCTGCTTGTTAGTCATTGCACAACATGTAGGTTATGTTGGTTCAAAGGGAAAAAATAAACTCAATCAACTGGTTTCAACTGTAGTGTATTTTCACCTGCACGATCGCCAGCGATCAAACAATTAATTATCATATATAACACAAAATAATTCAGTTTTCCTTTAATTTGACTGAATTTTTGTACACAGATTATCAACAAGGTACCTATATTAAAAAACGCGATTTCCACAAAAATATACATTTTCTGATATAAACTGTACGAGGCAGGGTTTTTGTTATACATTATTTTTAAGTTAATATATTAGTTTTCAAAATATTTTATTGAACATTCACTGGGAACAGATCTGCTGCAATGGGAGATATTTTAAACTCTGATATTGTTTTTAATAGCTTTAAAATACCCAAATTGTTTTGAAGTACAGAAGGAAACTGAAGAGTTTTCGTTTTTAAATATTGTTTCTTGTACATTTTTTTTTTTAATAGTTGCCAGCAGCAAAAATACTTATGTTAGGTGACCTTCAAGTTTTCATTGCTATATAATTTTTTGATAAATTTGTAAAAAGGTTGATAAATTTGGTTTTGAATAGACTATTAAAAAGTAACCTCTGTTGTAACAAAGCGATATAAATGTCTCGACAATAAAAACCATCAAATCGTCTACGTGAGATAAAACTAAATGGTTATTGTATTTTTTTACATATTACCTAACTTAAGTTTCCTTTCCCAATTAATACAAGAAATAGAGAAGAAACCACTCCCCATGTTAAAAGTTGGCATTTTTTATTTATTTATTTTTCTGAAAGCGCTGAACCTAAATTACAACACACGTGTTAAAAAATGTAAACTGTTTTATAAACAGACTCACTTAAAATTTCATGTAAAAAATTGTTGGTTGTCATTTAATTTATAATGAAAAATTTTTTGAGTGGCTTTAAATGGATGAAATTAGTAAACCACAGCGAGAATGACAAAAATAAGCATTTTTGGGACATAATCGATTGGTGTGAACATTTAGTTTGGAGACCAAATAAATTATGATTTAACGACAGATGAAATAATTCTAATTCAAGCAAGAGAAGATTATTATACAAAAATTTTATAATTCTTTAGTAATTCTTAAAAAAATTCTGATAAACTTTTAGTAGAAAAATAATTTTAGAGAGTCCAACAACTAAGAACAAAAGTGATTATTCAATTAATTGTCACGAAGCTCAACAAAAGAGGTCATATTCTTTGTGGCATAGCTGCCACAAAACACACTGCACCGCACTCTTTTAAAACAGTACAGTCAACTCTCGCAAACTCAAAATTCATAGGACTAGTTTTCTTCTAGTTCGACATAGGAATATGATTTACTGGATTTACAGACATAATGTTCTTTCATTTGACTTACGAAGGTAAGGCTTAGTCCAGTACAGTGATAACTTAGAAAACACTGTACCTGATGTGTTGCCTACCAGTTGCAACCAGTGTGACACGATTTTGACCTACAGAGAGGTTCAGAGAGAAAACTTCAAGATACTAAGGAAATTTTAACTATCCTAAATTTCAAATTAGAGGTGTATTTTTTATATCTTTTTGGCTTTTACAGGGAAAATATAACGTTTAAATTAATTCGAGTTATGTCTGGTTTATTTATTGATTTGTACAGGTTTTTCCAAAGGAATAAAAAATAACAAGAGATATAGAATATTTCCAGCCATCGATGTTCGAGTTATCGAGAGTCGACAGTGTAAGTATTTAATGACGCTTTTTTTATTTAGCTGAAACATAAGTGGTTAAAGCTAAGTAAAAAATACAAACAATTTTTAACTAAAAGAGTAAGAAATGTTTTCAACTCTGGCATGACGATCACATACATGTTTAAGAATTTTTTTTAACCTGCCTCTTAAAAGATGAATACATTGAATATTAAAATTTATCATAACTTTTAATGTGACCCAATATGGATTTACTTTTTACACCTGTTATTTTAGGACTAGTTTTGATGCAATGTACACAATTCTTATTAACTATTTGCTAAAAAATATAACAAAGATGATAGTCACAGCCTACAGAAAATAATAAGCCATTTTAACACTTTCTGCTATTAAAATATTTATTTTAATTACAAATATCTTGACACTATTCACACATCACTGTTAACATAACCTTTATGAACATTTTTGAAAGTGTAAAAATGAAATTAAAATTAAGAACTTTACAATAAATATTTACATAGTGAAAAATTTACAACACGAGAGTCCTATCTCTTGAATGGAACTCGTTCTAAAGAGGATTCATCTACAGTCCATTCTGGGTCATTAGGGTCCTCTTCCACAAATGTATCTGCTGACTCCGTCGAATCAGAAACTGGAGTCATCGGGCGGCTTTCACTCTGAAAATAAAAATAAAATTTATTTTTCCATTAGAACTCGATGGATAAATTCGATTAAACATAGCAAACAATGTCTCTTCTTCTTATACACGGGCAGTGAGACTAGGCCTATACTGTAGGTTTTATAATAAACAATTTTTTAACCTTCACAAGCTGGCAGAGTAATGCAAAGTACAAAAAAATTTGAAATCCATACAAAATTTTAAAAAAAATTGGCATGAATAAGCATCAACTTTTAGTTTGCAGACTGACTAGTCACTGCCCATAATTCACTAAGAATTTCATGGGCTGTCTTCAAGTTTGTATTTCAGGGTGTTCACAAAATTAACTACACAAAATTCCCGTACATTTCCCTCTCTTCCTGCCGATAATTCACGTCGGTTGTATCCTATTTTGATAAATCAAATCTACTTCAAAAAGTTTATAACAATTCATAATAATATTTATCGATGTTCAATCAACTGAAGCCCGTAGAACGTCACAAAGGTAAGAGACTTTTAAGCGCCTCCGATCGGCAGAGCGCCCACGATCAGGAGACACAAACATCTCCATTCGGGTTACATTTACAGTTACAAACATCATGCTCGTGTTAGACCGGCGGACCTGATCATCTCGATCAGCGGATATAATCGCCTGAGAGCGGCGGACACGATCGCCCCGGTCGGCGGACACAATTGCAAAAGACTGGTGAATATGATCGCTTCGGTCGGCGGTCATGACTGACGAAGACTAGCGGACACCATCGCCTAAGACCGGCGGACATGATCACCGATGACTGGCGGACATGACCATCTTGATCGGCGCACATGATTTCCTAACACCAGCGGACACGACCGTCAAAGACTGGCGTATGTGATCGCCCGGTCGGTGGACATTATTGACGAAGACTGGCGGATTCAATCAACACAGTAATCAGACCTGATAACCATTGATCCAAAGACCGAAAAACAGGGGCGTCTTTCTGTTGGCGGATACGTCTTCGATTGACGGGAACGAACGTCTCCGTTCGGCAGATACGAATGTTTTCGATTGATGGGAATGAGCGTCTCCGGTCGGCGGACTCAAGTGTCTTCGATCGGCGGACATGATATCTCCGTTCGGCGGATACAAGCGCCTTCGATTGGCGGATACAAGTGTCTCCATTCGGCGGACATGGATGTCTTTGTTCGGCAGTGGCGGTCATCTCCGTTCGGTAATAACGCTCGTCTCCGATCGGCGGTGAAGGTCGTCTCCGATAGACGGATACAAGGGTCTTCGATCGGCGGACATGAGCGTCTCCGTTCAGTGGACACATCCATCCCCGGTCGGCAGACTGAAGCGTCTTCGATTGGCGCACTCCAGCGCCTCTAACAGACGCACATCTTCGGTGGATACGAGCGTCTTCGATTGGCGGCCACGGACATCTTTGTTTGGCGGTGACGGATATCTCTGTTCGGCGGATACGATTGTCTTCGATCAGCGGACATGGACGTCTCCGTTCAGCGAACCAGACGTCTCCATTCGGCGGGCATTAGCGTCTTTTAATGTCGATTATTATGAAAACTCAAGCATTTTTTGGAAATTCCCGTGTAATTCCCGCATTTTTCACGCCGATAAAAATTCCCGTATAATTCCTGCAATTCCCGTTGCGTGGACACACTGTATTTAAAATTAATTCACACTTTCACATCATAGACATAACCTGAGCAAACAAACTTTAACTCTTTCCGCTCAAATGTCGCTGCTGCCGCCACATCCGACTCTGATGGTTCATTAAAAGTTGTTTATGAACCCTTTTTTTATCACAAGCTGATCAGGACAAAGACTATGGTGACACAAAAAATCAAACTATGCTGCAAACACACAAAATTGATTTAAAATATCGATTGGGATTAGAAGACATTGGTACACTTATACATGTAGTAACCAAAGCCTCAACAAGGTACACTTATACTGAGTAGGATATGGTTGTAAAATTAGTGTATGCGAGAATAATGTAGGTAAAATGCATTCAAACGAAATGCTTACGGCTACTTAAGGAACACTAATGAATGGAACAACACTAACACAATAAATTAATTGCAAATGCGGTAAACAAGAACAGCGCTGGCTGTGAACACAAAGTCCAGCAACAGGCAACACCTGTAGAGTGACAGGTTGCAATGTGAAAGAAAATGGACGAGTTCAATGATTCAACTGGTTGTTGGTTCTTCTTTTAACTAGGGGTGGGCGAGTACTCGAGTTTCGAGTAGTGGCTCGGGTAATTAGTCCTACTCGAACTCGAGTCGAGTAGTTGCAAATACTCGAGAATCGAGTCGAGTAGTCGTCATCACTCCTGGCGGCGCGCGCCTGCAGCCGTGACAATAGTTGTTTACGTCTGGCGGCTGGCGTCCGGCCGCCGAGACGATCTATTGTTCAGCTTATCTATTGTTCGACGCCCGGCAGTAATTTATTCAAGAGGGGTGTTTTTGGCTCCTAGTACCAAATGCTACTTTCTGAACCAATTGTCATAGAAAACTAAGGGATGGCTCGTTTAATTCGTCTAATTCTTACAAATTAAACAAAACGTCAACAAAAGTTGTGTGACTTTCCAAAAGGAAAGTGGCAAAGTGTTGTTAAATAAATCAATCTTTAATTGAATTACTGTTTTATAATGTTAAAAGTATCTTATTATAATTTAATATAATTTTTAAATGAAAAACTTCAAATCCCATTAAATATACAGGGTGACCATAAAGTCTTAGGACGACTTTATAACTTTTAAACGACAAACTATATCACAACCACATTTGGTATACCGTTACTGGAAATTGTAAGCTACTTTTCTGTGTACATGGTGGTCGGATATAACCTTTGGGGGACGGCCCGTCAGGGGTCAGAAGAAAATCTTAAATGTAAGCATAGGTCAAGATGTACATCAAATTAAAGGTCTCTAAAAATAGAGAATAATGCCGCAAACCCGACCTCAAAAGGATGACCGAGTCAAAAATGGCAGGCGTTCAAACTTTGCATTAAAATCATATTGCTAAAAACAAAGAATGCAATAACTCCCGTTACACTCGACCTTTTGAGGTCGGGTTTGTGTCAAATTGCTTATAATGCAAAGCGCTTTAAAATGATATATCATATGACGTGGGCCAAATCAGTTTCTCTGACGACTTCCACTAGGGACGTCCCTAAAGGAAGTCTTGGGAAAAACTTCATTGGCCTAGGTCATATGATACATCATTTTAAAGGGCTTTGCATTCTAAGCAATTTGACGCAAACCCGACCTCAAAAGGTCGAGTATATCGGTAGTTATTGCATTTTTTGTTTTCAGCAATATGATTTTAATGCAAAGTTTGATCGCCTGCCATTTTTGGCTCGGTCATCCTTTTGAGGTCGGGTTTGCGGCATTATTCTCTATTTTTAGAGACCTTTAATTTGATGTACATCTTGACCTATGCTTACATTTAAGATTTTCTTCTGACCCCTGACGGGCCGTCCCCCAAAGGTGATATCCGACCACCATGTACACAGAAAAGTAGCTTACAATTTCCAGTAACGGTATACCAAATGTGGTTGTGATATCGTTTGTCGTTTAAAAGTTATAAAGTCGTCCTAAGACTTTATGGTCACCCTATATTTCCATTAAACATTACAAATGCATTTATTAGATTTTGAGGTTCATAACTTAAAACCTTCATTGTTTTTTATTGATTTTTTCATCATACACTCCTTTTTTAGTATAGCAAAAAATAGCTAAATGAATACATAGAAATAAAAATAAAAATAATTAGGTCTAATAGTGTATATTTTCAAAGTTCAATTTTTATGATAATCTCTAAGTAAGAACCTTTCTCAGTTAAATCAATAAGTAAAAAAAGAACATTTCTTGGGGTTATAAATGGCGTTGGTTTGTTGAACCACTTCATTCCTTAGTGTTAATATTTATTATAATTTCAATTTCTTGTTTTTTTTGTTTTTTTTGTTATTTTTTAACTGAGCAGGCCTGAAGCCTATTTATGTAATACAGTTTTGTTTTCTTTACAATTTTTCCATTTGTTTTAATCTATATTTTGATGTACATAATTTTTCTGTTAATTCATTGTACAAAACGCTTAATATTTCATTCAACAAAACTTTTATAAAATTTTAATGGACATATTTATATGTATATTGTTTAGTGATTTGATTTTAATTTTTTTTTGTTACAAGAAAATTTGTTGTGTATCCTTATCTTATTGTATACTGCAAATATAAAAATTAGATATTTAAAATCTTTTCAACTCAAGGAGGTTCATTGTAACTTATACAAAAACAAGTGGAACAGTTTGGAAACATAACCAGAGTTGATATTTAACATTCATTTTTCTTTATACGACACTCAGATAAAAGTCAAAACGAATATTTCCTGATAGCGTCGAGGAGAGCAATCCCGTCCCAAAATTGGACGGGAAATAAAAATTCCCGTCCCGAACTAAAAATCCATTCCCGTCCATCCCTAATTTTGTTGTTGATGAAATTTTTTACTTAGGCCTAATTCTCAGAAATTGATTTGTACTACACATTGTAAGAGGAAAACTGTAAATAAATATACTTACTTTTTTATCAACTTTTATCTAAGTAGTTCTTATTGTCGTACCCTAAATTGATGTTATCTTTCAGTGTTCTCATGCATAAAGATGAATTTAATAATACTTTTACTTTTATTATTTAATATTATTTTTTTAAACTCATTTTAAACTTTTTCACACTACTACTCGACTTGACTCGATACCCGAGTAGTTGATGCAATACTCGACTCGACTCGACTCGAATCGAAAAACCACTACTCGCCCACCCCTACTTTTAACTTCGATATGTTGAGGTTTTTCAGTCAAAACTTCCATGTGTAGAGGTGGTTAGCTCGTGCATCAGCCCTCCAAAAATTTGTTAAATTGAGTTTATCCTCGCTAATACGTCTATATGTAGAGGTAGAAATAACATTAGATTGATGGACAGGTTAAAGGGGAATGAGGAAACTTCGTTACATCGAGGATTTCCATATATTGAAGTTCGATACATCAAGGTTCCACTGTAATTATTTATATCATAGAGTTCAAAACTTTTTCAAACTACTTCAAGACAGAAGCTAAGACTTATTATTAAATTTTCAAACAACAAATATTGTCTTCGTTGTTGA
Organism: Neoaliturus tenellus; assembly: GCA_030545055.2. Taxonomy (NCBI): domain Eukaryota; kingdom Metazoa; phylum Arthropoda; class Insecta; order Hemiptera; family Cicadellidae; genus Neoaliturus; species Neoaliturus tenellus. The sequence continues at coordinate 284,129,651 of CM061531.1, read as the reverse complement.
AGTGACAGAAATAACAGGCTAATAACAGGAAATAGACCGTCTAATCAATTAATCCACAATTTTAATGGAGCACCTATTGTGCGTAAAGTATCCATTGAATCCATAATTTGAGGAAATTTAATTTGAAACCCGATGCAAATGCCTTGCAGCCATCACCAGGTAAACAGGGGAAGAATGTCTATAGAAGACAATATACTAGGAAGAATGTCAATAGATTGAGGAGTAACATGTACTTACTTCACTATCACGGGAGTAGTTAGGGTGAGAGCTGGAGTAGGCCTTAAAAGGATGGCCTGGAGGCATGACCCTCAACATTTTTTCATAAGTCTCATCACTCAAAGGGAACGTTCTTAGTTCATAAGGAGCAACCTGGAAATAAATTTAAAATCAAAGTCTTCTTACTGTTGTAGTATAGTACTAAAAAGGAAATACTTAAAGGAACAAAATGTAAACTACTATAAACAAGTTTTACGTGGCAATCCAAACCCCCTTTCCATTATTTTTAAAACCCAACTAGTCTTAATACATGTTTAACTAGGTTTTAGTTTTTGGTGATGGCTGGAATAGCAACTTATCTATTTTTATAATTTAATAATTAGTGGAAACAGTTTCATAAATGAACTCATCACAGTTGGACAATTACTTTTCAGCAACAAGTGTAAATCAGGTTTGACATTGACATAAAGCTCGCCTTCTTCACTTAATCACTTAAGAACGTTTTTTAAGACGTCGGCGCTACCAGGGCCTATTTTAAGGTGAATATGAATGGACAATGAGTTTAGAATGGGTATAATGCCTTGTGTAGTTTTGTTACTGTCTTAAGATCAGCTGATTCTTTAGCCAGGGTAATTATAGCCCAACAAGCAATGACAGCTGGGTCCAGTATCAAATCATTAAAAAGATATTTACTTTTTTCAGGATCCAATCGGCAAGCTACAGATTTAAAGGCGAGCACTATAACCACTCAGCTACCAGCCAATCATTCTAGACCAAAGTTCTCCAGTTCAATTCCAAGAAAATTTGTAACTTTTTAACGATTGGAAACTGGATCCAGATGCCATTGGTTAGGCTAATGACCCTTTCTAGAGAATCAGCTGGTCATAGACAGTAACAAAGCTACAAAAGGCATCACACCCACTTAACTATTTTAATCCATACTTCAGATTCACTTTGTGCCCTGGGAGCTTCAGTGTCTTACAAAGTGATAAAGTGACATTATTCTAATTTTAGGCAATAATTTCATGACGTCAAAGATATTATTAATTAAAACGTTGCTAACGTAAAGAGTGAGTTATTCATTGTTTACCCATAAATGGTTCAATTGGGTGTTATAATGGATGTATGTATTCACAATAAATAAGTGTCCCGGTCAAACTCCACAATCGCACTTGTAACCTCACGTAAATATCTCTCAATAACTTAAAATATAACCTTATCCATCCGGATTAGGGCAGTATTTTTAACCTCCAAAGGCTAAATTGACATAAAAAACAAAAGGCGGCTACTGGAAAACATGGAATTTCCAGAATAATTTATCTTTGATTTAAATATAATGAGCTCCTAAATTTTGGTTATCATTGTACATCACCCTGTTAACTATAGGCGGATTTACACCTAACGATAAAACTTAACGATTTTTATGAACGATATGACGACGTGATGTAATGTCAAAAACGAAACAAAGACCAAAGGAATGAAGCAGATTAAATCAGATCAGAAACTAAACGGGAAATAGTTACGACACCCAGCCACCTGGGTTAAGTATTTACCATTCAACTGAGCAGTTGTCAAAGCGTCAATTCTGAAATCTCTCGCTTGGAGCGCTAGCAGTAAATAAACAAGTGTTTCAAGGCTTGGCCAATAACAGCAACTATAGACGCGCTAGTTTTTATTCCATCCGCTTGGATCGCTAGTGTGGTGGTAATCAGTTGTGGTAAAAATTGTCTTGGAGCGCTAGTAGTTGCGGGACGATTCATCATTCACAGTTTCATCACTTAATATAAGATTCAATCTAATGAAGATTACGATTGTGTTTGACAACGAACTTATAAATGCATCATCCGCATCACGATTGGAACGATTGTTGTCTGCATTTATTGGTTCTGATATGGCGATGGTATTAGGTTAGGTCTTCTATTGTCTCTTGAATGTGTAAATGAAGGGATTTTTAAAGTCGACGTTCACTCGCATCTTTTTGTTAACCGCAAAAAGTAAAACAACAGAATCTCATTTGCATGATTGTGAACCTGCCCATTCTCTCATTTCTTTGAATTTTCCATCTAAATAATCGAGACTTTTGGTTTGTTTTGTTTTGGGAGTATATTTTGTGGATTGTGTGCTATGACATCATGGAAGTAATGTTTATTTCTTAAATTTAATATTTTTATTATTATTTCATGTTTTTTTAAGATTATAAATTAACAACAGATTTTTATAATCACTTGGGAGTTTTTATCTATAATAGGCCAAAAATTTTTATGTTTTTCAAATTTTTTTCTTACTAAGTTAATTGTCTTTTCTGCTTTTGCTTTGACCATTAATTATTTTTTATAGTGTAATAAATATATTTCAGTAATTATATTTAATCTTGTGGTCCCTCACAATATATTAAACTATCATTGGAATTGGTATCAAATGCAGAATCGAGATCCAAATTTTAGAATCGGAATCGGAATTGAGAAACTCTGGAATCAGCCCATCACTACTAAAATTGTTGGATTTAGAAAGTAGAGGTCCAAAAAACCCCACCCAAAAAACCCAGTTCCCATGGTCCGATCACACTGGTTTTCAAACTTAACCTGAAGAACGCTACCCTACACCTTCATACCAAATTTCATCAAAATCAAAGTATCTTCAAAAAGAAAAAAAAAAACCATTACCAGTTACAATGAAAATTTCTTTTGGCCGGATTTCGCAAGCAGTTTGGCAATGTCACAGCCACAGCCTGAACATTTAAGTGTCAAAACAGGTTTAGATAAAATGCACAATTATTTTGATTTGGAAACGTAATAGACAGCGTATTTAAATTGTGAAGAAATTAAAACACCACCCGCAAGACAATCAATCAAAAATAGTGACAATTAAATTTCTAAGTAAGACAAAGTTTTTTTAGTATTTCAAAGTTTTATATTTAAGCTGACAAAAAATAATACCCCCGTCGCAGCAGACCTGCGTACTCAGCGAATTTCCAATGAAATTTCAGATTATTTACTTTCCCCATAAAAATACCATAGGATCGAGTATGTAGGTTTGCTGCCATGGGGTGTTGTTCAAAAATCTAAGTTAATCAATAATTGGCAATAGTTAATCAAGCTATGGCAATTTTTTATTTTCCCCATAAACCCCATGGGAGTGAGTATGTAGGTTTGCCGCCATATGGGTTTTGAAAGCAAGTATAAGTTAAACTCTATCTAGATAATGTACATACCAAATTTGATTAAGTTATGTCAATAAATAAGCAAGGTATAGGGTTTTCTTGATTTCCCATAAGAATAACATGGAAAACATATTTTTGGATTTTTCCCGTAACTAGTTATGCTAAGATAAAAATTCAAAATACCAAATTGTTTGTTTTTTTGAGCTCTTTTAAATGGTTTTAGTTAAAATTGATAAATCTTGAAAAATGAGGCCCAAAAATGCCAAAAACCCATTTTTGATCCCTTTGAAACACCATAAAACCCCGTTCCCATAACCCGATCGCGCTGGTTCGCGAACTCATGAAAATAGACCTGGTCTTACACCTTCATACCAAATTTCATAAAAATCAGAGGTCGCTGTCAAAAGTTATCAGTACCACGGACACATAGATATTTATATATATATGTATATTTACTTCATTGTAAACTTGCCAAACGACTTTGTATACATAAAAATTAATAAGATAGAAAAATGAATGAATGAGAAAGTTTTTGCTAATTTTCGTTTTTAATACAAACGTTTTCAAGCACAGAAGGTAGAAATAATGAATTTGAATAATAAAAAAACAAACAACAAATAAATAAACCAAATTTGTTTAATAATAAAAAATTGTTTAAATAAAAAATGTTTATTTATTTGTTGTTTGTTTGTTTATTATTCAAATTCATTCTTTCTACCTTCTGTGCTTGAAAACGTTTGTATTAAAAACGAAAATTAGCAAAAACTTTCTCATTCATTCATTTTTCTATCTTATTAATTTTTATGTATAGGGGAAAGTGGGGTATAACCGGGTGGCTAAGCTTTAGTGACATGTAGATGCCATGTTTTCATACAGAAAATTTTAAATAATGTCTCAGTTTATCTTGTGTTTATTTGTTTTTGAATTGCTTCTTTAAAAAACTTGATAAGTCTTATAGTTTTTTTTCTGTGATTTTTTTTGTAAAATAAGTGCAAGTACCCGGATTCACCCCACTAGTGGGGTGATACCGGGTACACATGTTAAGTATATGGGAAATAGAAAAAAAAACAAAATTTTTAATAGGCCTAAAATTTTATTACTAAGTACACACAATTAAGTAAAAAATAGTATCAGATAACATATTCAGTTAATGTATGAGCGAAAAATCAAATTTTAAATATTTAGATCATATAACATGTATAAATACCATCCGGTTTTACCCCGCGCGTCATACCCGGTTTCACCCCACTGGTAGTAACCAACAAAAACTTAACATATTCAGAGTGCTTAAAATTAATTTGAGATATTGCTTATATCAGTGTAAAGATAAAGACATAGACTACACAATAGTGTAGTCACCTTTACTGAAACTCATGTAGTTTTTCCGTAGTAGGCGATCAAACTGTCCGTAACATTGGGAAACGAAATATCAAAAACAAAGAAACGCTCTTAACAGCTAGAGTTCTGCTCAGAGACTAATGGCGCGATGTCCGCCACTTTCCCTCTCCAACTACATGTTAATTTCGGCATTTATCGCCAGGTACCAGCACTTACTTGGTCAAAACCCGACCACCCGGTTTGAACCCAACCACCCGGTTATACCCACCTCTCCCCTATATATGTATATATAGATATATATATAAATATATATGAAAATGAACGAATGGTGTTTTTGGCTTCTGGGGACCTCAAAACAAAAAAGTATCATGGTCCCGGGCTTAGGTCTTACCATGGCTACTACCGTAATAGCGTATTCCCTATAGCAGGGTGTCTACTGCCAAAGAGATATAAAAATCAGTGACTTTTTGGTGACTTTTGGGGGTGAAAATTGTTAAAAATCAGTGACTTTTCCGTCTCTAAGATCGAAAATGTTGGGAAAAAATTATTAAAGTCGCAAAACTTTTGATCCCAATCGCATTATTATAGCAATTTATACTAAAAATGTGTGACTTTTTTCCATTTTAAAGAAAAATCAGTGACTTTTTGGTGACTTAGGTGACCATTATCTAAAATCAGTGACTTTTGGTGACTTTTGGTGACTTCGGTGACCAGTAGACACCCTGTATAGGGAAATTCGCTAAAATCACTAAAATATGAAAAAAAATTGAAGAAAAAAGTGTGAGCATTAGGGAAATCTTGATAATAGCATAAAGCTTGGGAAAGTGTTTGTGCCAGACCAATCGAGTACATGAACTACAAGACAGGGGACAGTTACTAAAATAAACTAGAGGATAGTTAATATTCAAGTGACTAAACAAGAAAAGTATTTGACGAGAGTAGTGTTTACCTCGTCATGCTGAATGTCAGCAGGGGAGACGCAGCGTGACAGAGTACGCCTGCGAGTGTGGCAAGCATCAGAGTCCGAGGGCTGTGGAGTGGCGGGGGGAGACGTCAGCGGCGACCCTCCACCATCCGCCGCTGCCGGGCTCATAGGATCTAACAAATCACAAAACATGTTACAATGTTTCTCAATTTGTACTGATATTTGTGAAATTTCCCCTACAGCGAATACATTGTTAGGTATGTTGGTATACAGAAAATTAATATATAAAATACAAAGAAAATGCCCCACTTTTTAAATATAGCAATTAGTAAAAACGTTTGCATTCCTTTTATGAAATCTTATTAAAATTTCGGCATTCCTTTTATGAACAGAGTGTCTACTGAGAGCTGATTTTAGAATTCCAGTATGTTTTTTCTAAAAATTCCAGTATCACTCGCCAATTATTAATCCAGAAACTTAGAAAACCATCATTTCTAGACACCCTTTAATGCCTTGGCAGTATAAGTCCAACTTTGAGGTATAGCAATCAGTTCTAAGTTTGAGCTTAACCCGTTTTATCCTAAATTATTTTCAAAAAAATGGAGTAACATAAAATTTTATCCTAATCAAAAATTTTATACAGGTTTTTGGTTAAAAGTACCTTTTAATACCTTAATACCTTTATTGAAATGGCGACCTAACTCAATAGGTAGTTTAAAGCCAAGTATGAATGAGGGATGAGTGTAGGATGATTGTGGCGCGATCTTGTAGTCTTGTTACTGACTAAGGCCGACATTCTCCTTAGACAGGACTGTTAATTCATAGCCCAACAGCCAATGGTATCTAGGGACCTACAGTTTAACGTGGGATCCGAACCACAATTTCAACCTCCCATATACGAATTGGTCTAATTATGAGTAAAACATGACTGATTAATACAAGGTACACTTTTTCCAACAATAACTTTTTTAAATATTTTTTTTTTATGAGGACCTCTTAACTCCCCCTATATAGCCCTCCATTCCGTTCCTCCCACTTTGTTTTGCATTTATTTAATACAACAAAATATAGAAATAAATAACTACAAAAAATAATAACATAGATTAATACTAAAAAAAAAACATTAATATAATTTAAGAACAACATTTAAATTTTAAGTACAAAATCAACATTTTCTAAGCTCAATTTCTTCACAAATGTTTACATTTCTCAATCAACAAGACTATTTGAATAGAACTTTTTTTTTACAAATATATTAAAAAAGCAAGAATTAATTGTCAAATAATTTTACATTATGTACAGATTAAATGACAAAATCAATATTTTATGCATAAACAATTACAAATTTTAATAAAATTATAAAAGTCCAGTTTAATTCCAGTATTTCCAGTATCAGTGGACACCCTGTGAAATCTTATTAAAATTTTTGCATTCCTATTATCGAATCTTATCACATGAATAGTTTTGTGCAACCCGCGATTCTACATACAAAGTACATTAGGTTAAATGAATTATACAAAACTAGTACACGTGTTGCTCGAACTCGAGCAATTTATTTTAATACAATACAAAAATGTTACATTTAGCTCTAAATCAATGACATCCGACCAATCCAATATTGTGAATATCTTTTATCACCACGTATTTACAGCTGATTATTAACAGATGTTTAAATGCTTTATTCAATCCCAATGTTATTTAAATAGGAAATTTTGAGATTTCAATGGTAAATAGCGCCTTTATTTTCAGTCCGATTCTCATCAGTTTTTGGCAGAAACAACTACAGACCAAGCCCTATCCAACGACACCAAAAACTTGAAAATCGGTTGAAAATTGTAGGAGGAGTTCTCAAGACAAAAAAACCCTTAGAGTATTAAATAAGTATAGATTATGACTTCAAGGGCATACAAATTCAGGCCTGTCATTAGTTCCTCTATATTGTAATATAAAACTGAATGCACTGTCTCATATGTTTCAAAAAACAAGAAACAAAATGCAATTAAAATTTTGAAGCCTTTTATTTAAATGATTATATTTCAAATATTACTTATGACAGGCCTGTAAAAATGTACTAAAAACTTGGTAAGGCAAGGGAGTTGGTTGTACCAATAATTTAACAGATAAAGAAATTTCACTTTTTCAGAAATAATTTCAAAGAAAAAGGTAAATTGAATATGACCTGATTCTACTAAGCATTGATTTTCTTGGAACACAGCATTTATTTAGAGTTGCATGGAAAAATATTGAGAAAGTTTATTAAACAAAAACAAAAATTTTAGAAACTTTTTGTGCATAATGAACTTTTAAAAAGAATACTTCAGTATCATTATATAGAAAATAGTTTTAACAGACAGAATACCACATAATAAGCCATAGCTATGCTGTTATTATATTTTTACAATTGTTTAAAATATTGCAAACGTAGTGCGAGCGAGACCTTTGTACGCACCAGGTGTGTTGCCCCCACTGCTCTCAGCCCGGCTGTCCGCGCGTCGCTGGCCTCTCGGTCGTGCCATGCTATTGGGCAGCTTCAAGTATGTGGAAAACTTTTTTTTCTCCTCCTGCTCACACTTCTCATGGCGATTTACAAGAACTTCTTCAGTCAAATCCTCTAGCTAAAAAACAAAATCATTGGCCTAGTTGATATGTAGTTTGAATTTATTTATAACAATAATTCAAACAAATATTAACCTACTCAAGTTTAAATAAAGCGTTCTCCACTTCTTATTTTGGTTCTTTTATACAGTGTGATTAAAAAATCCTTGAATGGCTCATTAATTTTTGAACTCATATAGTCAAAGTTAAGAAACTACGTGCATGCATATATAACATTTAAATCAACTTTTCAGCTTTGTAGTAGATTTTTACCTTTTCAGGGGATGGCCCATAGGAACAAAATCTTAAATATATGCATAGGTCGATATGTTCATAAAATTAAAGGTCAACAATTGTAGAGAACAATAAAACTAAACCGATCTTGAAAGGACAACTGAGTTGGAAGTAGCAGGCGGTCAACTAAAATCAAGTTAATAAAATTAAAAAAATGTAATAACTCCCGATATATATGACTTTATGAAGTCAAGTTAGTTTTAAATTGCCCAGAATGCAAAGCCCTTTCAAATAATATATGATATATAGTTGGCCAATACAGTACTCTACATTTCCCTGAGGGAAGTCCACTAAAAGAAGTCTTAGGAAAACCTTAATTGGCCTATAAGAGTGGATTTGTTGCATTGTTCCCTAAAATTAAAGACCTTCACTTTGATGTAAATACCAACCTATGCTTACATTTAAGATTTTGTTCTTACACCTAATAGGCCATCCCCTTGGATAGGTAAAAATCTAATACATATCTGATAAAGTGCATTTAAAATGGTACTATGCATGTACGTATTTTCATTGCTTGGACTTAGTGGTGTGCGAGTATTGATTTTTGAGGTTAAATTGAGTCAAGCCAAGTTTAAAAAAACCTCGCAAGTTTGCACCATACTAGGATATTGGATAAATATGCAAGCTTAAAATTTAGGTTTTGGCAAAACAATTAAAATCATTATATAATTTCTAATTATATAATATTTAACTCATAGTTAGTTATAAACATGATTGTTACGAATAATAAATAAATATAAGAATATTATACAGAGGAACCTTGATATATTAAACCTCATTTTAATGAAATCCTCGATGTAACGAAGTTTTATCATTCCCCATGAACCTGCATATCATCTATTGTTATTTCTACCTCTATAAATCGAAGGATTATCCAGGATAACCTCAACATTACAAACTTTGGTAGTGCCAATGCAAAACCTAACCACCTCTATATATCGAAGTTTTGCCTGCAAAATCTCAAGTTAAAATCAAAATCGAAGTTAAAAAATTTTAAAAATTGTATCAATGAACTCATCTATTTCCTTTTGTGGTGCAACCGGTCTCTCTACGTTACCTTTTATTCGCAGCGCTGTTCTTGTTTACAACGTTTGCAGTTAACTTATTGTGTTATTTTCGTGTTGTTCAATTCATTACAAAAAATATTTGCTAAGCGACTTTTAGCATTAAAAAAAATTCATTTCACATTATTCACGTAAGTACTAATCTTACAACCCCATGTTTACTGCATGTATGAGTAAAGACGTCTTCTCGTCCCAATCGATATTTGTTTGTATGTTAGCAGCACTGGTCTTTTGTGCAATGACAAAATGTTGGTTATGCAATCACAGTAAAACCGTATTTATTCCGCAATTGCTTGGCTATTGGAAATAACAAATGGTGTTATGAGGTGGCAATGAACCTCAGTAAATCGAAGATTGTAATAATAACCTTGAGTTGACGAACCTCAGTATATCGAAAACCTTGATATTACAGTTTTAACATTACCCCTCAGGATATATCATGGTTCCACTGTAAAAAACAAATAACATTATGGCGTTTACTAAGTATGAGGCAGGAAGCAAAAAGTACTTCTTGTTGACAATTTCTTTAATCAATATTTTCCAAATCGTATTAAATTCCTAACAATATATGTTGTCAATTGTCTCTGTATGTATGTAAATATTTTTTTATTAAAAATGAGAATTTGAAAAATTCCCATTTCAAAATATAAAAAAATACAGTATATTTTTTTACTTAAGCTATGAATTTGGTATCAATAAAAAACTTATAATGTTCTTTTCAGAATAACATTATTATTTTCTTAAATTAACCTAAAATGAAAATTTTTTTGCACAAAACTTATAATGATATGACAGGTAGTAAACAAATGCATATGAGAAAAAGGGGCCTCACGTCTGCCCTCTGTTATAATATTGTAACTAGTTATAAAAAAGTGATGTCGCAAAGCACAAGATAAACTTGAAAAGTAACATGTATTGGGTGGTTGACACTGTTTGTTAACCCTCGAGAGGACGCTAAGCGGAGAAATCCTCCGGGTCAATATTTTTGTTGTGGGAAATATTTATCTTGGGGTTGACAGCAATGTACTTTAGTGTAGCTGTCGCCTCTCTCCTCACCCCGCATTTGACCTCCCCTTATCCTGCTTTGAGCGACCAGGGTCAGTTTGGCGAGCGCTGTCCTGAGGTGCTGGACGATTCCTCCGTGAGCGTTTTTGTGTGTTTAATGAACCCGGAGGAAGTGTGCGATCGTTTTTTATTTGGTTATTTGTAATTGTTTAGGTTGCAGTTGCCATTTTAGATTTGTTTTTATTTGAAGTAATTTTTTATTTTTCCATGTATATAACTATTAGAATTGATTGTAGTGTTGTTTTTACTATTTTTATAATATTTTACAAAATTATTATTAAAAAATATTAAGTTTTAAGTAAAAAAATAGAAAAATGTTTTGTATAATCGATAAAAGTTATAATAATTACATTTGTTAAATTAACTTTGCCATTCTTGCTATGTTTTGCAGGGATATAGCGTGCAATATATTTTATAATAATTTTCTGTTTTTATTTCAAACAATAAAAGTATTTAGAATACATTTTGTGCATTTATTTAAAACCCGGAGGAAACCTCCTTGAGCGAGAGAAGGCGTTTTAAATTTTAAGCGACCTCTGGGAATAACTACTGTGATTGGTATGAGTGGTAGAGTTTTACTGTAAAAGAACAGAGAAACAACCTTGCGATTGGTTGACTAATAACAAACCTCACTGTGAAGCAGACAATAGTAAAAATATTCTGCTCTTATTAGAAAACCATTTTAGTTCCCTCCATGACCGATAGAATTCAGGAGGGAAGTTTCTAAGTAATACTTAGACTTGTGTGTTTCAAAAAGAACAATCATGTCAACTCTAAGTCATTACTCTGTAAGTGAAATGAATTTTTTTTCTAATCTCCTACACCAAATAGATTGAATATTTCATCTGATTGAAAGTGATTCACAATCATATCTCACAGAGGATATTATAAATAGCCTACAAGACAATTCTAACAACTAAAAAAAGGTTTTCGACCCAGATCCCAATCCTGGAAGGCGACTTTTCTCGCAGGTGCGGTAACCTGTGAGTCGGATTTTGCAAACTGATCATGTAAACTAACCTAGGATAAAAATTATAATTTTAAAATGTAACCAAGGAGAAAGGTTACCGACAAGAAAAGTTACATTCTATAAAGGCCTCCCACTTTAATTGGTTGTACTGAAAAATTCACTTTTACGTTCCTCTTTGCTTCTGCCTCAAAAATGATGTGTTCTACTTACTTCTTCCTCCTCCTGACTAGGTCTTCTGATCAAGCCATTGTTTTTAGAATCTAACTTAACAGCTTGTTCCACAGGAAGAACGCGCCACCTGTTACAAAAACTTATCAAATACTAGGTAGGTAAAAATGACTTTGAAGATTTGAAGATATTTGCACATGTATAACTCACATCAACTCAGCAATGAAATGTAAGATTTCAGTTGATAGCATTAGTTTGAGTTAGTTACTTTAGAATAGTGTCTGGCAGTTGATAAAAAAATCAGGATTTTATAGGACTTTCGGTGAACTCAAAATGAAACAAAAACACCGGGTTAAGCACTGATGTTAACAGTTTGCAGCTTGTAACCAGCCACAGCATGAACCTACATTGTCAGAATTTTAACGTCTGTTTTATAACAAAGCATCACTAATAGGTTGCATCATTTAATAGGTTGTGTTAAATGAAATAAGGGTGGCAAACACACCTTATCTATGTTGGAAATCAAGGACACGTCATGTTGAAATGTGTCTGTTCCCTTGTAGGCAAGTATTTTCAATTCATCATCACATTTAGCCAAGAGATGTCAGTTGACTGTCAAAAATATTTCTATGGTCTATGGTTCCACAAGTAATAATGAAATGTTACGTAAATGGAGCTACGTAAATCTTCCCGGATAAAAAAGCTCAAGTTAAATGTTTTAAAGATATTTTACATTTCCAAATTTAAAATGACAGTCATCTTGAAACAAAACACATGATATATAAAGATTAATAAGAAAGTAGGTCTTGAGAGAAATTAAAATTATATAATTCTGTAGTTGAAGTAATTTTAGTCCTTGGAAAATCAAATACAAGAAAATGATCCAACAAAAATTAGTTTATTCCAGTGGACTTTGCTTTTGAGGAACATTTTCTAAGACCAGACGTTTGGTTATCCAAACTATTTCAATGAACTTCATCTTCACAAAACATATAAAACTACACAGCTCTGCATAGTAGGATATGGAGCCAGGTTCATAGCTCATTGTTTTGAAGCTCCATATGACAATAACTCCATTCATTCAAATTTAAATATAGTATAAACACTTGTGCTTGTGTGAGCAGATTTTTTAATAACAATGAATACCGGAAACGCGGGAACAGTTATAATTTTTTGAAAAACTTCTAAGCATGCAGTTTACTACAAAAGTGACATTTATTATTAGTCATAATATCCACAGAACAAGTGCATACAGTAGAAGTCCCATTATTCGAGCTTAACAGGACCGATACTACCTTAGATAAAAGAAAACTCAGATAATGCAGAGGACAAGGAAATAGGTAAGAATTAATCATGAAACATATTTAAACTGAAAAAGATAAAATTTATTAACACAGTAAAAATAATTTTTAAACAACAAACCACAACTCTGTTATATTTACCACGCATCTTTGACGAACACAAAATAGCCTTTACAAACATGGAACTTACACCACACTGCCTAGTGGACTGGCATAGATTAAGAAACAGACCGGCTTAAACGTAGTAAACCAAACCAAAATTGCACGACCTACCATAAGTCAGTGAGTTTGACTGATACTTGACTAAGCCAGTAAAATTGTGATTGATACTAGTTAAGGAAAAAGACAGTGATGCAAGAGCTATAAAGTATACTGCTTTAGCTAAAAACACTTATAATTGTTAAAATATTTTAAACCTTCGTAAAACATTTTCTACTAACACTTGTAATTTTCCTACATAACGACTCGGATGTTAAAACTCGGTTAATCAGACTTCTACTGTAATGTACATTATATATAAGAATATTTCTTCTTTAATTTAATTACTACAAGGAGTACAACTCTTACTTTGGTGTAAGTATTTCTTTATACTGAAGTTTCTCCAGTCTCGTAGAGGCAGCCACACTATAAGGTATCACAATATTGTCAATATCATATGAGTTTTCTCGTTTCCTCCTGAAACCACACAAGCAATAAATCATAAGTCAAATTACTTGTTAAAAAATACGCCAAAATACATAAAAAATATAAACTTAAATTTAAACTTAAAAAATCATAAGCTCTTTTTTGACATTGTTAGATTTTATATTTTCGAGGAGACAGGCCATCAGGAGTCAGGAGAAATGAAGGGTTATAAAATTTTCTATTGTAGCCATATTATCAAAACTTAAAAGATGCAATAACCTCTGATATATGTATTTTGTCAGATTGGAGATAATTGTTTCAATTTTACAAAGATGTCTAAAATTATGTACCATGCAGTAAAACCACAATTAAGAATGTAGAACCTAACCACTTTCAAAAGTATAGCTTTAAAGCAATATAATTTTTTGAAGTTTTAGGCACAAAAATGTTAGTACTTTTAAGAACACCGCAGTACTAAACAACTTCAATTTCCACCCTGTAAAATAAAAAAAGGTATTGTTGAATACAACAACTTACCTAAAAGCATCCCTCTCCTTGCTGCAGTGTGGTGTAGGTGAAGGGGAGGGGATAGGGGAGGGGTGAGTCGCTCCACTAACTACCACAAATGACTCTGGGTTGCTCTCTTCATCTGTTTGTCTTATATCGAATGCTTTCTCATCCGAGCATGAATTTCCTGAAAAATAAACGCAATGTTTAGTCTTGAGATTTACTTTTCAATAATTTTTTCAATTATTATTGCATTTTTTATGCAGACCTTGTAAAGAATAAATGGACCGGGTAACATCAGCACTCTATACAAAACCTGTAAAGTTTAAACTAGTACCAATGCAACCATGTACATTTCCCAATCAGACATATATATCAACATTTTTGGTGGTACAAAATAAGAGTTTATCATAAAAGCAGAACCTACCTTGAGATTTACACAATATCTCTCTGAAGCTTGTGTCTAAATTGAGAAAATAAACTATCCTTTTATTGGATTCACCACAACAGGATTCAGGATCGCTTAGACCTACCATCTAAAATTTTGTGTAACTAAATAAGGACCCTCAGCAGAACATCCTTACTCTTAATAGCCCTCAATTTTCTTGTAATTATTTGCAGTCACCCAACACGGCAGTGCTCTTCTGTGGCGCATTTAAACCGCAACAATAATTTTTTTACACAACTGAAGTTTTTTAGTTATGATGCTGAAAAACAAATTCAATGAATGGCTATATTGGTCCCAGTAGAAAGAGTCTACTTTGTCTAAAGACAGAACATTGTGTTTTTGGGCTCCAATGTTAATCTCATGGAGAAGTTCTTTGTCGTTTCTTTTTTAATTTTGCATTTATTAAGTTAATTTTGCACTTTTAAGAAAGAATATCAATATTTTTCATTGTAATTTTTAATTTCACCTACCACACGGTTAACACTTTGAACCCTGGGCGCTGATTTGCCGTTTTAAGTGCGTTACTAAGCAATTTTGGGGTTAAAATTAAAATTCGTAGCTTGCTATACATATTTTTTACCCATATAAATTATATATCAAAATAAAGAGAAAAATATAACCTTTCTAATGATATAACTTTTAATAAAATTACAATAAAAAATAATTTTAGGATTCCACATAAAGTTTACCAGAAAAATTGAAGAAAATAAAAATTGGGACGGTGCGTACACTTATATTTAGAATAGAGGTGTGCGGATAGTGAAATTTTTTTTCGGATCGGATTCGGTTCGGATAGTTAAGATTCGGATCGGTTCGGATCGGATAGTAACAGGATCGGATCGGATAGTTTTCGGATTCGGATTTTTGCGCAGTAAACCGAAAGACAAACAGTTAACCGATTTGAAGCCACAATTTTTAGGTTAGATCTAGGCCTTGATTATAAAAACTGTTTAGGAATATCAAAATCAATTAATTTAATAAAAATTCAAAAGCTTTAAAACAAAGTCAATTTATAATTTGTCATGATCACTGTAAACATTAATTGGCCCTAGGCCTAAATGAACATGTCAACATTATTTTGAACTAGCCCTAACCTAAGCTCTAATTAGAGTTGCTATAGGCCTAGGCCAAAACTACTCACCAGGCAAACATCCCAGTGTACAATATGACAAAGTAGGACTTTTAGCAAAATATAATTTTATTTGAAACCAAAATGATGGTAGGAAAACATAACCTAGCTTCATCTTGCATACAGAGCATTCTGTCAAACAGTCAATGTCAGTTATGGCAAAAGACTTCCACACGACACTCATTTTCTATTCTTTTTCCTTTCCAGGTAGACATCAATAATTAAGAGACAATAAAAATGTTTAAATCAGTTTAAAACACGATCAGAGGTATAAAGACATAACCTTTCAACATCAAAGAGCAAATAATTACAGACGACAACAGACCGTACGGTTGAATCGCGATCCGATCCAATGCCTTCACAAGTTCATAGTCAAACGCGATCGTAATCTTCATTAGATTAAATCTTATATCACGAAACTTAGAGTCACGAAACTACGAATGATGAATTGTCCCCCGACAACTAGCGCTCAAAACACCACGACACTAGCGATTCAGGCGGGTGGAATAAAAACTAGAGCTTTTCGTGTTGCCGTGATTGGCCGAGACTTGAATCTTTACTGCTAGCGCTCCAAGCGAGAGGGTTCAGAATTGACACTTTGTCAATTGTGCCGTTAAATGTTAAACACTTAACCTTGGTCGCTTGGTGTCTTGATTATTTCCCGTTATTCTATTATCTGACTTCTGACTTATTGGTCTGCTTCAGTACTTTGGACGTCATTTTAGACGTTCCGTCGCATAGTCACCATTTTATGCAGAATGGCCATCGCCCAAAACAATATTTGTGCATTGATCTTGTGTTTAACACCAGATATACAGTCTATCCGTAAAATTCGGATATCCGACCCGAATATACGGATATCAATAAAATCTTCGGATCGGATTCGGATATCCGATCCGATCCGAAACCGGAAACCGAACCGAATTTTCGGATATCCGCACACCTCTAATTTAGAACATAGTTTAATATTTACTAATTCATAAAAAGCTAATTCACAGTCTAAACACTTTATAATAACAGTAAAACTACACTTTATTTGACACGAAAATGAACGTAAACAAAGTAAGCCATTACTGCAGACAACAACACTGCGTCGTCAGCCGGCGACGCAAAACATCGGCTGCAGGCATTTGGATTTATTTTTCTGCAACAAAACAGATGGCTTTTTGTGAGACTTGAGGATACTATAATCAATGCTAGATGATCAAGGAAGCGTTCCGTAGCAACGAATAGCGCATATAAGCCGAATACAGGTTGCTATGGAATTTTATTTCGAGGCCCGACCTATACTCGGGCTTCGTTCGCGGTGACATACGCTATGCCCCGAGCTATACTCGGGCTCAGGGTTCAAAGTGTTAAAGGTACATTTGTTTTAACTTGAGAATGACAAAATCACTATTATATGTTCGTTGGTGGAACTAGCCAGTTAAATACATGAGTCTTTTCAATAACCTACTAATTTAGGCCAACACCTAAGGGAGCATGGGGGCGGGGCCCCCATCGAGACGTAAGGCGAGTAGTTACTTTATATTATTAGTCATAATTGTTCAAAGCTACATCCGCCAAAATTTATGAAGCAGATTAAGTGTTAATTTTTGTTCCTAAAATGTCAATCCCGCTCAGGATAAAAATTTTGATGAAAAATACCATGCAAGTGTATAATATAAAGATTCATCCAAACAACGTTATCACCTTGAATAACTGCGGCACATTGCTATATTAGATAACATTATACTTGAAAAACAACCAATATAATATTTTTTGAAGTTGTTGTGATATTTGCCTGACCTCATGAATTAATTGTAAAGCACCTTGTCCATTGATGAAAACACTAAAAAACAAATGGAAAACCCAAAAATCACACATACCATTCGTAAATGGATTCTCGTAGAAATTTTTGTGTTCTTTTGTGTATTTTGTTATCAATTGACAAGGATTACCGTCTTCAATTCATCAAGGCGATAACAATTCTAATCATCTCACTTTCCTCATGAAATGTAAAAAAATCAATATAGTTCCATATGCCTATAAATAAAAATTCCCATTGGAAGTAATTTAACCCGCTAGTTGTACGTATAATTTTTGTGATTTTTCATATGTGTTCTTGTATTTAGATGACAAGGATTACTGTCCCCACAATTCTTCATGAAGAGTGACGCCCAAAAATATCACAACAACTTCAGATAACAATACCTCACCCAAGATTACATGTATTTCATGCCAACAATATAATATAATTAACGACAGTTCATCAACTGAGTAGCAGACTGGTTAAAACAGTATGTCTCACCCCATAGATCACCATTTGATTATCCTCAGTTGGCAAAACCATAACTATTTGAAATAATATTCGATAAGCTACTAATAAGAGCCAATTACTCAACTTATTCTGAGACAATCACTACAGTAGAAGCCCTTTTATATCCCTGTCCCTCCCCCATCATGGTCCTGGACCCTGAGTCGAACATGGTTGTTTAAAATGAATGTTTCTTTAAAACTTCTGGTGTTATTGCTAGCTTTATTACACCATAAACGCATAAAACAAATCGATAGCTGGGTACCAACAGGTAGCTTAGCAATAGGATGGTCAACTGCTTAGTTCATGTCGTCTGAGTCTCATTATAAAATATGCACCTTACAGTGTGTCAGTGTTTCAAAAATCTATAGTGCCTATCAGTGTATTGCTCACTAGGCATGCTACATTCTGATCTAGCTTCAGTTCACTTTTTAATTTAAAGAAAACTGAACATAGTCAACACTGGACCATCTAAGGAGGACCCCAGAATTATCCAGACAAGCATTTATTTCTACAATGCTTGTTTGAAGCATTAATGAAGGTTCACTGGCAGTTGCGTAGTTGGCGTCATAATCTACAGCCAATCACAACACCACTAAACTCCAGATTTTTTTCAGTCCCATCCGTTGAAATTCTAAGTATGGTAAGGTATGTTGCGAGCTCCACTGATTATGTAGCTTCAATACAGAAGCATGCCATTTTCAAATACAGGAGCATATTTTTTAGATTAGACTGTCCTTCCGTTGAGTTATCTGTGCGGAATAATTTATATTTAATATGTATTAGTAAAGTCCTTTGAACCTTGTTTAAAAAAATAAATTAGGGGTGGGCGGGTACTCGTCAAACAAGGAATTACTCGAGTAGTTAGCACTACTCGGTATCGAGTCGAGTAGTTGACAACACCGTATCTATTGACAAAATTGGCACGGCAACTCGCCGATTTTGTGATGTTGTTGATATTTGACAATTAAAGACAAGAAAATGGTGATGTTTGCATTTAATTCATTTTCCCATTCCTTTTTAAAAATTGTTAATTTACAAACCTACTTAACCTATTGGCAACCTGAACGTCGCTTGAGTTATCCATTTTGAATTCGAACTCCAGCCGACGGCGAAGAAACAACGGTAAGCGTGATACGAAAACAACAACATTTAAAACAACTTAGACAAAAATACAAGAGTATTTGTCTAAGTTCACTTTCACTTTCACTTTCCGGTGACGTTCACTTCCATTCAGGGAAGTCACTTAAATTTTTCTCAGAAACTAACTGCAATATGAAGTGTAATTGATTTGAAAGATAGATCTAAAAACAACATTTCTAGCAAAGTAAGACTGGTTAAAGTGATGTCATGTTAAAAAAATGGCCATTTAAAAGAATGTTGGTTTTGTGACAAGGTAGGCCAGTTAAAGCAGAGGCCAGTTAAAAGGTTGACCAGTTATGAGGGAGCCTACTGCAGGTCTCTCTGTCTACAGCTATTGACAATCGACTCATGCACACATCTACAAACTGAGCAAATTTGTACACCGTACTTAGTTTAATAGCATTACAGAACATATTATCATGTTGTCAACTGAAGGTCTGACTAAACTAAAAGCCATTAATCAAGGAAATTCATTAAAATTGTGTTAGTCATTTAAAACTTGAAGCTAGAAAATTCTGAAACACACATTAACAATCACACAAAGAACTTGGCCTGAGCTATTGGTTTTAATATACAGGGTAAAGATTATTTGTACAGTAGTTATTAAAGCAGATTAGTTTTTTAACCAATTTTATGACCAAGAATGATAATAAAAATATTTTTCTAAGTATTGTTTATGTAAACTGTACCAAAGCTACAAATAAGAACAAGAATAATTAATAACATTTGTTGTATAAACATCTGCAGCTATGCGCCTGAGAGAGGAAGCGTTCACATTAAAAACTTTATTACTGAATACAAAGTACTCAGTCTATATAAAGTAATAACCAAATCTGAAGATTTGGCGCTTCTTAAGTATTCAGGCGAAATATGCTGTACAAGCATTGAAATTAGCAATCGCAGAATGGTTTATAACAAATGCTATATAATATTACAGTTATGTTTGTCATAACTGGAAATAAATTCTCTTCTCAGGTTTGGATTTCAATGACTGTGTTCTCATTGAAATCTCAGGTTCCGTGAGCAAGCTCACACGTACCACAGACATTGAGAGAAGAGAATCTTCGTCTTGTCTTCAACCTTTCCCTTGCACCTCCCAGCATTTTTGATCTCCTCTCTTTAGCCAACTTCTTTTTTATTTCTGTAAAAATTAAAACCTATTAGCTGAGTACTCAGAAACCACTGCTACTCAACAAATGATTAAACTTAATAAAAAATAAATATTCAACAAACAAAATGTTATCAAGGAATTCACTCTCTAGCTGAAACCACTACTAATAAATAAAATTAATGAAAACAAGTTGTGGTACTGAACAGTATTTTAAAAATCGCATACGCCCCAATTTTATATTTTAAAAACTTGCTGATGCAAGTGGAACACTTTAGGCGAGTACAAAACTACCCAAAATTTTCTTATCGTTGAAATACTGTTTATTAATTTAGAACTTTAACCACATGATCGGTTTTGGCCATGAGCAACAATTGAATCAACTTGAGATACTTGCAAGGCAATCTTGCTAATAATGGGAGTTACAACAGTGCTCGGCCATAACTGGGAGACTGTAGTAAGTCATTCGTTGCTGAGTTTTGAGGTATAATTCAGCCCCACACTGAATCATCATTCAGCCCCAGCAGCTGAAAGATTTCTTGTTAATGAGATAATTTGGGCTACAATGAGCTTTGGGCTTTAGTAAGAACTAGGCCCATCAAATATGACTGGCAAATGCATCCCATTACATTGTGAATGCGCAGCTTTTGATTTGACAGGACTAGGTCCCCAACTGAAATTGGGCATTTTATACAAAAATACTTCCTGTATCTTATAAGAATATATTATAGAATTCTGGGTTTACTACTGAAAATGTTGCGGCGCATTACCTGTTCGCAAAGAACGGTACTTAAATTTTGTAGTCTCATGTCGGAGTAAAAAATTTGTTAAGTTAAAGAATGAGAATTTAAGAATAAAAAGTGTTATGTTATTTAAGAATAAACATGACAAAATGACATGTATATACAAATATATTTATACATGTGTGCGTAGACACATATAACTTTTGAAAGAAACCTTCGATTTCGATAAAATTTGGAATGAAGGTGTAGGGCTTCAAGTTAAAAAACTAGCGTGTTCGGACCATGAGAACGGGGTTTTATGGGGTTCCAAAAGTGGGTTTATGGGATTTCTTGACACTAATTTTTAAACCAAAAAATTTTCACATAAAACATTTAAAATAGCTCAAAAATATAAACAATTTGTTATTTTGAATTATTAACTTAGCCTAAATGGTTACGTAGAAAATCCAAAAATATGTTTCCTATATTATTCTTATTGGAAATGAACAAAAACTTCTATCTTGTTGATTTATTGTCATGTCTTGATCAAATTTGGCAAGTAAATCAATAACTAAGGGTTTAAACCTATATTTGCTTACAAAGCCCAAATAGCGACAAACCTAGGAACTCAACCCCATGGGGTTTATGGGGAAATTTAAAAGAATACTATAGCTTGATAAAATTTGGTATGTATATCATTTACTAGGGGTCATTCCATATCAAATCAACACACCCATTTAACTTGACCTTCTCAGATTTTGATAAAAATTGGTTCAAAGGTTATACTCATATAGACTAAGAAAAATGTCAAATTTTAATTTTTTATCTCAACCTGTTTTTGAGTTACGGCTATTTAAAGTTTTCAAAAATCGCCCAAAATTGCACTGCGGGCATTTACTAAATTTGTCATAGCTCCTCTCCTAATTAAGCTAGAAACTTGGGAGTTGTGTCAGTTTCTTTTATTTTTAATGCCCTTTCATTTAATGTGCAACATGTGGGGGGTTGTGATAACAAAATTTTTCCCAAAATCGGTACGCATTTTTTTAATTTGAATTCCCAAAAAGTCACATAATCAAAAAATTTTAAAAAATCCTTCAAGTAGTTTGCCTTAATACTAAGAAGTATGCAAGGTTTCAAAATGGGATGGAATTGGGATCTTACTGAAAAGAATGTTTTGTAGGTGAGGTTTTGTAAAAGGATCCGTAAAATTCAGACCAATGCTCAAGTTTGAAAAAAAAAACATATTATTAATAAAGGTAATAGTCTTACCTCAAGAATATTAAGTAGTATATTTAGATGTGAAGAAGTCTATGTTTAACTCATTATAATTCATTTTACATGACTTCTGTATCATCATATAGTTAATGGAAGAGTTCGAACATTTTTTTCACTATTAGCCTATTTGACCTTTATTTCTTTGTAATAAAGTGTAAACACTAAAGTTAAATAAAAATTCGGTGCACCACTGCAATTACATCAAGCTGCATATGTTAACATTGTTAGTTTCACTGAAAACTTTTTAACAATGCCTCATTACTTGCTAATATGTCCTTTTCTGATAGTAGCTTCTTCCTGTAGGCGTAATAGGGCATAAAAGGCAGAGTACATCTGTTATAGAAACCCACAGGACATCTGGTTTGCTTGGGTAGCAGAATGAAGGTGATGGTCCACATGGGTGGAGAAAAGTAAATTTAACTTCATCCAAGTCCCCATTTTTGTCCATTACATATCCAAGCCATCATTTTTTATCGTATACTATAGTAACATAACCATTGCAGTCTGCTGTCCTAATTTTGACTGCAGTTTGAAACACATTTACTTTAAAAGATGTGCCTGATTCACAAAAGTATTTGACTGATACTTAATTTTACTCTCAGGAATGAAGGAATGGAATTTTTTAGTACCTTTTATTGTTATTGCCTGATTAAAACGGTCTGTTAAAAACGTTTGTGATTTTGTGTATTCTTCTTGTGTTGAATAATTAAAATTAATCCCAGTGTGAGGAACTTTCCTCACCGAGCACTAGTCTTTTAAGGGGTTTTCAAAGGTTCCTAGTGAAAAGTCCGGATCTCAGTCACTTAGTTTATTTACACCAATAACTTAGTTTATTTACAATAATTCTCTATGTACAATGTTCTAATTTGTTCTTGATCCAATGTAGTCCGTAGTCCCGTGGTGCTGGCTCCGGGTAACAGCTCACCGCGATGCAGGTGGATCAAGCCTGACGCTTCCGTGATGTCCCGGGGGGTTATTGCCACACCTTTTCCGCTGGCTCTCGTACAGGCCCCACAATGTTCCTCTCTTGTCCCTTTGGCCTCGTTGACTCCGTAGGTCTATGGTGACAGGGGATACACGGTCGTGTGGCGACGCTGCACACCAGTGCACTCGTTCCGCTGCTGCTCTCCACTGGAGACGGTTCCGATGCTTCTAATCGGAAGTCAGCTGGAATGATCCGCTCAGGCTGCAGTCCTGACGGCAACTACCGGCTGTAGCTACTACAGCTCCTAATATACTATGATATGAAGTGGGGGGGGGGGGGGTATAATCCCCACCACTTCCGGACTACGAACCACCTGTCGGGGGCTCAACACGCCCATTCGACAATGCTGGGGACTCAACACGCCCGTCCAGCGTACCGGGGACTCAACACGCCCATCCGGCCTTCCGCGGGCTCAACGCGCCCATGCCGAGTGTCGGGGACTCAGCACGCCCATCCGACGGTGCTGGTGACTCAACACGCCCGTCCAGCGTACCGGGGACTCAACACGCCCATCCGGCCATCCGCGGGCTCGACTCGCCCATGAGGGGTGTCGGGGACTCAGCACGCCCATCCGACGGTGCTGGGGACTCAACACGCCCGTCCGGCCTTCCGCGGGCTCAACGCGCCCATGCGGGGTATCGGGGACTCAACGCGCCCATCCGATGGTGCTGGGGACTCAGCACGCCCGTCCAGCGTACCGGGGACTCAACACGCCCATCCGGCCTTCCGCGGGCTCAACGCGCCCATGCGGGGTGTCGGGGACTCAACGCGCCCATCCAACGGTGCTGGGGACTCAGCACGCCCGTCCAGCGTACCGGGGACTCAACACGCCCATCCGGCCTTCCGCGGGCTCAACGCGCCCATGCGGGGTGTCGGGGACTCAACGCGCCCATCCGACGGTGCTGGGGACTCAGCACGCCCATCCAGCGTACCGGGGACTCAACACGCCCTTCCGGCCTTCCGCGGGCTCAACGCGCCCATGCGGGGTGTCGGGGACTCAACGCGCCCATCCGACGGTGCTGGGGACTCAGCACGCCCATCCAGCGCACCGGGAGCTCAACTCGCCCATCCGGTGGGTCGGGCCGCTAGGGCCCAACTGATTTCCTGGGGCCCAGCCACTTGGTTTTGTAAACAGTGGTGGGGGGTGCGCGCTTACCCTCCTCCACTGAGTACCTTTTACCCCCCACTTCTGGGTACCATCTCTCCCCTCCACTCAGCACCATCATTCCCTTTCCTGGGTATCATTTTCTATTTAGTCCTGAGTTCATACTCTTATTACGTATTATTATATTATTTGGCTTGTTATAATTACACTATAGATGGGGCGGAAATCACTTCGTTACACTCTCCCTTTTCTTTCTGACAAAGAAAAAAAACCAAACGAACTTGAATATAATATGCCTCTTCTCCAAGGCCACAAGAAACTTTTTCCCTTTCATTTATTTATTTATTATTATTATTATTATTATTTTTTATTTACAACTTTAACTAATTTATGTAACATATTTTTTTCCAAAAATCACCTTTTTCCACCTTAGTCAGAGACTTTTCTGTTTACCTAACAACCATTTTTTTTTCTACGAAGGGGTGGACACAATAAACCCAACTTCAATTAACTTAATCTATATTTTAAGGAAACTCCGCACTCTTAAACAAAAACAAAATATATCATCTCTTTCTTTTACTGATTCATTCACAAAATTTCAGCGAGCTTGGGTGCCAAGAAGAGCCCTTAACTTATTATTAAAAATATTTATATCTATATACATTTTGTTATCCGTGTCCTATTTCGAACCTTTAGCGTCCTGGATCTTGATTTCACCCATGGGGTCTACGTTGATTACTCTCAGGGACTTGGTTGACCCCTCCTTTTCCAGTCCCCTCTGGGGTTTACCGCACCTGAGCAAGTGCAGTTTCCGAATTTGCCCTCTGCTCCACAGTATCTACATGGTGTAGTTTTCTTGGAGAGCCTACAGTCTCTGAAGACATGTCCTGGTTTATCACAGTTCCAACACTTCGGACCCGCTTGTCTATGGCCATAACTGTTGCGATTATCTCCAGGTCGGTTTTGGTGACCGTTTGACCTGCGGTCATCTCGCTGACCTCGGGGGATGTTGTGCGAGGGCCGAGGTAGGTTTTGATTATAGGCCACTTCTGGGTACATTGCCTGTGCAGCGTTTATGGGTGGTCGATATGTCTGGGCAGCCTGTTTGATCGCCTCATACTCGGTTGCTGCTCGCATCATTCCGACAGACTTTTTATATTTTGCCTAAGGCCATATAGTTTGTATTCTGGGAGCATATTTTCATAGATCTGAGTATACTGTTGATCATCCGAGTATTTCCCATGTCTGCGCATCAGGGTCTGGATGGCTATGGCATAGTCATTAAATTTCTTATTAGTGCCCTGGGTCCTGGCTCGGATTTCTAAGTCTAATTTTTCTCTATATCTACTAGGGAGAAATTGACTTTCAAAGCTGGTTATAAATTCTGTCCAGGTATTCCAGAAGGACTTGTTGTTTCTATACCACAGTAAAGCCTTTCCCTTAAGAAGCTCCGGGAGTGCGAGCAAAAGACTATCTTCACTAATTTTATAGGCATCTTTCATTTCACCCAGTCTTTCCAGAAAGGAAATAACATCTTTATCCCCGTCAAAGTTGAGGTTCCATTTTCTAACATTATTACATATACTAGAGTTATCTGTAGGCTTTTGACTCACGGTTTGTTCATCCTCCTTTGCCTGCTGCGGTGGAATGGCTGGGGGAGTTGGGGGTGGTCGGTAATCTCCCCGGATAAAGCTGCACATCAACCGACGGTCGGCGGACACCTTTCCTGAAGTAGTTAGTCCAAATTTCTGAAGCTCCACCTCCAGCTCCTTTTTCTTGAGGGCGTAGATCCATGAGGTCCTCGGGTTCTTCTTTTCCTCCTCCGCTGCGGTGCTCCCTGAGTCAGACTCGTTGTCTGACGGCATGGCGGAGTTCCAGAAAGGGAAATCGGTCTCCCAAATATTGCTTGAAATTTTGAATTTTGAAATGTGAAACCAATTTTATTACAATATCACTTCACTATCACTTTCACTTTCACTAAAGTCCCTGTTCGGGCGCCATAATTTTGTGAGGAACTTTCCTCACCGAGCACTTTAAGTCTTTTAAGGGGTTTTCAAAGGTTCCTAGTGAAAAGTCCGGATCTCAGTCACTTAGTTTATTTACACCAATAACTTAGTTTATTTACAATAATTCTCTGTGTACAATGTTCTAATTTGTTCTTGATCCAATGTAGTCCGTAGTCCCGTGGTGCTGGCTCCGGGTACCAGCTCACCGCGATGCAGGTGGATCAAGAATGACGCTTCCGTGATGTCCCGAGGGGTTATTGCCACACCTTTTCCGCTGGCTCTCGTACAGGCCCCACAATGTTCCTCTCTTGTCCCTTTGGCCTCGTTGACTACGTAGGTCTATGGTGACAGGGGATACACGGTCGTGTGGCGACGCTGCACACCAGTGCACTCGTTCCGCTGCTGCTCTCCACTGGAGACGGTTCCGATGCTTCTAATCGGAAGTCAGCTGGAATGATCCGCTCAGGCTGCAGTCCTGACGGCAACTACCGGCTGTAGCTACTACAGCTCCTAATATACTATGATATGAAGTGGGGGGGGGGGTATAATCCCCACCACTTCCGGACTACGAACTACCTGTCGGGGGCTCAACACGCCCATCCGACAATGCTGGGGACTCAACACGCCCGTCCAGCATACCGGGGACTCAACACGCCCATCCGGCCTTCCGCGGGCTCAACGCGCCCATGCGGGGTGTCGGGAACTCAGCACGCCCATCCGACGGTGCTGGGGACTCAACACGCCCGTCCAGCGTACCGGGGACTCAACACGCCCATCCGGCCATCCGCGGGCTCGACTCGCCCATGAGGGGTGTCGGGGACTCAGCACGCCCATCCGACGGTGCTGGGGACTCAACACGCCCGTCCGGCCTTCCGCGGGCTCAACGCGCCCATGCGGGGTGTCGGGGACTCAACGCGCCCATCCGACGGTGCTGGGGACTCAGCACGCCCGTCCAGCGTACCGGGGACTCAACACGCCCATCCGGCCTTCCGCGTTCTCAACGCGCCCATGCGGGGTGTCGGGGACTCAACGCGCCCATCCGACGGTGCTGGGGACTCAGCACGCCCGTCCAGCGGACCGGGGACTCAACACGCCCATCCGGCCTTCCGCGGGCTCAACGCGCCCATGCGGGGTTTCGGGGACTCAACGCGCCCATCCGACGGTGCTGGGGACTCAGCACGCCCGTCCAGCGTACCGGGGACTCAACACGCCCATCCGGCCTTCCGCAGGCTTAACGCGCCCATGCGGGGTGTCGGGGACTCAACGCGCCCATCCGACGGTGCTGGGGACTCAGCACGCCCATCTAGCGTACCGGGGACTCAACACGCCCTTCCGGCCTTCCGCGGGCTCAACGCGCCCATGCGGGGTGTCGGGGACTCAACGCGCCCATCCGACGGTGCTGGGGACTCAGCACGCCCATCCAGCACACCGGGAGCTCAACTCGCCCATCCGGTGGGTCGGGCCGCTAGGGCCCAACTTATTTCCTGGGGCCCAGCCACTTGGTTTTGTAAACAGTGGTGGGGGGTGCGCGCTTACCCTCCTCCACTGAGTACCTTTTACCCCCCACTTTTGGGTACCATCTCTCCCCTCCACTCATCACCATCATTCCCTTTCCTGGGTATCATTTTCTATTTAGTCCTGAGTTCATACTCTTATTACGTATTATTATATTATTTGGCTTGTTATAATTACACTATAGATGGGGCGGAAATCACTTCGTTACACCAGAAACATTCTCTTTGGCCCATTCATAAAGTTCGAAAGCAGAAAGAATATGATTCTCATAAGGGCGCCGTAGGCTCGCTTTAGCGGCCAAACGTTTCACAGTCCGACCTGGACCATTGCAATGTCCTTTGCCATGGGCAGTAGCAAAAAAGTGCCATTCTGCTTGAATGTTAAAATCTGTAATATGGTAACACAGATTAATATTTTTTTTATATTGAACAGCATATCAATCTGAAAAATAAAATATCTTTTTCGGTGAAGTTTCAAATTTAGTTGTTAGGAATTCAATGAGTTCCTTTTGAGAAATGTATATACTGCAACCGTATTGTGCTCAAGACAGTCTGATATGATGACGAAGTTTGTGTGAGTGACTTATCACCTGCCTTATAGTAAATGAGAAAAAGACGTACTGAGGCATGTGTACTAGCCCAGTGGTAGCTTTGGGCTTCATCTTGGACTACCATACTGTAATGTTCTGAAAAATCCAATGTTACTCTCACATTCGTTCAAGTCTTCTTTCAGTTGGTTCATGAATGATGTTTGTTGTTTTGCGATAAAGTCGTGCTGTACCAGAACTTGTAGTTTTTCACAGAGGATATAAATAAACTCAGCTGAAGGCTTTTCTACAGTTTTTACACCTATCCACATAAACCCATTGGCAAAACATAAATTTGGCAGCAAGATTTTCCTCAAATGACTTTTCTAAAATATTTCTTATTTCAGTCTCCCCTGGACACTGAGATGTTAATAATGGCCAGATACTTGTATGAATAGTCTGTCTGGCTGACAAAGGGCTTCCTCTTCCTTTATATTTTTATATGTTCTATCTGCAAGACAGTATTGACCTGTATTATTGTTGATCTGCTATTCACTCAATAGGCAAAGTTAATCTGTCTTGTGTTATTTCTTTAATTCAAATAAGCTGAAGTGATGATAGAGTGAATTTTAGGATTTAGAGTTTAATTAATTGTAGATTACTAAACCCTTAAAGAACGCCCCAAAACTATATGATTTTCAGTTGCGATAGGGTACATTATTCAATAACTACAGTATTTTAATTAATTATAAACTATATGATTTTCAGTTGCGATAGGGTACATTATTCAATAACTACAGTATTTTAATTAATTATAAACTCATTACTGTCCTATCATAATTTTTTAACAATCTTGAATAAAAACATTTCCAACTCTATAGAATTTTTCAAATTTTTGTATAAAGCGCATATTGAGAAATAAAAATTTTACATTAATTCAAATTTATATATAAAAAAAAACTACTTTAACCCCTGTTAAGTTGCATATCATATCAAAGGAATTAAAATTAGCTTTCAAATGATACCAACTGCAACTCTCTATCTTGTCTAGGAGAGCTGCAATTGAAATTAGAAAATAATGTGACAGATCGTAATTCTTAAATTTGCTGAATGACTCACATCTCATCATTTTTAAAACTGAGATTCCATTTCCATCCCACTTTGAAATTTTGCATACTTCTTAGTATTAAATCACACTACTTTTATTATTATTTTTAGATTTTTTAATTTTGTGACTTTTTGGGAATTCAAATTAAAAAATTTCGTACCGATTTTGGAAAACATTTTGTTATCACAACCCCCCACATATTGCATATCAAATGAAAGGGCATTAAAAATATAAGAAACTGACACAACTCCCAAGTTTCTAGCTCAATTAGGAGAGGAGCTATGACAAATTTAGTACATGCCCGCAGTGCAATTTTGGACGATTTTTGAAAACTTTAAATAGCCGTAGCTCAAAAATAGGTTGAGAAAAAAAATTTAAATTTGACATTTTTCTTAGTCTATATGAGTATAACCTTTTTTGCCAATTTTCATAAAAATATGAGAATGTAAAAAAAAAAAAAAATTATTAAAGTGTGTTGATTTGATATGGAATGACCCCTAGGTAGTGTTTAACTTATATTTACTAATAAAACCCACATGGCTGCAAACCTACATAATAAATAATTATAGGTTACAATACCTTTACGTCTTCAATCCAAAACATTTGTCTTCAGATGACTAGTTTTGGGACGTACATTCCATTTAATATTCTTGCATCAAAAGTTAAAAACACTGTCAGTTTTCGTCAAATTAAAAAAAAAAAAAAAAAAAAAAAAAAAAAAAACATTGCACTTACTACACACAACACGGACATAACAAACGTACAAAATAAAACATTTAATTGCGATTTACATGTGATTACGTGTACACTGGAGTGGTGTTATCAACTGGACTTTACTATATATGGTACTGTTGTTACCTAGCGTTGATTCTATCAAATAAAACATTTTAGCCAAAGTTTAATTTTTCATTTAATACATCATTAGGCGGCGACTTTATAGCTTCGTAGATCTCGCAGCTTTCAAGCACGTTCATCACGGGGCCTCTATTACAATTGTGCAATATTTGAAAATTATCACTACAACTGTCAACATTATGATTTTCATTAATCAGGTGTTCTGCAAACTTAGATCTTGTCGTTGGCCGGCCACACGTGAATCGCAATTAAATATTTTTATTTTGTACATTTGTTATGTCTGTTGTGTGTGGTAAGTGTAGTGTTTTTTAAATTTGACAAAAACTGACAGTGTTTTTTAACTTTTGACGCAAGAAGATTTAAAATTGGACATATGTCCTGAAACTAGTCATCTGAATACAAATGTTTTGGATTGAAGACGTTAAAGTATTGTAACCTATTATTATTTATTGTCATCATCAATTCAGGGGGCAAACATGAATAAACCAACATATTCTACCCCATGGTTTAATGGGGAAATAAAAAAAAAATACCCCCCGTCGCAGCAGACCTGCGTACTCAGCGAATTTCCAAATTAGTAGGCCTAATATTAATTTTGACCAGCTAAACTTGTAAACAAAATTTCATCACGTGCTCATAAATAGGGAAATAAATGTCTATTCTCCTTAAGATAAATATAGGGAAAGAGTATGCAGGTATGCTGCCATGGGGGACACTAAAAGTAGGTTTTTAGCATAGAAAAAATTTATTTCGACCATATAAAGCCATATAGTAAGTTTCATCAATATCTGTCCATAAATAAAAGAGTTTGCCTATTTTCCATATGATTAACATGGGAAAAGAGTATGCAGGTTTGCTGCGATGATAAGTACAAAAACCAAGATTTTTTACCTTAAATGGATGAATCTCAACAAAATGAAGCTAAATACCAAGTTTCATCCAAAAATATTGGTTAATAGTTGAAATAATAACACATCCTTATTCTCCATAAGATTAACATTGGAGCCCCAAAATACAATGTACTGTCGTTAGAATTTTTAATATCTCGGTAACCAATGGAGATAGAGCAAAGCTTCAACATACTAAATTGTGTGTTTTTTTGAGCTAAATCCAATGGTCAAGATAAAAGTTTAAAATTTTTAAAATTTACATATGAAAAATGCAAAAAACCCATTTTTGGGGTACAAAACGCCCCAAAACTACCCCTTCCGGTAGGTCGATATGTCTGGTTTTCGAACTCATCCGAATAAACGTAGGATTACACATCTCTACCAAATTTGGTGTCGATCGGACCATTTTTACGAGAGTTATCGTGTCTAGGGACACATATATATATATATATATATATATACATACATATATATATATATATATATATAAATTTTAATGACTATTATTTTTGGTCTCTGGGCACCTCAAAACGAAAAAGTAACATGGTCCCGGGCTTAGGTCTTACCATGAGACCCACGGTAATAGCTTATTCCCTATAGGGAAATTCGCTAAAAACCATAATTTTGTTGGAAATTGAGTGCGCAGGTCTGTTGCAACAGAGGTATTTTCTATTTCCCCGTAGAAATTATGGGGTTGAGTATGTAAGTTAGCCACCATATGGGTTTTCTAAGCAAATGTAAGCTAAACCCTACCTTGAGAATGTACATACAAAATTGTATCAAGCTATTGTATTCTTTTCATTTTCCCTGTAAACAACATGGGGTTCAGTACGTAGGTTTGCCGCCAATTGGCTTTGTAAACAAATAAAGTTAAACCCTTCCTAATTAATGTACATACTAAATTTTATTGAGGTATGTTAAATAAGCAAGATAGAAGAGGTAATGAAGCGTGTTTTGTTTGTCTCGGACATTCTCAATATTTTACCTGGTTTATTTTTACAATCTAACTTTTAATATATACTAGTGCTGGGCTAAACATCATAGGTTTCAAAAATTTTACTTATTTTTCCGGTCGCTAGCCAATCTACTGTCCAGTGCAAAGGTCAAACCTGTGTTGCTATCTACCGCCGCTGGTAAGCAAAAGCTCGGTTTTCTGTTATCGGCGCTCTCCAAGCCAACTGAGTTGACTACGGAGAAGGAAACAACAACCATGCCGCAAAACAAGTCCGGGATCGTTGACACTGCTGTTATAGAGGGCTGTGACAACGCCAACTACCTAACAGCCTACGGAGTATTTGACACACCCTAGTTGCTAACTGACGGAGAAGATCAAGGAAGTGGTTGAGTCACCCATGCAAGCTGCCTTGTCGGCTGCCAATGAAGAAGTTTTCATTTGATCGCTCTTGAGGGCAATTTGTGGCAGGCGATTGGTTCGCAACAGTGGCACGGCAACAGCAGGGAGCTTGTTATGACCACTTCATCAGTTGTTTTGTCTGCCGTTCACCATTCGGAGATACGTACGGAACCGACTAAAGTCACCACATGTAGCTTTAGATCCCATTTCGCATCGCAATTCGTTCCTTGTGCCCATCTTTGCAAGTTAGCATAGGACGACTGGTGATTTTTTCCACGAGTTTCCTAGACTTTATGATCGTTCTCACAACATATTGATAAATATATAAATATTGTAATAGTGTATATTTTAATAAACATTAAGATAAGTATATAAATGGTATTTTTGTGTAAAAATACATAAAAAGCGGTAGCGATGACTACATCGACCTCTTCCCTGTCCATTTTAGCAACTATCTGGTCTGGTGGTGCGCTCAAGACCAGAGCACCAGCAAGGCATGGGTATGGCAGCGACCGGTTACCGGTTGACAATATCGCACGGCAGGCTGTGTCCACCTTTAAACTTAAGTGAAAGATTTACTCCAGTATTATAGCGAAATAAATTAAGTTCAATACAATTCTTTTCTAAATTTTAGTCTTTATTAAACATGAAATTAACTAATTAATTGTAACTTTTAGCAATTGTACTCTCCTTGTTTATTTTAAGCTTTTATAACATTGAGAGCCATATTATCCATAGTATTTTTCCAGAAAGTGCTTGGGTACTATGTATTTTCCTACTGCAGAGTTGTTTCGTAGCAAAGTAGTTGAGACATATAATTTTAATTTAACTGACAAATGTTGTAGACTTTGTTTCAAGCAACCAAAGCTAATCGATCTTTAAGGACTCAATCTGTTATAACTTAACAAGCTTAAAATTCGCAAAACCAAATTTTTTTAGTCAGTACAATTACTCTATAAATCAATCAATTAATTAAGAGCCTAACTAAACCTAGGTACCTTGCCCACCTAACAGACAAGCTTCAAATACGGTAGTGTTAATTACCCTCTTTTTATGAGCTTGAAAGGAGGTGGATAAATCAACACACAACTTAAAAATAGTAAAATCAGAGCAACTCACTATCCGACAACGCCGCTGCAGCACTCCTCTTCAGGTATCTCCTCCTCTGCTGCTCTAGCAGTGGCCTTTTCTCCATGTCATCACTGTTGTCTACGGCCCTCACAATGGAGGATGTCTTTGGTTGCAGCCTCTGAGCTTTCAGCTGCCAATCAGTCGTCTTCATGATAGCATCAAAATGTACACTTTGCGAAATATCTGGAAAAAATTATTCTTATTACATTACAAAAGTTACATTGCACTAGGCCTATAAGGGGTTGAAGCTTATTTTAGACAAATTTGTATCTTTATAACACCCTTTTCAAACATTCTGATAATCCCAATCGAGCTAACTAACCTTCATGTAAAGTTTGATAAAAGTTAGACAGTTAACAAAAGTTCTGTTAACAGGTTTACTGGTTTCGCGGAATTTACATACATTTTTTTATACGTATCTTCCTATATACAGTACATGCATATATAAAAATTTAATTAATAGTGTTTCTAGTATCTGGTTGCTCTGTAGTAAAAAGTTAACACGGTTAAAGACTTATATCTTACCGTTCGGCACCACCATAATATTGTTTTTCAAACAAAATAAATCCACTTAAAATCCCACTGTTGAAAATGGCTTTAAAGAGCAATATCACCCTTATTAAATATAACATATTACATATTGTACCGGGTGTAGCAGATAGTGATGTAAAATACTCAGGTACTTAAAACTCGGGGTATACCCGTTTAAGTACCCAAAATGGGTAAATACCCGGGTATTTATGGGCCATTTGGGTATTTATGAAAAACTAAAGAGATAAATATTTGCCCAAAACAATCTTATTACTATTATTGTGTAACATTTTAAGACAGTTTTTAACAATTTAATTATAACTTTAACAATTTATTAATTAAATACCATTGATAAAATATGTAAATTAATATCAACACAATATAAAATGAACTGATACTGATAGTTGAGACAACCTTTTTAATTTGTTTTATTATTCTTACAATTGAGATTAGTCTTGTACATTAACCCAATTAATGGACTATGTACCTCTGGTGGGAATTGATTTACAGACTTAACGCTGACAGTAGGCTATTAAAAATAATACCCCCCGTCGCAGCAGACCTGCGTACTCAGCGAATTTCCAAATTAGTAATATTAATTTTGACCAGCTAAACTTGTAAACACAATTTCATCACGTGCTCATAAATAGGGAAATAAATGTTTTTTCTCCTTAAGATAATAATATAGGGAAAGAGTATGCAGGTATGCTGCCATGGGGGACACTAAAAGTAGGTTTTTAGCATAGAAAAAATTTATTTCGACCATATAAAGACATATAGTAAGTTTCATCAATATCTGCCCATAAATAAAAGAGTTTGCCTATTCTCCATATGATTAACATGGGAAAAGATTATGCAGGTTTGCTGCCATGATAAGTACAAAAACCAAGATTTTTTACCTTAAATGGATGAATCTCAACCAAATGAAGCTAAATACCAAGTTTCATCAAAAAATATTGGTTAATAAGTGAAATATTAACACATCCTTATTCTCCATAAGATTAACATTGGAGCCCCAAAAGACAATGTACTGTCTTTAGACTTTGTAATATCTCGGTAACCAATGGAGATAGAGCAAAGCTTCAAAATACTAAATTGTGTGTTTTTTTGAGCTAAATCCAATGGTCAAAATAAAAATTTAAAATATTTAAAATTTACATATGAAAAATGCAAAAAACCCATTTTTGGGGTACAAAACCCCCCAAAACTACCCCTTCCGGTAGGTCGATATGTCTGGTTTTCGAACTCATCCGAATAAACGTAGGATTACACATCTCTACCAAATTTGGTGTCGATTGGACCATTTTTACGAGAGTTATCGTGTCTAGGGACACATACATATATACATATATATATACATATATATATATACATATATATATACATATATATAAAATTTTTAATGACTATTATTTTTGGTCTCTGGGCACCTAAAAACGAAAAAGTAACATGGTCCCGGGCTTAGGTCTTACCATGAGACCTACGGTAATAGCTTATTCCCTATGGGAAATTCGCTAAAAATAAATAAAAATAAAAACTTTAAATCTCTAATGTGACCAAATGTTGGCTCTAAAAAACAATTTTTTATTATTTAACAAGTTTTTTAATGTGTTCAAATATGTTCATTTGAAATGGTTTTGTTAACTATTTAAAAGAGTGAATGGACCTAATCAATAATAAGTTTAAGTTATTAGGTGTTAGTTCAGTTGTCCAAAAACCCAATCTGGGTAATCAATCAATTCTGCAAGTATTTAATTAGTCAAGTAGAAATTTTAATTAAGGATGGTTAAATAAAACTTTAAGAAATTAAATTAAAAGTATACTGCAGTATAAAAGATTTTGTTTAGCATTAAGAAAGTTGTTGAAACCAGTACATCAACAGTACCAGCTTGTAGAGGCCTTAAATAAACACTTTTAAACACATTTAATCATTGTAATATCATCATTAGAGCATTCAGACTAAAAATATAATTGTATTTACCCTATAAATGAAAAAAACATAAATGGGGAGGTTTTGGGTATTTACCTGGGGCCTTGAATATTTTTCAGAACTAAAATATTTTTTGGAGACCATGATAAAGACTTATTAACACTTTTAACCTTTGTTTTATCATAATTAGAGCATGTAGATTGTAAAAAAAATTGTATTTGCCCTATAAATAAATAAAAAAATCATAAATACCCAGTTTTTGGGTACTTATTTTGGCCTAGGGTAAACACCCATTTTATATTTTCCTTCCCGCTGGGTATTTACCCGGCCCACATTACTAGTCACAGACGAATTTTTCCCCGACATTTTCTGACTCTTTTTGTTTATTTGTTTATACAGGGTGGAAAAAAGTCTGGAAACGTTGTAATATCTTCTTAAGTATTTAAGTTATATAACTAAAACTTTGCAAATTGATTTTGAGTGACATAACCTACTTCTTATAGTACGTATTGTCCTTGGACCTCCAAGGGGGGATGGTCCACAAGGAGTCAGAATAAAATCTTAAATGTAAGCATAGGTCAATATGTACATTAAATTAAAGGTCTCTGAGAATAGAGAACAATGCCACAAACCTGACCTCACAAGGACGACTGAGTCGAAAGTATCAAGCAATCAAACTTTGTATTTAAATCATCTTGCTGAAAACAAAAAATGCAATAACTCCCGATGCACTGAACCTTTTGAGGTCAGGTTTGTAGCAAATTGCTTAGAATGCAAAGCCCTTTAAAATGATGTATGATATTGACGTAGGCCGATGAAGTTTTCCCTAGGACTTCCTTGAGGGACTTCCGTAGTGGAAGTCGTCCTGGAAACTGCTTTGGCCTACGTCATATGATATTTCATTTGAAAGGGCTTTGCATTCTGAACAATGAACCACAAACCCGACCTCAAAAGGTCGAGTTTATAGGGAGTTATTGCAGTTTTTCTTTTCGGCAATATGATTTTAATGCAAAGTTTGATTACCTGCCATTTTTGACTCAGTCATCCTTTTGGCTTCGGGTTTGTGGCATTGTTTTCTATTCTTAGAGACCTTTAATTTAATGTACATATTAACCTATGCTTACATTCAAGATTTTCTTCTGACTCCTTGTGGACCGTCCCCCCTTGGAGGTCCAAGGACTATAAGTACTTTAAGAAGTATACTATGTCACTCAAAATCAATTTGCAAAGTTTTAGTTTTATAACTTTAATACTTTTAGAAGATAGACTTTTTCCCCCCCCCCTGTATAATTCGTCCCTATGTCAATCCCTTATGTGCCGGGATTATTGGAAAAAATCAGAAGAGTGGCTAGGAAATTTAAAATTAGAACCGCGTTTAGGACACAGAACAGGCTAAGTCTCGTAAAAACAAAACAAAAAAATGGCACTCAGGACTCTAAAAACTGTGTTTACAGGATAAACTGCAACATTTGTCATAGGCCCTATTACAAGTGATATAGTTTGATATAGTTTGCAAGTGTGTGGTTGGCTACTGTGAAGGAGAGATGTATTTAGGGATTTTTTATTAGATAAAAGACTATGAACATTGTGTACTTTAGTAGGAGGCCGCAACGGTCATGACTAGAGTCAAGGTCCCGCTGGATGGCAAGGCGCTTTGGAGGTAAACACTGGGTTTGTCGAACTGAAGGTCGGAGGCGAGTGCGATCTAATATATAGGTCAACTTCCTTGTAGTTGGGGAGAGCGGTGCCTGGACCCAGGGCGGTCAGGTGAGTACCGTATTGGTTGATTTGGGAAAATAGGCCCTGGTAATAGTTCTTGGGGTTTGAGAGTTAAAGAGTTAGTTAGAGTTCTTTTGGGGTTGAGTCTTTAAGTTTTATTGTAGTTGAGATTTTAAACAAAGAGGGTTTAATTTCTGTAACGTATTTAAAAAGGAATAGGTTTGTTTGAGTTTAAATTAAAGTCTCAGTTGACCAGATTGCACGACCTCCAGAGCGAGTTTGCCGTCCAGAGTAAATGTTTTAAGAGAGAATTATTATTGTTTTGATTTTGTTTGAGAAGACATTTTGTATAAGAAAATTATTAGAATCCAGTTCATGTTTTGTATTTCGTATAGATAGGGATTTGTTTTGATTAAAAAGAAAGGTCCGCTCAAACACGTGTATCTGTTAATAAGTAGAAACCCACATTATCTCTGTTTACTATTAGAGTTAATTAGCTACGCTCCCAAAAGTGGTAGACGGACCAGTTTGGGGTTCGCTACACTACCATGTGCTGTCTCCTGATTGGTCCTGTATTTATTTTTCCAATTTAATTGTTTGTGTCTGGTTTTTTCACTGCTTTCACAGTTTACTGTGTGAGCTTTTTCAATTTATTATTGTTTATTTAATTTTTTTGACTGCCTGTTCTGTTTTCAGGTTTGGCTATGGACTACTCCAAGTTCGCCTGGCGTGTTTGTACTAACTTTGTTATGTTCTAGGTACTTCTTCCACCTGAAGACGGGATCAGATTCCAGATCCCGAAACACCATGAATTTTGTTTACTAATCAGTGATGAAAATGTCCGCAACAATTTACTAAACAATATAGACAAGTGTTTTTTTTCTCTCTCTTTGTTCACTACTAGTTTGTTGTATTTATCCAATACATACATATCTGTATTCTAAATAAAATTGTGTAATCATGCAGGATTAAGAGAATTAATTTAAAGAGTAGTTTGAATCTTAATCCCATTCAGTTCAATTTTAGTCCTGTTTTGCAGATAGATGTATTGAAGGCTCTAAGGCGTATACCGTCCAACGCCATGGGATCCGATAATGTCCCCATTTCCTGGATCAAATGGATGTTGTTTGCTCTCCTAGCAACAATATAACTTTCATTTTCGACACTTCTTTAAAGAAAGAAATTTTCCAAGAAAAATGGAAGATGGATGAGATGTCATGGATGAGATCATAACTTCAAGACAGAAAGCAGAGTGTGTGTGTCATTACAACCTAACTTCTGACTGAGGACATGTCCCCTGTGGTGTTCCACGGGATTCAATATTTGGTCCTCTTCTTTTTACAATTTACACAAATGACATTATTTCTGTTTTACACAATGCCAAGTTTCATTCTTATGCTGATGATCTACAGATTTATGCTCATTTCAAAGTCAGCAGGTTGAATGAAGCTGTAACTAAAATGAACAACGATATTGACAGAATTGTTCAGTGGGCACCAAAGAACTGACTTAAACAAAACCCAGACAAAACAAAACCAATGGTACTAGGACACTCACGACTCCTTAGCAAAGTTAACATGAACAGTGTATTCAACATTTTTGTCAATGAGACGATTTTGCAATACTACGACAAGCCTAAAAGTCTTGGTTTGACCATCACTAATACACTTGACTGGACTGATCCTGAAGTGAATAACTGTAAAATAGTATTTGCTGCTGTTCACTCTGAAAAAGATGCAACGACTTTTTGTCTTTACACATCAAATTCATTCTGATCAAATCACTTGTCTTCCCACACTTTAATTACTGAAACACTGTAGTCAATGACATGACTGTGGTGTTGGCCTCAAAATTACAACTAACTCAAAATTCAGGGTGTCTACTGCCAAAGTGATATAAAAATCAGTGACTTTTTGGTGACTTTTGGGGATGAAAATTGTTAAAAATCAGTGACTTTTCCATCTCCAAGATAGAAAATGTCAGGGGAAAATTATAAAATTTGCAAAACTTTTGCTCGCAATCGCATTATTTTTGCAATTTATACTAAAAATGTGTGACTTTAAATTTTAAAGAAAAATCAGTGACTTTTTGGTGACTTCGGTGACCACTAACTAAAATCAGTGACTTTCGGCGACTTCAGTGACCAGTAGATACCCTGAAATTATTGCATTCGATTTTGGTATAGTCTTCAAAAAGATGACCACGTCAAACCTTTCTACATTCATCTTTGTTAAAATTATAAGAAATCAGGCTGTTGCGATTAGTCACTATCACTCATTCTGCAATCAAACTTGGAATCCAAAATTATCTTGCGATTAATTTTTAATTTTTGAATGTGAGTGGTGCAAATAAATACCCGCTCTGGTTCATCAACTCTTGGAATTCCACTCCACAAAACAACAGTTTTACACAAATCTTTCATAGTCATAGCTTGTCGCCTCTGAAACTCCTTACCCTACACAATAAGATCCATAGAATCCCAATCCTGGCTGACGGTGGCGCTGAAGGAGTATTACCTCAACGGGATGACCGTGGCTTGGCGAGATGGCATGTGCTAGGGAGTAAGTGCAGGGTATGAATGTCAAATGAATGTGTTGTCAAATTGTTAGCCTAATTTTTTTAAATTCTAATTTGTTTTTTAATTATTAAAAGCTATACAAATTTTATAGTAAAAAAATTGATTTCCTTTATTTTTGTTTCAATCTGTGTTACATTGCCTATTTTATTTTGTTTTTGGGGTTAACTGTAAGAGAGGATCTTGTGGTCCTAATGTTGGTCTCAATAAAGAAGTATTTTCATTTCATTCTCCGTACTGGGTGTGTGTAGTGTGTTTATACAAATTATGTGCCTACTGTAAATTCATGCATCGTTGACCATGCCATATTGGACAAATTGTAACCTATTTTAACAAGACAACACAAGAATATACCGTAACAGGTTACTTTACTTAAGGGGTGAGGGATATTAGGGTTCTGAGGCCTTGACTCATGGGACATCTAGTCAATATAAAAAATATTAAAACTATTTCTACTCACCACTTGGGAATGAGAGAACTGGATGGAATGCAGGGTCCAACAAGGCTACCCTCTCATTTAGTGTCAACAAATCAAGATCCTCATGTGGTTGGGTAGGATTTGATCTTCCAGTACACAATGCACAGCTTGGGAGAGGAGGGTGGCACCCGCAATGGACTGTAGATGGTTTAGCAGCCTTTTTAGATGTTAGGTGTAGACCTGCAGTCTTAAAAAGCTTCCGTTTAAGAAATGAAGTTCGCTTTAAAGGTCTCGTTCGACAAGAACTTTCCGTCGCAGCTTCATCGTCAATAACTTTACCAGTCGCACCTGGTAACGCACCATGATAACCGTTCACTACAACACTATCACTTATTCTAGGAGGATCTTCGCCTCCTAATAAAACACCAAGTTTGGCCGTCCTTATTTTTTTATTTAGATCATTGGTCTGTCTAATGCGGTATTCAAGATCAGATATCTGTGCTTGAAGCCAAGTCCATTTGCTTGCAATGGCAGCTCTGTCCTGTGCCCATTTCCAAGAGGCTCTCTTTGTTCTGAAAAAAAAAACAAATACGGTAGTAAAAAAAATAAAAATTTCAAAAAAATACTTAATAGGCTACATAACATGAGATAATTTAGGCCGAGGTGCCACAGAATCTACTGTGTAATATTAAGATTCATGAAAATAGTCAAATGCAAGTCTACAGCTTGAACCTATTAATATTGAGTACCGATACCGTACCTATAATTAATAATTAAAAAATAACAGACACATGGGCATTTGAATTCATGTACAGAAAAAATCTGTTTTTGTCAAATTATTACTTTGATCTTGGAGAAAGAATAATCAAAGTTGCCATATAGCCTACAGCGTAAATAAAGAAATCCTGGAAAACGTGTCCATAAAAAATTTTGACAAATTTCTTGGACAACGAATCTGCAACACGTATGATTAACAGCAGCCTATCTGTTTATCTGTCTGTGATTAACAGCAGCTGGTTTTACTATTGTTACTACTATAGGCCTAGCTCTTTAAAATTAAATTGTAATCCTACAAATTGATTGGGTTTCATCCTTTTACTTTTAATCTGCCCAGGATACTGCACTTGAACATACAAAATCAGACGGATCAAGATTTAAATTTTCACCTAAATTACGCTTTTCATTTTCTAACATTATTAATACCGGTAAAATAATATGATTATCTTTTAAATTCAAAACACTTGTAACAGACAAAGAAACTACAGTGCGTACTGTTTATTAAACAATATTTTGCCTGTTTTGAGGTCAGTAGTACATGCTGGATTACTCAATATTATTGTGTCGATTTTTATTCTATTTGATTTTTGTCATCAATTGAATCAAGTGCATTCTCATATTGCCAGTCACTGTGCTATGTCTGAGCATTTGCCAGCAAAGAATACAATTTATAACAAGATAATTGAACAATATGTGTAGACTACGAGAATCATTTATTTTTATTTGACAAGCAGTATTTAGAATCATTTCTTATTGCAACTAAATAAACTTTAAAATAAAAATATTTCAATTTCTAGTAGTGTAATTACAAGTATTATTGGGTTAGGCCTTTTGTATTCCATGAATACATCTTCAGACTGATCAAAATATTGACCAACTGATACAAAATTAATAATTTTAAAATATAGGCTAAGTCCCGAAATTTACTGACCAAATTGTATTTTAATAAGAAAATTAAATGGCAAAATACAAAAAGAACAACGTTATTTAAGTATAAAGTAAGAAAACTGGAGCTTAGCTATAGTCACATCATTCACTAAGATTTTAAAAATTCAAGCTTTGAAATGTTTGAGTTGTAAATATATGTTGGGCAAAATCAAAGAAAAACTAACTTACTTTAAAATTAACTTCATAAAAACAAATTACCCATGTGAAATTAAAGCAACCACAAAAATCTACAATTGCATTTAACGTAGGTACTTTGAATCTTGGACATTGCTTTAAAAAAAGAATGAATTAATCAAAGAAGTCAGTCGTCCTAAAACAGTCAATACTGTATTTGAACGCTCAAGAAACTAATGAAAATAATAAGCGAAGATGTCAAGTGGTTAAAAACAACCTTAAGTACCTACCTAAACAAGTTGGATATAGGCTAACATAATTTTATGGAACACAAAAATTAATAGTGGACTAATTTATAATGTTATATAAAATCACTAGGTGTAATTTTTTATTTGGTATGTAGGTCCAAGCCCACAATAATTCCAGGCTTTTTTTCATTTTTTTTAATTTTTTATTTTAAGGGTAGTTTACCCAAAAAAAAAACCCTCAAAAAACGCGAAAATTCAAATTTCTCAAAAACGACTCTAACGATTTTGATTAAAATTTTGTGGTTTATTAAGCCTTAAATTGTGAATAAAATGACCCCACCCGCATCTCCGAGAAAATGCGCGTTCAAAAGTTATAACGTAAAAAGTGTTTCAAAAATCAATTTTTTGTATCTTCAAAATAGCTGTTGTCTCGAAATAAATTTTACTTATCACCATTAAATCAAGCGCAAAAAACTAAATAATCCACTATTTTAAATTATTGCTCTACATCAAGTGGTTGCGGAGAAAATTCAATTTTTCGTTTAGCGGTAAACGCAGTAAGTTGTTAAAAGTCACAGACGTGCGTAGGGTCAAACGAGCGCTGCTCAGCTGGTAGCTATCCGACCAAGTCATCA
Organism: Neoaliturus tenellus; assembly: GCA_030545055.2. Classification (NCBI taxonomy): domain Eukaryota; kingdom Metazoa; phylum Arthropoda; class Insecta; order Hemiptera; family Cicadellidae; genus Neoaliturus; species Neoaliturus tenellus. The sequence continues at coordinate 284,085,933 of CM061531.1, read as the reverse complement.
AGGCATTAATGTTTTGAAGCTTTTAACACCTTTTTTTATATTGTTGGGAGAAAGTATGTGTCAGTTAACTGATACAGTTTATTTTATTTATTTTAAAATTTTAGAACAGTATTACTGTACATTAACAAAAACATTAAGAGGTCTTTGTCTAGCATCTGGCTGAGAACGAAAATTTGTAAGTAGTTTTAATATCTAGTATCAAGTGATCTTCGTTTCGAAACGTATAGGGCCCGATTGTCGTCACGATCAAAATCACGGTAAATTAATGAATTCCCCGGTAAATTGAAATATCCATCTTTACGAAAGGATGTACTAAGACGCTAAACTTATACCGTAAACCGTAGTATAAGAGGGCAGGGCAGGTCATTAATAACTTAATAAACATTACGAAAAGGAAAGGAAATAACAAAAGGGCGGGAGTGAACGAAGTGAGTGCGTATTTCAGGCTTCCAATGTGCCGGTACTGAGCCATGTGCTCCAAACACCGCGCCGGCCGCGTGCAATGTGGCAACGTTGTTGGCGCGACCTCGACGTTGCCACTTCTCCAGATAGTTCAACATGACGAACTTTGTTGTCCAACCGACTGACACACACACACTCGCTCTCTGTCGCTCACCATCTCTCTCTCTCTCTCTCTTTCCCACAATGGCCCACCCGTCCCGCGCATTCACCGGGCCTCTCTCTCTTCATTGCACAACTGTCTTTAATACCAGCAAGAATATCCGATCCATCATCTAAGTAACATTTGATTTTCCGGGAAAATACATATTTTGGTCTAGTAGTCGCAGGGAGACTTAAGCCCGGGACTTGATAATATCTGATAGGCCTACTTATTCTTGATAATATCTTATAATGATACTTCTTCGTCACAAGTTCAAATTTTTTTTTACAAGAATAAAAAAAAATATGGATTTATGCAGGGTGGAAAACAAGTCTGGAAACGATGTAGGCTATCTTTTACAGTAGGCCTATTTAAAGTACGGTACTAACAATTTTAAAACGGTAACTATGCAGTTTAGGTGCCACCTCTTAAAAATTGAACTTTTTGGTTCCAAACTATAATGAATAACCCTCTTATTTTAAAAAGTTTTTCCCGCGGAAAAGTCGGATAATCGGAAAACCCGGGAAAGCATTTTCATGGTGTATACTATTTTTTGGAAATGAAATTCCAGGTTTTTTCCTGTTTTTTTTTTTTCATGGGTTTTCTGAAATTTTCCTGGTTTTCGCGCAATCTTGTGATTTTTTTCTTTGATAAATTTTAAGGCTAACACCAACAGGTTTTTCCACTACTTGCGATAAAATTTGTTTTCAAACTTTTCTTTCTCAATGTTAGTTGGACTAAACATAGTTTTCATTTTCGATCTTTGAATTTAGCCCTTAAGTACTCACGTACTTTTTTGTGACAACTACTAACTCAGAGGTCCGTTGAACCCCCATTTATAAATATTTATGTTTTAAGTAAAAATATTATTGTTAAGAAAATTGAATTCTACTTCAGACATGCTTTTGGTAGTATTATTTAGTAAAATTTGACCTTTTTACTTCCTTTGAGTTGATAAAAAAATCCATATGTACTCCTTTTCAAAATAAAAATAACACTATATTAAAAATTTTTAAATAAATAATAACATTTCTGACGATAACTAATTTATCTTCTTAATTCAATAAGGGTTTTGTCCGTTACAAATTCCTTTTTCTCTTAAGTAACTTAACCGATTTTTAAAATTGAGGTGTAATTTTAAAGTATGAAGATGAAACACTAGTACTCGTTTGAGATCACCTCTTGGTACCTCAATGCACCATTTATACACTATACACTGTGGCAATTGCCAGCAAATTACCTGGCCAACTCCAGGACGTTAACATTTGAAGGTACTAAGCGGTACAAGAGTATATAAAAAAAAATATTATAGCTAGAAACAGAAAAGTTTATGAAGTCAGGATCTGTGGACACCCAGCGTGAGGACTTGAGGGTATAAGTCCCGCCACAGCTGGGATGGGCGAGGGGGGTGGAGGGGGTACTTTTCCAAAAACATCGAGCTTACATGCTACATGTTACATGCTAATTTTCATGGAACAGCTGATTATCCAATAATTTTAACTGAATAGTAGTGCAAATTCATTCGTAAAGTTAGGTGGCGAGGGTTTATGTGTGATGCCCATAAGCTTTAATTTTTCCATGGTCTTAAATTTTTTTGAATAACCTTATGATATTTTAGCAAAATATGACTATAAAAAATGATTATCATCTTGTAAATAAGAAATTAAGAAATAGACAGTAGATAGTTATATACTAATTTAGACCTAAAAATTTTTTATAAAGTCCAAACTTGGAGTGAAATACCATCACTGCTAATGAATCGAGTGGGGTGAATGTATGTGTAGCAGGGTGGTAACCTCGCCTTCAAACTATAAAACTAGAGAGTGGCCGCGAGCATCTCCGGTCTGTGGCCACCGAGCGTCTACATCGGCGGTCAGGAGCATCTTGGTCGGCGATCGCGAGCGTCTAGATCGACGGTCGCGAGCTTCTCCGGTAGGCAGCCACGAGCGTCTAGATCGGCGGTCGGGAGAATCTTGGTCGGCGATCGCAAGCGTCTAGATCGACGGTCGCGAGCTTCTCCGGTCGGCGGCCACGAGCGTCTAGGTCGGCGGTCGGGAGCATCTTGGTCGGCGGTCGCGAGCGTCTAGATCGACGGTCGCGAGCTTCTCCGGTCGGCAGCCACGAGCGTCTAGGTCGGCGGTCGTGAGAATCTTGGTCGGCGGTCGCAAGCGTCTAGATCGACGGTCGCGAGCTTCTCCGGTCGGCAGCCACGAGCGTCTAGATCGGCGGTCGGGAGAATCTTGGTAGGCGGTCGCGTGCGTCTACATCGGCAGTCGGGAGGATCTTGGTCGGCGGTCGCGAGCGTCTCCGGTCGGCGGCCACGAGCGTCTATAGATCGGCGGTTGGGAGCATCTTGGTCAGCCTTCCCAAGCGTCCAGATCGACGGTCGCGAGCTTCTCCGGTCGGCATCCACGAGCGTCTAGATCGGCGGTCGGGAGAATCTTGGTCGGCGATCGCGAGCGTCTCCGGTCGGCGGCCACGAGCGTCTAGATCGGCGATCGGGAGCATCTTGGTCGACGATCGCGAGCGTCTCCGGTCGGCGGCCACGAGCGTCTAGATCGGCGATCGCGAGTATCTTGGTCGGCGGTCGCGAGCATCTTGGTCGGCGGTCGCAAGCGTCTAGATCGACGGTCGCGAGCGTCCCTGGTCGGCGGTCACGAGCGTCTAGATCAACGGTTGAGAGCACTTTGTCGGCGATTGCGAGCGTCTCCGGTCGGCGGCCACGAGCGTCTAAATCGGCGATCGCGAGCATCTTGGTCGGCGGTCGCAAGTGTCTCTGGTCGGCGGCCACGAGCGTCTAGATCAACGGTTGGGAGCATCTTTGTTTGCGATCGCGAGCGTCTCCGGTCGGCGGCCACGAGCGTCTAAATCGGCGATCGGGAGCATCTTGGATTGCGGTCGCAAGCGTCTAGATCGGCGGCCGCGAGCGTCTCCGGTCCGCGGTCACGAACGCCTCCGGTCTTCAGATACGAGCGCTCTTGATCGTCGTACACGCGCCGATTAAAAATCCCGGATTGTCACGAAATTCCTGGTTATTTCCCGGTTTTTTCCTGGTCTGTACTAATTCCCGGCATTTTCCCGGTTTCCCGGTTTTTCCCGGAGGTATACACCCTGATTTTTTATTCCAAAATAGGTCGAATGGGTATTCAAAATGACGGGAAAATTTTCAAGAATTATCAAAATCTGTCCATAAATAACGAAGTTATCACAGGAAAAGCGGTGGAAATGCGGAAGCCGGTTAGTGACCTTTTTATTAAAAAATACGTCAAGTGGGTATTTGAATTAACCAGGATGTTAAGCTGATCACAAATATGTGAAAATTATTTTGATCCAATTTGAAATAACCAAAAATTGCAGAAAAAGTTTTGGAAAATCCATAAGATAAACTATTTTTATACTAAAGTTTGCCATGTGGGTACTCAAATGACGCGCAATTTTATGTAGAGTACCAATATGTATATATTATTTGAATACATTAATTTAGTAGTGAATAAAGATAAAAACATGTAGAAATCAAATAGAAGCACACTGAACTTGTATACTTAAATTAGGGACTAACTGTGTTAAAAGTGGTTATTATTGATGTAAGTCTAAAGTGTTAGTTAATAGACAGTACTATATGCATTATTTAAAAACTTAGATTTACATATAGTATAAAATATTATGTTATAGGTAGGTAACATAACCTAACCTAACCATCATGTAAGTATTAACTTGATATGTTTTATTCCATAATTATGAATATATTCATATTTTGCATAAAACTTTGCTCAATATGACTCACATAATCGTTAGGCCTTGGTTAGGATATTAGGTTATGTTACCAATAACATAATGTTTTACACTAGGCTCTATATATATATATATATATATATATATATATATATATATATATATACACGTAAATCTAAGTTTTTAAATATGCATATAGTACTGCCTATTAACTATTTAGACTACATCAATAACAATTGCTTTTAACACGGTTGGTACTTCATTTAGGGCCAGTGTGGTTTTAATTGATTTCTAAACGTTTTTTCACAACTAAATTGTTTTATTAAAATAATATATACATATTCGTATTCTACATTAAATTCAGTGTCATTTCATTTGAGTACCCACATGCACATGGGGTACACATATAACATACTGGGTACACATGAAGATAAAAATAGTTCATCTGATGGCTTTTCCAACACATTTTCAGGTTTATTTCTTAACATCTTAGCATTTGTGATCAGCTTAACATCGTGGTTAATTTGAATACCCACTTGACATACTTTCCGACTTTGTCCACGGAAAAAAACTATCATTTTCAAAATCAGCGGGTAATTTAGGACAGTTTAAAACAAAAAAGTTTAATTTTAAGAGGTGGCACCTAAACTGCAAAGGCTACTGTAATTACCTTTAAAACTTGGCAAATTAATTTTGAGTCTCAAAGTCTACTTTCAAAAGTAGTTATATCTACATATTTATACCCCGTTCAAAAAAAATGTGCGGTCGAAAGACAGAATTTCATTTCCCACCACAAGGAAAATTCCCTCAATACTTTCCTGAATTCCCCGATTTTCTTCACAATCAGATGTTATTTTAGTTTGGCCCTTAAAATTTAGAGTATAAAATAGCGCTGATGATCGTGTTACTTCCCCTACTTGCCGTTGGAAGCGCTTCTTGTTACATCTCAAATGTCAAAATTAGAATGTTTGTTTACAAAAAAATCAAAACATTGGCATAATTTGACATGAGATATTAAGCAGCTGTGGTAATTCTCAGTGATTCTGATTGGTTGGATTCTTGGCAGTGGGAGGAACGGGAAAAATGGGGGAATTGAAATCTGCGTTTCGACCGCACATTTATTTTGAACGGGGTATAAAAGAGTGAGGCAAAAACACCTTTGGACAGTTCGTCTAAGACTTCTACAGGGTTGATTTACCAAAACACGGAAAACATTGGATTTGTACCAAAACAAACCTTTTCGGTCTTTTAGGCTTTATTTGTATTTTGAAAATGTTTATGTTAAATTTGCCAAAAATAAAAAATAAACTTTTCTTATGGAGATTTAACATGGAGAAAAAAGCAAACGTTAGCAATCCTATGGACAGTTTGTGTAAGACTTCCACTGGACCAATTTACAAGCAGTTTGTACCAAATAAAAGCTAAACTTCTATAAAATCACTTGGAATTCAAAGCCCTTTAAAATAATGTATCATATGACGTAAGCCAAAGAGGGTTTTCCCAAGACTTCCTTTAGGGGATGTCCGTATTGAAAGTCGTCCGGGAAACTGCATTGGCCTATGTCGTGCAATAGGCTACATAATTTTAAAGGGCTTTGCAGTCTGAGCAATTTGCCACAAACCCAAAATCAAAAGGTCGGATGAAACAAGAGTTATTGCATTTTTGTTTTAGGCAATAAGATTTTAATACAAAGTTTCATCGCCTGCCATTTACTCGGACGTCCTTTTGAGGTCGGCTTTGTGGCATTTTTCTATTCCAAGTCCTTTAACTTGATGCACATATTGAAATATGCTTACATTTAGGATTTTCCTCCCTGACTTCTTGTAGACTGTCCCTCCTTGGAGGGTCAAGGACAAAAATTAGTACTTCAGGGAATAGACTTTAAAGCCGGGTTTACACACAACGATAAAACGTAACGTTTTGTCTGAACGATAAGACGTTGCATGCAAGACGGAGCGTGTAAACCGCAAGTCTTGTCGGAGTTGGAGCCAGATCGGAAGGTTTGTGCAAATTTGCACCAATCTCTTGAGATCGCAACGACAAGTCGTTGCTAAGCAGGTTGGCGTCGACAAGACGTAGCGTGTAAACGAATGCACCCTGTCTCGACCGACCGCAGTTTTGTCGTCGTCTCATATCTCGTCTCGTATTGTTGCCTGATTACTGAGTATGTATCATTTGTTATTTAAATTTTAAAGTTTTGTTGCTTACCAGTTTTTCAAAGTTTATTTTAGTGAAGGAACAGAAATGTCAGACCTGCTTCAGCCCTCTCGGGAGTTCCTGATAGAGTTTAATTCGGAACTTAATTGGAAAAAATGTTATAAAATTCTAAGTAAAGTCTCTAAGGAATGTATGTCATAAGAAGGCTAAAAGGAAATGTGACAAAGGAAATAATAATTACGGCTTATTATGGCTGCTTTCATTGTCATCTCTTGTATACTGAATTTCAGGTTGGGGCAATGCTCAAATAGCAAAAAAATTTTTTAAAAAACAAAAACAAATAATCAGAATTATTTGTGGGGCAAAAAGAAAAGCACACTGTAAACCACTTTTTCAACAATTGAATATCCTGACATTGCCAGCCATGTACATTTTACAATAGTAGTTTTCATCACTAGGAGCGAAAGTGGGTCTTTTTGGTGAGCAATCGTGTTTTAAAAACGAGGCGCAGCCGAGTTTTTAAAAACGATTAAGCATCAAAAAGACCTTTTGCTCCGAGTGATGAACAAAGTTTTTTATCATAATGCGAAACTAGACTTTTCAATTGTTAAAAATATTAACTATAAAGTTGTATTTTCAAGGTTACATTTACATAAGTAATATGCAGTGTTTACATTTCTGTTATTTACAAACAATGCTTTTCATAACGTTTGAATTTCAAAATTCTGCTCATCAACATAAATAAATCAATAGTAATATACTTGGCAAACAGCTGACTTTTCAGTACTAGGACCTAAAAAATTCTCCATCTGATTGTTCAGTCCTAGGACAGAAAAGAATCACTTTTGGTACTATTGAGAGAACAAAAAACTGGCTGATTTCGTGCACAATGATAAAATAGTAGTTTTCATCACTAGGAGCAAAAGTAAGTCTTTTTGGTGCGCAATCGAGTTTTTAAAAACGATTAAGCATCAAAAAGACACTTTTGCTCCGAGTGATGAACAACGTTTTAGCGAATTTCCCATAGGGAATAAGCTATTACCGTAGGTCTCATGGTAAGACCTAAGCCTGGGACCATGTTACTTTTTCGTTTTTAGGTGCCCAGAGACCAAAAATAATAGTCATTAAAATTTATATATATATATATATATATATATATATATATATATATGTATATATGTATATATATATGTATGTATGTGTCCCTAGACACGATAACTCTCGTAAAAAAGGTCCGATCGACACCAAATTTGGTAGAGATGTGTAATCCTACGTTTATTCGGATGAGTTCGTAAACCAGACATATCGACCTACCGGAAGGGGTAGTTTTTGGGGGTTTTGTACCCCAAAAATGGGTTTTTTGAATTTTTCATGTGTAATTTTTGAAAATTTTAAATTTTTATTTTGACCATTGGATTCAGCTTAAAAAAACACACAATTTAGTATTTTGAAGCTTTGCTCTATCTCCAATGGTTACCGAGATATTACAAAGTCTAAAGACAGTACATTGTATTTTGGGGCTCCTATGTTAATCTTATGGAGAATAAGGATGTGCTAATATTTCAATTATTAACCAATATTTTTGGTTGAAACTTGGTATTCAGCTTCATTTGGTTGAGATTAATCCATTTATTGTAAAAAAATCTTGGTTTTTGTGCTTATCATAGCAGCAAACCTGCATACTCCTTTCCCATGTTAATCATATGGAGAATAGGCAAACTCCTTTAGCAATGGACAGATATTAATGAAACTTAGTATATGGCTTCATATGGTCGAGATAATTATGTTTTTAAGCTAAAAACCTACTTTTAGTGTTCCCCATGGCAGCATACCTGCATACTCTTTCCCTATTTATCATAAGGAGAATAGACATTTATTTCCCTATTTATGGGCATGTGAAGATACTTTGTTTACAGGTTTATCTGATTAACATTAATATTACTAATTTGGAAATTCGTTGAGTACGCAGGTCTGCTGCGACGGGGGGTATTTTATCATAATGCGAAATTATACTTTTGATCGTTAAAAATATTAAAGTTTTGTTTTCGAGGTTATATTTACAAATTTAGTAATATGCAGTGTTTACATTTCTGTTATTTACAAACAATACTCTTTATAACGTTGGTATTTCAAAATTCTGCTCCTCAACCTTAATAAATGAATAATAATATACTTAGAAAACAGCTGACTTTTCAGTACTAGGACCTAAAAAATTCTCCACCTGATTTTTCAGTCCTAGGACAATAAAGAAACGGTTTTGGTACAATTGAGAGAACAAAAAACAGGCTGATTTCGTGCAGAATGATAAAAATTATTTTAAAGTTCGAGAAAAAATTAACCACAAAATTATTTTAACTATTCATATGAAACAAGAAACAGAAATAAATTAAAAATATCTTTATGCAAGTACACAAAATCTCAAAAAATCTTCAGTTTATGGAACAAAAATTATTTAATACGATACCCTTGAATTGGTTGGAACTGCCAGTAAAAAAATTTAAAAGAAGTATATTGGAAAACTATTAACGAAAACACCATACGACATTGAAGACTGCCTATCTAAAGATTTTTTTACATCATATGTAGTATGTAGTAAAATTAAAAATTATATTTAAGTTTAATTAATAATTTTTGCTATGTATCTGTTATGATACCTGCCAATAAAGCATTATAATTATTATTATTTATAGAACTGTACAAAGCTTTCCTTGCTTATGGTAAATTAAAAGTAAAGATTTTTCTGACAGAAATAAAAATGAAAAATGAGGGGAAAACACCGACTGACCTGTACGGAAAGACAAAACGTGTGCATGCACCATAATATCGTTCAGACAAATTGTTACGTTTTATCGTTACGTGTAAACGATCGTCCGATATCCGACAAAACGTAACGACTTGTCGACGACGTTTTGTCGTTCAATTTATCATTGCGTGTAAACCCGGCTTAAGGCTCAAAATCAATGTGCAAAATATTACTTATATTGCTTTAATACTTTTAAAATACTATATCGTTACCAGATTTTTTCCACCCTGTATAAAATTAACATTTAGAATAACTAGGGGCTAATAGGGGCAAATACACCTAAAAATTTAAATGCTGATGTTATCTCCCAAAATAAATTTTAATTAATTGCTTCCTGATAGACTAATTTATTCTCAAGCTATACCGGGTATCCCATACTCTTTTTAAAACTTACAAAAAAGTTTTTTAACATAAAATAATAAAAAAAAATTGTGGCATTATAACCAGTCACTAATTTTAAATACAAACCTGCACTTTATTACATTTTTGGATTCTACACAAAATTTTAGGAAAACTTAACAATTTAATTTGTACCCGTAATCCTAACGGTTCAGGAGATGATGAGGATTGAAGATTACTTTTTCCCTGTAGGAATAACATGGAACAAATTTTAAACTCCATTATCTCTGAAATTTTTGTCGGCGTCAAAAATGAAGCAATAATTTGCCCTGTATTTGAAAGCCATAATCTATTTTGTGGAAAAAATGAAATCCACTGTACTAATATACTACCGGACACAACAAAAATAGTTCTACCCTTCAAAGATCTGTTTAAGTACATGATGAATTTGTGGCTCAAGCAAATAAAATGCCCCCATCGCAGCAGGCCAGTGTACTCAATAAATTTACAATGGAATTTTGGTATATTTTCTATTTCCCCATAAAAATCATAGCGGTTAGAAGGTATGTTTGATGCCATACGGGTTTTACAAGTAAATATAAGTTACAACACACCTAGTGAATGTAGTCTACATAACAAATTTTATTAATTTATTGTATTATTCTTTTTCCCCCATAAAACCCATAGGGGAGTAGGTTTGTCAGCAGGGCCTTGTAAGCAAACATCAGATAAACCCTTCCGATGAGTGTACATACCAAATTGTATCAAGATATGTCAATAAATAAACAGGATAGAAGGTTTTATTTATTTCCCATAAGAATAACATGGAGAACATATTTTATTTCTTTCATAACCATTTAAGCTAAGTTAAATATTCAAAATACTAAACTGTCTTTTTAAAGCTCTTTTAAATGGTTTAGGCCTATATTAAAATTGTTGAATTAAAACAAATTAAGGTCAGTAAAGGCAAAAAAAAAACATTTTTGACCCTTTTGAAAGCCTAAGAAACCTCGTTCCCATGGTCCAATCATTCTGGTTCGCGAACTCATTCAAGTACATAACAAGTAATAAAACTACGAACGAAATAACAAAATAAATAATCAACAAGAATATAGGAATTAGATTTAGAAGAAGCATAACAGACTTAAGTGCCCTGCAAAAATAATAAAACATAATAAAATCTAACAACTTCACCAAGCAGAAAAACAACTTATGCTAATGTGTTTGCAAATGCCCTTGCACTAAATAATTTTCTTCTCAGGGCCGACTCGGATTTAGCAAAAAAGTCCACATCCAAGGAAGCTGCTATGTTTCCCAGACGATGAAACCTCGGGATGGTCGAGTAAAATGCATAAGACGTTGGATGATGCTGTCTTTCAAAAAGGTCTCTGGAGCGTGTTCGAGTCGAGCCGCACTTGAAGTCAATCAGAGCGAGGAGCATGGGGCAGACAATAACACCATTTAGAAGCTTATACAGAAAGCATATATCAAATACTTTGCGTCGAACATTAAGAGGAGCCAGATTATAATTCAACTGGAGATCATAAATTGGAACATCCTGAAAGTTAAATCCAAGCCTGGTTCCCAGCAATCGTATAAATCGCTTCTGTATGTTCTGAAGCCTATCACAATGCCCATTTTGGAAAGGGGACCACACAACAGTACCATACTCAAGAAGTTGTCGGACCAAAGACTTACATTATCCCTAGATCTTTAAATAGAGTGACTCTCCTGACTTCTACACTGGCCAACGTATATCCGTAAAGAAGCGGAGATGAAATCCGACAAAAAGTCATAACTGCACACTTGGCTATATTTAGTTGCATAGCATTATCCTCACACCATAATATGACATTTTGCAGGTCAGTCTCGACACTGCTACAGTCTTCAATACAAGTGATTCTCTTGAAGAGCTTAACATCATCGGCAAAAAGCAAACATTCAGAGCTTAGATGTTGAGGGAGGTTTAATAAACAGGTTGAAAAGGAATGGTCCCAGGTGTGATCCCTGTGGCACGCCAGATGTTGCGACAAACTGTTCAGACACTTCCCCATTGAATTGGACAGCCAATCTTCTACTGCTCAAGTATGACTTAAACCAGCTCAACAGGGATCCCGAAATCCGTAGGCATGAAGCTTCTTGACTAGGTGACAGTGGCTCACACGGTCGAATGCCTTGGCAAAATCTAAATACACACAGTCAACCTTCTTTCTCAAACGCAGAAATTACATAGTTCTGTAGCGTAACAAGATTAGGTAGTATCGGTGGAACGACCAGCCCGGAAACCATGTTGTTCGTTGCCTATTACATTCTTAAAAAGCGGCAAGACCTTCTCCAGAACAAGGTTTTCAAATATTTGAGCTAAAACGGATTGGATAATCATGTATGCCGATGACACAACATCCATCATTCATAACAAAAACCCAAATCTTTTAGAAACATACTTAAAAAACGACATTGACATTTTAAAAAACTGGTTCGTAGCAAATAATCTTCATCTAAATCAAGAAAAAACACAAATCTTAAACTTTCATACCAATTATAAAAATAGTACAAAATCCGAGTTTCAACCACTGGATGGTGTGATTCCACAAGTATCAGTATGTAATTTTCTTGGTATCAGGATAGACTCTTCATTTACTTGGAAAATGCACATTGATCATCTTGTCAATAAACTAAATAAAGCTTTCTTTATCATTCTCACTCTTTCAAAATTAGTTGATTTCAGCACTCTAAAAATGGTTTACTATGCATATTTTTATTCTAACTTAATCTATGGAATTGAATTTTGGGGGAACTCAAAAGACATAAATAGGATTTTCTTGATTCAAAAAAAAGTATTGAGAGTCATTGCTAAAGTCAAACCTAAAACTTCCTGTAGACATATTTTTAAGGAATTTGATATTTTGCCTGTACCATGTGTTTATATTTATAGAACATTACTCTTTGTAAGAAAAAATTTGAGTAAATTCAGTAATCCACAAACCAGTAGATATAATTTTAGAAATAACAGTTTACTGCACTACCCCATTCACAGTACTAATTTATTGTCAAATAATATGCATTATATGGGAAAAAAATTATATAACAATTTACCTTGCCATATAAAAGAGTCAAAAACTGAAAAACTGTTTGCCCGTAATGTTACTATTTTACTTAATACAAACATTTTTTATAGTGTGGAGGAATATCTAAATAACACGAATTAGACTGATTTTTAAAGACAAAATGTATAAGCTTAGGCCTATTTATAACTTTTAATGTTATTGATCACATTGCTTTTTAATGTTAATGTTGTTTTAGTTATAAGAATATGGACTTTGACAAGTCACCTGCCAAGTGAGTGTATTACTCTGTTGTATTTGGTGTTATGTGACAAATGTAAATAAAAAAAAAATAAATAAATAAATAACAACTGGTCTATAATTTTCAACATTGGATCTGTCACCAACCTTGTGTATAGGCACAACATAACCGTGCTTGAGGGAATCAGGGAACTGTCCCAGTATAACAAGTTCGTTAAATACAGATGTCAATGTTAAACAGGGGCCAATGATTTAGAGCAATACTTTAAAACTGATAGTTTTAAATAAATGAATGAATGAAAGTAGATGCTGCTTTATACCCCTGTGCAAATTTCATCAAAATTGGAAGGAGGTTTCGTTCAAAAGTTATCGTGTTAACGAACACACTGATCATGAATTTGAAAGAATTTGGCTTCTTAGCAACCTCAAAACTAAAAAGTATCATGGTCCCAGGTCTTACAATGACTTCTACAGTAATAGCATATTCTCCATAGAGAATTCGCTAATCTAACATATATATACTCCCACATGTGTAACTCATTGGGGTATCAGAAATTCGCCAAGTGTCGGTAAGGCAGATTAAGGGGTAATGTAGTACAGCCGTGGTAACATAGATTACTTAACAGGTTCAGCTCTCGTACTTATATTATTGAGCAAATTTAACTACACTCCAGTAGGTTCATTCGAAAATCTGTGGAAATACTACAATCTCAAGTACCTGCTCAACGAATTGTTAGTCTTTTGATTGGATATGGATAAATGTCAGGAATAATTTTAATTGTGCGCTTGCTATAATAGCCTTGCACAGACAGATGTGCTGATGTAATATCTTACAGTATAGTATAGGGTGCGTAAATTCAGCCCACACCACAGCATAAAATTGTGTGAGGGAACAGCGTATGGTCAATTTTCTTCCTTTGGGCTAGTAATGTTGTGACTTTTTAAATTTTGAGATCTATATATACATCTTTTAATTTAATAGTACCAGGTTAACCGAGCTTTGCTCGTTGGTTTTTATTCACTTTTGTTATAGTGTCAAGGTAAAAAAGCAATTAAATTTCCACCAACAACCAACTATATACCTCTTCACAGTTAACAGCTGTTTCAAAAAGTCTGCTTAACATTAATGTTTCTTTCTTTTTGTTTACATTTCGTTGTTATTTCGTTACCAAAATAGCAACCCATAAGACTAATGTTAAAAATTACCATTTTAAAACTTAATTTTAGACCAAATTCGATTTTTCCTGGGGTTGAGGCTGTTTCTAAACTTATTTTTGGGCCAAAACACTCTTTAATGCAAACTTTAAGCAAAATCTAACAGCTAGATTTTGAGATCGTGGAACACACATCCCTTCAGATCTTCCTCGTATTATAGTATAGGATTAATAATTGTAACTCACTTGTTCCTACAGATAATCACTCACTTAAAATTCTACACATTCATTACATACTAGAGATATACTAAAAAATTAATCCTTACATTAATTATTTCAAATTTAACCCCCTCAAAAATTTAGGTTGATGAACTTAAAGATAAAAAGTTATTTGTATTTCTTGTTTAGCTCTCTCAAGGCAAACTTATCGAAAGAACATAAATTTACTCCAATTTATGTTATTTTTAAAACCAAAACTTCGACATATTGCTGTATCTCCCTTCGTCAATCGCCAAGACGAGATGTAAACAAAAGAGACGCTGATGTAAACAAAACAGTGACTCCAAAAAATTTTTCCTGCTACAAAAATTAATTTTTAAATTGTTTTAATGATAAAGTTACCTTTATTAAGAAGTGTAGTGAATCAGTAAGGTATTTTTAACAATATTAAGTCAGATATTGCTTATAAGTTCATAAGTAAATTTCCAAAACCTAAGTTCTACATTGACCACTAACGTTCTAGGTTATATCTTGCTCACAGGCATTTATTAACATACTCACAAAATGATTGTTAAAATGTCGCTTATTTGGAAATTTATAATTCTATCATCAATACTAGCACTGCTAGATATTAAGCCTGCATTGAAACTAAAGGAAAAAAGCCACATTAATGCGAAATGTTTATGTATGGTAGTGACTAACCAGAATTCTATAAGAAAAATTACTCAACTATTTCTCTAAGATGACCAGGAAAATGAATAAGGAAAGCAAAGTAAACCAAATATCCCAAAATGTTAATAGCTATTTTGCAATTTGTTTATTAATCCTACAAAGTGGGGACATTGAACTAAATCCTGGACCGGTCAATGCAAGTAATGCAAATTGTAATGAAAAAGAGTTATGTCCAATTTGTAAGAAATCTTTCCATAGACTCAAATCCCACATACAGGCAACACATAAGGAATGCCTCAAGTGTTAAGTAAAGAACCGTACTTGATAAAAATGCCAAATTACAGCACAACTACTACTAATAAATTATCTGAACCAAAGATGGTACAACAAAAAGTTTCTGATATGTATGATTACTGCCGAGGTTGGATTACAGATGATGTAATTTGTAAATATTTCCAAGTACTTTCAGAAAAATGTTTAAAAGGCAAAAACATCTATTTAATGCCACCTTCAATGGCACTAGCTATCAAACATATGGACGACCCTGGTTCAATTTTGAAATATACTAAAATACAAAAAGACTCTTTCATATTTATACCTGTGAATGATGCTCCAGCAGTACTTGTTGAAGCTGGTAGCCATTGGAGTCTAATGCTATACTCTAACTTGCATAAAACATTCTTCTATTTTGATTCAATTAATAACTACAATTATAAACATGCTAAAGTTATAGCAAGGAAACTATCTAAACATTTTGGGACGAACAATTTACCTATCCAAAAAATATGTACACCCCAGCAAGTCAATACGGATGACTGTGGTATTTTTGTCATTATAATAACAGAATTGCTTATAAGTAAAATAATTTCATCGAAGAAGAAATTAAACATCCAAAAAATGGTAATACCTAATATTACGCAAGAAATTATTATTCTAAAAAGATCTTTATTAGCATTTTTACTTAACGAAGATTTATTTTCTGCCGTGTGCAATAAATTATTCTGGAATTTGTTATTACACACAAATCCTAAAAATAATGTCAAGCAAGGAGTAGATGACCATACAGAACAAATTGACTATGATCAACATAAAGATAGATCTTTCCCAAAAGAAAATATGCCGGAACTCCATCAAGAAGAAAATGATTCATCTGTATTGAATGAAACAGGAAGTGTACACAAGAAACTGACTCCTTTAATAGGCTTATCAAATAAAACTCCATCATTGAATCCAAATGATAATCATAATATAAAAGAAGACAAGAACCAAATAAAAAATAAAAACCATAATAAAATAACACAAGATCAGACGGTAGCAAGCAACTGTAATTCTGATATTCATGATTGTAGGCCCACTCAGTTAAAACTGGCTATGATATCAGACAGTCAAGGAAGGGGAATATCAAAATGCATTAATTTATTAAGTAATGGTACTGTCAAAGCCACAGGAAAAGTTATGCCGAATAGATCATTGCTATCTGTCATTGATGATGCCATTGAAACTGAATTTGACGCTGCTGTAATTATTGGGGGCACAAACGATTCTTTGGATGGCAAGACTAATGATATTTATTTACATCTAGAAAGGAAGCTTAAGAAATAGATAATAAGAACAAGCCAATCTTTATTTCTACAATTTTAAAAAGAAACGATAAACGTGTAAACAGTCCAGTTCATAAAGAAATAGAACTTTTAAACAATTATATAGAAGAATTAGTTGTAAGAACAAAAAATGTACATATTGTAGATCTCCGAACATTAGATCGTTGTTCCTTTACAACCCATGGCCTTCACATCAATAGAAAAGGAAAACGCCTTGTTGCAAAACTCATAATGGAGAGCTTATATGAACAAATTAAAAGAACACAAGAAGACAATTTTCTTACTCCCAGCCATAATAGGTCAAAGCTCAATAATGAAATGCAACAGCATACGGTCAAAGACAAACACTGCAACACTTCCATTGATATGAAGTACCTGTCTTCTTTTTCTCCATTGTCTGAAACTAATATCTTCACTCAGTCTTTAAACTACAAACCGGGGCCAATAATAGAAATAACATAATATTACCTCTAAATTTAAATGTTCATAATAATACAAAACAGAAAAAATATAAAAATAATACAGATTTGGTCATATTTCATCAAAACATTCAAGAACTTTTATCTAGATTAGATATTCTTGATATCACAATGGAAAAATTCAACCTGATATTATAGCATTATGTGAACATAAATTGAAAGCTGAAGAAATCGAACAAGTGAATATAAACAATTATCGTTTAATAAACTACTATGCTAGAGAAAAAACATCTGGAGGAGGAGTTGCAATTTTCTCAAAAAATGAAATCAAAGCTAAAAGAGTAGTCCTACCAAGTGTTAATATTCTTTTACAAGAAAAAGAATTTGAATGCTGCTTAACAAAAATTAAAATGAACAAAATTACAATTTTAGTAGGTTGTCTATACAGAACTCCTCGTTATTGTTTTCAAAAAGGGTTTCTAGAAAAACTAGATACTCTTTTACACATATTAAATAAATTATATAAACATATTATATTGGCAGGAGATATAAATATAAACGTTTTAAAGGAATCTAGCTGTCTAAACAAATTCAAAAATATTCTTCATACACATAATATGAAATATATGATAAACTTTGCAACAAGAACCACTCAAAGAAGCGAAAGTGGAATCGACAATTTTATTACTAACATAGATAAGGAAAAGACTGAAGTGTATGGAGTAATTACAGAAATATCTGATCACGATGCTCAAATAATGAAGGTATTTAGCATAAAAGATACTCTCCCAAAAAAGATAACAAAATTCATAAGGATTTACAGTGAACAAAATATAGATAGTTTTAATAATCTACTGTCTAAAGAAAACTGGTTTTCTGTATATGCAGCTCCTGTTGAAAAGAAATACGATACATTTATTTCGTCATTTCTCAATTATTTTGACTTGCAGTTCCCGAAAGTAAAAATTATATCAAAAAGCAATAAAAAGAAAATTGGATGGATTTCTAGAGAGTTAAAGGAAGACAAAAGACAAATTATCAATTTAATAAAATATTCAAGATCTAAAAAGGATGAAAAATTAACCGACAAAATCAAAACTTTAAAGAAAAAGTACAAAAATAAGATCAATTTCTTAAAAGCAAACTATTTTAATGATACAATTAAAAGGTCTGCAAATATCTCCAAGTCAACATGGAATCTTATTAAAAATGAACTGGGCACCCAAAACAAAAACTCTTTTGAAAACCTCAAACTGAAATCACATGGAAAAGTTATAGAAGAACCCCTTGAAATATGTGAAACACTTAACAACTTCTTTGTTAATGTGATAGATGAACTTATTATCCCTAATCTTTCAAAGCAAATGAATAGTAGTTCAACTTGTGAAAGTGAATTTAACACTAAAAAGAAATTCTCTTTAAAACCAGTTGATGACAAAGATATTTTAAACATAATTAGAACATTAAAAAATAAACACTCATATGGATATGATGAAATTCCACCATCATTGATAAAATTAATAGCCCCAAATATTATTAAACCTCTAACTCATTTAATAAACTCATCCTTTATTTCTGGCATTTTCCCAGATAGCCTAAACTCAAAGTTTCTAAAGTAATACCAATATACAAAAAAGGTGATAAGAATGACGTCAAAAGTTATAGACCTGTGTCATTATTGCCAACATTTTCCAAAATTTATGAACGTGCAGTGTATAATCAACTGATTGAATATTTAGAAACAAATTCTCTGATTGACCTGCAACAACATGGGTTTCAACCAGGAAAATCTACAACGACTGCGATGGTAAATTTTATATCAAATATAGTAAATGCAGTTGATAAAGGAGAAAAAGCTATTGGCATCTTCATGGACTTGAGCCGCGCTTTTGATAGTGTAGACCATGACTTATTAATTCAAATCCTATCAAAAATTGGAATAAGAAAAAACTCATTAAATTGGTTTATTACATATCTCAAAAATTGTACTCAATATGTTGAAGTGAATTATGAATTTAAAAACACAGAACTGAAAAATTACTGTTCTTCATACCAAACTATAAAGTACGGGGTTCCACAAGGATCAATTTTGGCCCCAATTTTATTTATCTGTTATATTAAAGATCTACCAAATTTAATAAATGGAGGAGGTAATGACATAATATTATATGCTGATGATGCTAACTTATTCGTGACTGGAAAATCAAACACATCAGTAGAAAAAAGTACACACCTAAATTCGACTAATATTAAACAATATTTTGACAACAAAAACCTTTTATTGAACAATGACAAAACAAATTTTACATCTTTCGGCACATTTAAGAACAACCATTCACCCCTGAAAATTTATTGTGATAAAACATTGATAAAAGAAGAAGAAGAAACAAAGTTTTTAGGCATAATAATTGATAAAAATTTAAATTTTAATAACCACATAAATTATATTTGCAAGAAGATCGCATCTGGAATATATGCTCTGAAAAGAATAACAAATTATTGTAGCATAACTGTGAAAAAGATGGTCTACTTTTCCCTCATCCAATCCCATATTACATATGGTCTACCAGTGTATGGGACAACATCTAAACAAAATTTAAATAAAATATTACTTCTTCAAAAGAAAGCAGTAAGAATAATACTCAAATTGAAAACATCACAATCAGTAAAGAGGCATTTTCCTGACCTAGAAATTTTAACAGTATACGGACTCTATATATTTGAAACTATAAAGTTCACAAAAAAGCACTACCTCTCTAAAATTAACAATACTCATATTTATGACACAAGAAATAATCAAATCATTACAACAAGTCATCACAATCTAAATTTTTATAGTAAATCACCAACATACATGGGCCTACAGTTTCTACAAAAATTACCAAATGATATCAAATTCGAAGATAACCACAATTCATTTTACAAGAAATTAAAATTATTCCTTGTCTCTAAGTCCCTATACTCAATAGAAGAATTTTTTTCAAAAAGAAGACTAGCTAGAAGATTACGAATAATATGAAATATTTAAGAAGTCAAAATTTATGTTTGCTTTTAGCTATAAACTTTAATTTTAGAAATATTTACTTGTAAATTTTGTAACATCTTAAAAAACATACTAATGTATGTAGATGTTGTATATATTAAATAAATAAATAAATAAAAGATATACTTTTAAAATGTCATGTAGCAGTTATTTACAGTTTTTTTCTTCTTATTTTTAGATTTAGCGACCACGTAGTCCTACAAGAAAGTAATATTATTTTAGTTTTCCTGCTCTAGCGATAAAAAATGTTGGGCCTATAAAATATTTGAGACGATCTTAGCAAACATATTTCATTTTATTACAACTTTGTTTCAAATATACCAAAGCCGATACACAGAGCTTAAAGTAGAGTATATTTTCCTAATTTCAAGTTTATTTTATTGCTTTTATAGATCGACTAATTTAAGACATTTTAATTAATTTAGCTGTATGTAGCTGAATTTTGCATTTTGCTTCCTCATAAGCTTTAAGTTTTGTATTAACTTAGCTTGACAGTAATATTAAAAGGAAATTCACTGTATTTATGAGTCTAACAGTCTTAAAATATTAACTAAAAAATTATTTATAGTTAATGCCAGTTAATATTGTGTGTTTT
This sequence comes from Neoaliturus tenellus, assembly GCA_030545055.2. NCBI lineage: Eukaryota > Metazoa > Arthropoda > Insecta > Hemiptera > Cicadellidae > Neoaliturus > Neoaliturus tenellus. The sequence goes on along the minus strand of CM061531.1, from coordinate 284,065,293 downwards.
TATATAACGTTTTGTTGGTCCTTAACCCTCCAGTACTGTTTTTAACGTTTACTTATTTATTTATGTGGGGGGTTTACAATTTATGTAGACGTCATTTTGTAATAACTACAGTACCGGTAATATTTTTTAGATCCTTCAAGATTGCGCATGCACATATATTGGACACCACCAATATCAATAAAAATATAAAACATAAAAATAAATAGTGATAAGGGTCGGTTTCACAAAATGTAACAATTTAAGTCCCAAGGTTATTTGTTAAAAATAAATGAATGAATATGTTATAAAAATATGTTGTATTATACCTTACCCTGCCCTTAACTTAAATAGGATAAGTGTTTAGCTATATTTGAATTTATCAAATAATTATTATGCAAAACATAGGTCAAAATACAAGTCGCTCACTGTCACCGGTCATCTAGTCTTAAGTTATGACGCAGCGAAAATGAACGTAAACAAAAAAATTCGTCTAATTTACTTCACAGCTGTCGAGAACAAAACAGACAGAAAGAAATCCATAGATAAACGGGAGGATTTTCTGCAACAACTATTTATTTCGTCGTCTATGGAGCTTGTCCCTCAAGAGAGCTCCGCCACAGACATCCAAATTGGAACCAGCCAAAAAAATATTACCATTCGGATATTTGGTGGGAAATCACTTTCTGTGTAGTTGAGAACTGTTATAAGTTGGAAGTGTGTGCAATTTTTATTGCATTGTGGAATTTTATTGCATTTTATTTAATTTTAAGTGAAATAAGATCAAAGTTTGATACCATACCTTAATTGCATTACAAGTCACTCACTTGTATAAAACTTACAATTTTTAACATGCTACCCATGAAAAAGGCGTATTTATGTTAGAAGAGTTAAAACAAAACCTAACCTCAAATTAAACCAGTCTACATGCGGCTGTATGTCGGCTATATTGGAGTTTAAATGTGGAATTACAAATCACTCACGCTCAAGTTGCTCACATGAATGACATAGTAAATAGTGATAAATCATAAATATATTTAATTATATACTTTTTAATTATTGCTGGTGATAAAACACATGTTTTTTATTAAGATAGCAATTTTGTTTTAGTTTATGTGTTTTTTTTATAGTGGTTTACGGCAACACAAGAATTTGCGTGAACAACTTGTATTTTTGTATGCCTTTTGCATTAGAAAACAACTTTTTATGGGGAAAAAATGAAAATTCAGCTTAGCGGCTTTTGTTTTGAAATTAGTATAGGTAGTTTGTTCAATTGATTAGGCCAAAAATTTATTTTTTATAAAGAAGTTAGTTTTTATTTTTTTCCTCCAGGAAATTAAAACATTTTATGAAACCGACCCATAAATGCCAATATTATGTCTTTTTATTTTGCCTGTTAGGAGTAACTGATAGTTTTATAATTGATTGTTAGGCAACTGATTGTTTTACATTGCTTGTTACTTAGTGAGCCAAAACTTTGGTCTCCGACTATTTGAGGTAAATTTGCGATGTTTAATTAATATTTGCCATACTTAAGTCAGTAACTACAGTAAAATTGTATTAAGATGCTTGAAGTTTTGTATTAACTTAGCTTAAAAGAAAATCCACTATATTTAGAAGTTTAACGGTCTTAAAACATATTCAAAGCTTGAAGTAGGCTAGGGAACTTTTTCCTAATTTCACGATTTTTATTGTATTTATAGATCAACTGTAAAACATTGCATTAACTTTTGTTGTACTGTATGTAGCTGAATTTTGCATTTTGCTTCCCCATAAGCTTGAAGTTTTGTAACAACTTAGCTTGACAGTGATATTAAAGAAAATTCACTATATTTAGAAGTTTAACACTCTTAAAAATTTAACTTTAAAAATTATAATTAATGCCAGCTAATATTATGTGTTTTTCTTTTACCTGTTAAATATGGAGGGATTTCTCTGCACATATACTGTTAGAGTATAGATTGTTTGAAAATTAGTGACATAAATGTAACTTTTAGGCTAAACATTTCACTTGTCGTATCTCAAATTGTTACTTTAAGACCGATTTTCCAATTTTATTATTACTGAATTTCATACAACCTCTTAATAGAACTAACTACAGTTATATCGTATTTGAAGTTCGAATTTTGAATTCACTGAACTTACTTCAGTGCCTGTTACTTCAACAGAATTTAAGGGAAATGACTAGAATAATTATAGGTAATAAATAATTATTTCATAACATACATTTTAATTTCCTATAGTATTTTTGTGAAAAATAGGGGTCTTGGGCAGGCTCCAAACTTTTTGTTCGTGTTTTCCTATTTTTGTTTCAGTTAAATTATTTATTACTTGATTGATCTTCAAAATATTTTATTTAGCTTATTCATTCTACACTGTCGTTTATTTTATTAAGTTTATTTATTTCATATTTTTTGCGCTACGAGGATGAGGCAAGGAATGGCGTCAAATCCCCCGACGATTCGTTTACTACAGTATAGTAGCATTTAAAATCCTTTTAACAATTTTAATTTCAGTTATTATGGGAATATCCTTAACGTTCGACACTTGGTAAAATAAAATGTAATTTGGCGAACACAACGAAGCGAAGGCCTCAACTAGCCTGTTCAGTGCTTGAGATTTTTACAACAATTTACGTATAGGGGCAACTAATTAGGGGGCAAGGGAGTGGAGCCTCCATCCAGCTTAAATCCTAGCATATTTGTATGGTTGATTAAGATTTTACAACTCTCTCAATTTCAAAAACTACGGGGAACCAAGAAGTGTTTTTTAAAACTAGCCATAGGCGATTTTCAAAGCTTTTCATTATTGTTGATTATGTGTAGTGAGTATTAGCCGGTTTTCTTAATGTCTTGATGGACCAGTTTTTCGATGTAAGTAATCTGCTTAAACTCGACTTTATAGTAATTTACGAATTTAGCACAAACCCCTAAGGGGGCATGGGGGCGGAGCCCCCATCGAGCTGTAGGCGAGTAGTTCAAAACAACCTAACAAAATTGTTATTAGCCCATTTAATCCTGTACACTCCTGGATACTAGACCCCTGTACCTATGTCCTGTATACTTGCAACTAGTATACTTATTTTGTTTATTGCTATATTGGTTATCTAACCCTGGTCGTTTTACACTCACTGTCATTTGATGAATAGTTTCCTGTGATTGCGACATTAACGGGTGTTTCACTAACCATAGTCAATACTTAAATCAGCAATAATTAACAATTAAAAATTGCATTCACTATGACATTCTAGTAGAGGTGATACATTTTTACCATTACTAGAGATCGCTCACTGATCGATCGACCAAGCTAAAGTTGATCTGATGAACCCAATTAGTTTGGATGTGGGTTTTACATCTGGCCAGATCTGGGATTATACCCGGCAAGATCAAAACCAAAATCTCTTTATTGTCACATAACGTTTACAATAGCTATGCTATTTTTACAGGTGACATTGTCAATATTTAAAGCTAAAATCTTACACTATATTAAAAAAAAAAAAGCATACTGCAATAAAAATAGAAAGAGATAAAAAGGGAAGTGCACAGATAGTAAACTAGTTCTTTCAACTCTGGAAACCACATAAAATTAAAGTTTATTATGTAATTAAAAAGTGTCGTTTAAATACTCATCCACAGGATAATAACATTTCTCTTGCAAAAAAGATTTTAACTTAGAATCGAAACTGCTTGTGTTAAACACTGATTTTAGAGCTTCAGGAAGTTTATTGAAAAGCCTTTTACACATGTAACTATGTGTTTTTTCAAGCAAAGTTAAATGATGTAGCCTATTTGATACTGCAAGTTATTTTTGTTTCTAGTATTATAATTATGAACACGTTGTTTGGATAAAAAAGCTGGATAAGTAACTTTAAGAAGAATCAAAGATTTATAAACATATAGGCTAGGCAATGTCAACATACCGAATTGTTTAAATATAGGCTTGCATGATGTCCTAATACTTGAGAATGTCGTAATTCTAACCATTTTTTTCTGAATTTTAAATAGGCCTAATGTCATAATTTCTGTTGCTGTTCCCCATAATTCAACCCCATATTGCAAAACTGAATAGAAATAGCCTATGAATAATAAACAATCAGTCTAGTGTTTTGGTCAATTAATTTTCTTAACACCAGCATTTGGAAGCAAGCACTGTTTAATTTTTTCTTATCATGGCTAAGTGAAATTTCCAGTTTAAGTTAGAGTCCAACAAGAATCCCAAAAAACCAGTGTGGATACAAGATGACAGATTGTTTCCGTCCGAATCAAGAAATGAAATGTCTGAAACACCACTCTGTGTGGATTTAAAGAGCACCAATTCTGTTTTTTCACTATTGAGTTTGAGACCATTTGCATGAAACCAATTTGAAAGATCTTTTAAAACTTTTGAAGTGTTTAACTGGAGCTGTAAATAGTTTGAACCAGTAACCAGAGCTGTTGTGTCATCTGCATACAAAATAATATTTGAGTTGACACAATAATAAAGATCATTTATATAGATCAAAAACAAAATTGGACCTAATATAGATCCTTGAGGAACGCCAACGACTATATCACTCCATTCAGAGAAAGTTTTTTCTAAATCTCGTTTAATTACAATTCTTTGTCTGCGATTTTCTAAGTATGATTCAACCCAATTTCTTGTTGTTTGTGAAAAATTGTACTTAAACTTTAATTTTTCCAATAAAATGTTATGAGCTACGCAGTCAAAGGCCTTAGATAAATCACAGAACAAACCAGTTATCTTCTGTGATTCATCCAAGGCCTGAGCGACTGATTCGACGAGCTTAGAAGCAGCCATTGTAGTGTTACGATTTGGTCGAAAGCCATATTGTGCAGAAGAGAAAATATTATGGGATTCAAAGAATAACATAATTTGATTGGCGACAACCTTTTCAAAAACTTTTGAGATTACTGGCAGTACCGAAACCGGTCGATAGTTACCAACATCCTGTGCATCTCCCTTTTTAAAAACAGGCGTTACCTGAGCATACTTAAGTTGACTTAGAAAGTAACCACTAGACAGAGATTGATTAATTATTAAACAAAGAGGCTTGGCTATTACATCGACAGCCTGTTTTAAAATTGTACATGGTATATCATCCCATCCTGCTGAATTTTTGTTTTTAAAACCTCTTACAATATCTTTAATATCTTTGATCCTAACTGGTGTAAATTCAAAAGAAGGTAAAACATGTGGACATGCTCTCAAATACTTTAAAGCCTCATTAAGGTTGGAATGTACATTTTGGTCCCTTGCTACATTAGTAAACTTATAATTAATATAATCACAAATGTTTTGGGATGACTTTATAGTGACATTGTTTTTAATCAGATCTGGAAAATCCTTATTTTGAACACGAATACCAAGTTCTCTCTTAACTATGTTCCAAGCTGCTTTAGATTTATCATTTGCTGTTTTGATAAACTTGGAATTGCTAGAAGCTCTTGCTGCAAAACAAACTGATTTAAAAACTTTTTTGTATTGCTTGACATATTTAATAAATCTAATATCTGTTGACTTTTTTACTAAAACATGAAGTTCTCTCTTTCTTTTGCTAGAAATTTTTATTCCTTGAGTTATCCAGGTTTTATTTATTTTATTTGTTTTTTCTCAATATTGAATTTTAGAGGAAAACACTCATTGAAACATTGTAAAAATGTGTTATAAAACAAATCAAAATTATACTGTACTGATGCCAAATTATCAAAATACCAATGAGTGTTTATTAAAACTTCTCTAAATGCACTACAATTTTTTTCTGTAAAACGTCACCTCATTGTTCCATTTTTACACTTTACTTTATTAACTGAAGTTTTATTGTCATTAGGCCTACTATTTTTTTATATTAACACGTTCGCGGCGGCGAGGTTTTTGCTCGTACCTCATCACCATCCTGAATGTAAAAATTGTAACACCCACCGTAGCAGCAGCACTGCCCAGTAAAAACCCACGTAGTCCAAAAATACATTGTACTATTGAGCAGTGCTGTGCAAAGCTTCAGATTTCTAGCTCAAATCCTGGTTTAAAAATAAATCATATTGTAAAGAAGTGCAGCTTGGGAGCGATCGCACCCATTAGGATGGCATTAGGGTTCCGCGTGGGAGCGATCGCTCCCATGCCGCCGCGAACGTGTTAAATAACAAAACAGAGATCTGTGGTCAGATAAACCCAACTCAACATTTAAACAGTTATCTAATTTCAAATAAGTTAAACTATTAATTAATATGTTGTCAATACAAGTACTGCTTGTGGCTGTTATTCTAGTACGACTATTAAAATTCTCAATAAAACCGTAACATCTAATTATATCCAGGAAAGCTTCTCTCACTCTAGGAAATTTTGAGGAAATCAAGATATGTGTCTATATCTGGCCAAAACTGGGTTTTACATCTGGCCAGAACTGGTTTTTAGCGGCCAAAACCAGATATACCCAAATATGATACTGTATATTTTTTATGTGGCCAGATCTGAACTTTTCATAAGGGTAGCAACCTCAAAACAAAAAAGTATCATTAGTGATACAAATAAAACATTTGTTTTAAAGCATAGAGACCCGAGCTTAACTTTCTTAAAATGCTACTAACATGAATATCCCAACTTAAGAACTTATCAATTTTCATTCCCAGAAAGCTAGTCTCTCGTACTACTAAAATTTTATTTCCTGCAATTTGAATATTTGGTGCAATTTATAAATAGTAAAATAATGTGTTGGCTTATTCACTATGTCGACTGCTAACTCATACATTACTAGAAAAACAGCTGCTGAATAGCTCACACAGGACCTGGGAGTTGTAAGTAAATGTTGATTTTTCTTCTGTTGTCATTTACGTTTAATATGTGATGAACTATCTAGATCCAACATCAATCTGTGAATTTATTCGAAATTTTATAGGAGTTTTTATGCAAACGCTCAAAGACAAATTGACATAAGAACCACCACGGAAAGCTATGGACCTAAAAGAACAATGACCAAATTTCGACATTTAGGAACTATTGGTCATTAAGAAGTTGGGGGAGTTATTGATGAAGATCGATTGATAAAACACGAATATGGTGAAATCTGATTTTCATAACAATTTAATTTTCATTCAAAGTAACTCATGGAGCAAGGTTTGATCACCAGGCACTCTTGATAAATGCAGCGCATTGCGTTTTGCTCCATCTGTCTAGTGCTCCACTCGATCTCCATGGATGGAGCTGTATCTGTCACATATCGACGTGCATCAACTCGTGTATCTTTTATCCATCCTTGATGCTCATTTGCAGAAAAACAATAATTTTTTTTATGTGTATTTTCAATATGGCAGCAGTTTTAAATGTTTTAACGGTAATTATTGAGTTTAGCTACGGCCATCGGAAAATGGAAAATATTTTTTCAAAATGTCGAAAATTTCACGCTGATTCCGAAAATAATAATTTTTTCTGCAGAAAAGCTCGGAAAAATCGGAAATGACGTTTTTACCTTGAATTTATCGCTGTGGGTATTCAAATTAACCAGGTTATGGGAAAGGGGTTTTATGGGGTTTCAAAAGGGTCAAAAATGGGTTTTTTTGCATTTTTGGAGCATAATTTTCAAAATTCAACAATTTTAACTAAAACCATTTAAAAGAGCTTAAAAAAACAATTTAGTATTTTGAATTTTTAACTTGGCTTAACTAAGTTACGGAGAAAAGCCAAAAATAGGTTTTCTATGTTAATCTTAAGGGAAATCAACAAAACCCTGTATCTCGCTTATTTATTAGAATAACTTGATAAATTTGGTACCGTATGTACATTCACTTGGTAGGGTTCAACTTTTATTTGCTTACAACACCCACATGGCGGCAAACCTACGTACAATTTAAACGTACAATTTAAACCCCACCCTGTGGGGTTTATAGGGAGAACTAAAAGAACACCATAACTTGATAATATTTGGTATGTACATTCACTAGGTAGGGTTTAACTGATATTTGCTTACAACACCCATATGGCGGCAAACCTACATACTCACCCCCATGGGGTTTATGGGGAAAATTAAAAAGTGCCAAATATTGATACAGTTTGACATTTACCTAATGTAACTATTACATTTCCTAACAAAACTAACATTTGCTAACAACATCCCAAGACAGCAAACCTACATACCCATTCCTATGGTGTTTATGGGGAAAATACAAAATCTCAATAGGCCTATCATTTGGAAATTCGCTGAGTACACAGGTCTGCTGCGACGCGGGTACATTAGAGGCTCCCAGGCTCCTAACCGGCCACCTCGGGACCAGGCCGCGGCCGGATAATGAATTGGCCGGTTAAACCGATGTTCATTTAAGAAGGCCAACCTACAATTTTATATGGCCTAAATATAACTATCATTTGAAAAAAAAATGTTAATACATTAAGTTACTGTAATAATAACTAACATCCGACACCCATAAAATCCACAACAAACCCAAATTAATAATAATTTGTTTCTATATGGGGCCTGGTCTACTGGATATTTAGGTCCAAACGCATTCACTTCCGTCCAGGACGGAATTTTAATTGGTTTGAGAATGCCAATATGAAATAACATTGAATTGAATGATCCAGTAGAAGAGAACTAGGTTTCCGGCGATACATGACCGGTTAGAGCGATGTTGAGATAAAAGAAATGGCCGTTTAAAAATATGTTATTTTCTGTCAGGGTAGGCCGGTTAAAGCGGAGACCGAATAAGAGGGAGTCTACTGTATTTATTTTAAGGGTATTTGTGTTTAAAATGACCGCCATTTTGAAAATAGGTACACATCGGAAAAATATTATTTTTCCCTAAAAATGAGCATTGGTGTGATAAAGGTAGCCTGCATGCCAAATATGAACTCAATAATACAACTGCCCATTATGGATATAAAAATTAGGCAAAACTTCGTTATCCGTCTCCACCGATATTATTGATGTGGCAATTTCGATATTGCGATTGAAATTGAGCGATGAAAACAATCGAATTAACAACGATATTGAGAAAAGATATGTATCATAATAATAAGCTAACCTAACAGTGTAACCGTAAACCTCCGTCACTTTAATTGACAGCGATGTTGCAACAAAATCAATGGTGTTTGGAAACATTTAAAATGCATATTCCTTCAATACAATAGCAAAAAAAAAAAACCCTTTCTGATTTGTATTTGGCAGCATTTGTGTGACGCCATTTTAGATCTAACGAAGTCTGCTTCTTCTCATAGTTTGAATTTAGATACAGCTGCACAACAAACTTGGTTAGTTTATTTTGTGTTGTTCTTTGTTACAGGTTACATTACCCTAGACTAGCTACAATTTTTACTTTTTCTGTTGTTGTTATTTTCAGTTACTTGTTTGAATATATACGGTAGGCCTTGTTTTACTGTCATAAGTTTATTTCATTATATTAGAACGAGAAACTAAATCAGGTGATAATATTGTAATAGTATCGTGTAATTGTATTATTGATATAGGCCTAGTAGCAATATTATCGCAATATCAAAATTTCCACATTGATAATAACGGTGGAGACGTATAACGAAGTTTCGCCAAAAATTATTAAGTTTCAAAAACAAAATGGCGGCTAGGGGCTTAAAAAAGCATTGTAGGACATGTGTTTGAAAAAACATTTTTTGTTCATTTTGGCTTACTGAATAAACTGAAAAAATTGGTAGACGTTGAAGCTGGACACCCTGTAATAGGCCTATCTAATAGGCCTATCTAAGTACCGTAAACTACTTGTGACTAACATTGCCTACTTTTTTAACAATCCTATTGTCAAGAAACTATTGTACAAATACAAAGGTATTGTACAAATAGGACGACAGAAAACAGAATAAAAGAATTCAAAGGCTAGGCTAGTAAAATTAGAAAAATAACTATGTTTTGCTGTTATAAGCTTAATATTATATAACAAAACAATCCATCATTAATGAAAACAACGAAAATAAGCTACACATGTGATGGACAAGCAGAAATGCTGATGATCAAACTGATGTTACGTTACGTTCCACAAATTTGCGAGTTTTTCTTGTGATACAGACAAAAATTTTTTTTAAAAATGAAAAATAAATACTGTTGAGTTCAACAGAACCGGTCATTTTTCAACAAGCCTATTCATGGTAGATTTCCTGGATGTATTCAATTCATCCCAAGGCTAAGGTACGGTTGATCCGGGTCAATTAAAAGGTCTGCTGTCTACTAAATTTACAATGGGTGAAATTCAAAATTAAAGCCTAGGTGGCATTTCTGCAGTTTGGGTGTCACCTCAAAAAATTTAAAACTGTACAAAATCTCCTGATAATGAAAAATTTAATAGGCCAAGCATATCCTCCTCGGATCCCGCGTGTCATATGTGACACGTCTGCAAATTATTTTCCCCTGGCTGTACTGTGTTTAACCTTGACTTGGGAGTAGTTCTAGCATCCACCACAAGGTACCACCACATACTAGAAATACTCAGTTGGTGATTTGACTACTGATGTCACTTCATTTGTCAACATCAAAAATGGCTTGACAACCCATTTCCATAGCTACCTCGAACCTCTCAAAGTAATTAGTTAGTATTTAATTGAAAATCTAGGCTAATGAGTTGAAAAAAATTAGAAGCATTCTTGAATAGCTATGCTATTGAATGATAATAATGGTTTTGTATAATATTTATATTTTCTGCCATCTACAGCTGTTTGAAAACCACTGTGTCAAATGTGACACAGTGGGACTAAGGGACTTTGGAGTTGCATTGTTTATTTTTTTTCCTTAGTACAATATTTTGATTTTACCTTTGAAAACTGATTCTTTTATTTCCAAAGATAAAAAAGGTTTGGATTTACATTAAAGTTTATATGCCAATCTATATTTTTGGAGGTTTTAGGCCAATTTTTTTTGTTTTTTCAGTAGTTCTGCGACCGAACAAATTTTGCTTTAATTTATATTTTGCAATATAAATATTATAATATTATATTATATATAATATTATATTATATTTTTCAATATAAATATTATAAAATATTTAACAAATATTTTGCTTTAATGCGACCAAACAACCAGGCACCGATGTCGTTTCCCGGGATGTTCATCAACAAATATGCGCTTTTTCTGCGGAACATCTTTGCATAACCACATCCCGAAATTGCTACAAGCTTTTCCACGAACTTTAAATGTGTTTTTGTGTAATTTTAGGGTTTTTAAACATTTTCTTACATTTTTTATTTTGAAAGTTTTTAAGTCCCTTAGTCCCAATGTGTCATATTTGACACATGCGTTTTTTTATACTTACAAATAAAAAAAAATTATAAAAAAAATTGTTTTGTGTTCTTTGATTTTTTTGTAACCCAAAAACCACCATTACATCAATTTTTTTTTTTTTTTTTAATTTGGGTATGGGTCTGAGGAGGTTAAAAAAGCTTAGAAAACTGGAAAATTTGTGAGGGGGCACTTTAACTCCAGAACTACAGATGTGTTTAAGTCTAGGATTGTTTAGCTACCGGGGCCTACATCTAAAAAGATAATCTTATAACTAGCCTATTGTAATAAATTTGATAATAACTCACATTGTTAAGCTCTGCTGCTGAGGATTATTGAAGCATTGCATTTCATCACAGCTTTCACCACCGGAACTGCTTGCTGTTACATCAGAATCAATGCCTGATTCTGTTACCTTAAGTTGATAATAAAGCTCCCCAGCTTTATTGTTCAGTTCTTCATATACTTCACTAGTAAGTTTTGGTAAAACTGACCCAGAAAGAGGGAATCCCTGTCTGTTCTCAGAAGATCCAGAACCAAAGTATTTACATGGCACATGGTGTTGTAAAGAAGCAAGAGTTTGTTGTTGAGAAGATTGGTCTAATCTTCGTATCAGAGATGACAAATTAAAATTGTTGCTTTCAATTCCTTTGTCTGTTTCAACTTTGCCAGCAAGAGATGAATAAAGAGTAGGCGTCTTAGTGGAGCTACTATTCTGTAAAATTTCATTCAGATGATGTAATGTGGATGTTATTTCTTCACTAACATGCTTTCCCATTGCTCTTGTTTGCAATTTGTATAACCTCCTTTTAATCCAATCACATTTTCTTTGGATTTTAAATTGTCGATCTAGTGCTTCCTCTGATTTTTCTTTAATTGCAGTATCTTTATTCATAACTGATAGACCGTTCTCAGTCAAATTATCATCGACACATATATTTATCATGTCAACATCATTAAAGAATTCATCCTTTGAAAGAAAGGATGATAATCCCCCAGCAATATCTGTACCGTCATTTATATGTAAACTGGGTTCAAGATTTACATCCATATCACCAGTTTTAGATTCCATATTTTTTATAACTTGCATGATTTCCTCCACATTGTGGCCTATATCACCTCCTGCTCCCAAATCAGCCTGGGGTAAACTGTTACTTCCCAGTGATTTAAATAAATCCATTTTTAAATAACTGCATGAATCTACATTTGAAACATTTGATTCTGACTTTTGTAAACCCATTTTATCTTCATCGCCAGTAGGACAGCTACTGTTCATCATATAACCACCAATCTGAAGCAAAGAATAATCAGCTTCTTTGTTAATGGTTTGACTACAATCTTCAGATGGCTTACTCAAACTATGTACGCCTACACTTTTAGAACCATCATCATGGGGATCTGAGTTAGACATCGGCTTAAGGTTTGAAATATTGACAGAATCACCGTTCATTACCACAGAAGTATTTGAATCCAAAAACTTCAAACGTCTGGAACATTTGAGGTCAACATTGCTCTCAGCAGTTTCATTTAATGTAATCAAAGAAACCGGTGAAGATAAAGTGTCTGATTTTAAAGGAAACCCCTCGGGTTGGCTTGTTTCCGTTAAAGCTGGTGCCATGACAACCACTAAGGGCTGCCTCACCGAGGCATATCTCAGGCCCATTCATTCATATATAATCAGTTATTAGGGATTATATTAAATCTGGTTTTAAAATAAATTTAACCATATGTGAAGTTACTTTACAAAAAATAACACAAAACCGTCCTTCTCTACCCTTGTCCTTGCCTACCAATTAAATAATGCAATTAAGTTAAAGGCTTGAACAGCCATGGCAATATAGGGTAGGCCTTGCAATCTTCAAGTCCGATAAATTAAAAACAAAATGCATTCCAGTGTCCTTGGCAATAATGTGTAGATAGTAGCCAATACTGTACCTAGGCCTATCTTTTGAATTATATGTGACAAGTTACCTCATTCCACAAAGTGGTCAACAAAAAAAAAAACACAAAAATCACATCACTAACACAAAACACTATCACTGTAATCCAATGATAACTCCAACAGTGCGGTGCTTGTTATCCATCCTTATCCGTGCTGGTTATCCGAGGCGCCAGGCAGACGATATTGTTGAGAGACCCTTGAGCTGCAACAAAACGAGAATATTACACAAAGTTCAACTGGTACCTCATCGATCCATATTTAACGATTACATTTCAGGATAATAACGAGTTCATAAAATATTGCAAACAATTACAAATCCACGTGACGAAACAATAGACTGAATACACCCCTGTCACGAACTAAGCATTGCATCATCACACTAAAAATATTCAATTAGATTAGCCACAATAAAGTCAAGAATCTTACCTGACTCAAACAGATCGATATTCTTGTTGAATGCCAACACAGAGGACTTCACATACTAAGAAACTACACAGTGACTGTAATAATCGAAAAATTTCCCGATGTTCCGACTCCCAAAACGACGGGTCTAGTCTAAAGACGAGTAAAGACTTCGATCAGTCAAAACAAACACTAAAAGAGTTGAACTTATGAAATTCACTAGGAATTAAATACATTAGAAACAAAAGAAAATAGAAAAAAACACTGAATGTTGGTTATTTTTTTTACACATATACCACAAGACATACTTCTAAAACACGAAGATGTTATTAATTACATCTATTTCAAAAGTCAATTTGACTCCATATTGAAATGCCATCGATGCTACTTCTTCTCTGGCGACTGCGCGTATTCAAACGGATGTGGGAGGGTGTAATCAAACTCCCTTTGTAAAAGCTATTTAAGAAATAAATTAGCAACTTTACAGAAATAAATAACACCATTTATGAAATATTAGAAATTAAAATATATTTTTTAAGTAATTTGAAACTTACATCATAATATCAACGACCATTATGTGCCTAAGTAATATTAAATACTACAAAAGTAGGGGGAATGTCTGTACAACGGAACAGCGACTTCCCCTCCCATTTATAGATGTGTTGAGTCACCCGCCAAACCCGTATAATTCAAAAGTTAGAAATTCGCAACAACCGTTTACTTCTTACAATAAAAAAAATATATATGGAGCATCTGTTTACAAAATGCTTGTACAAAATTAAAGAATTTTGTTTTTCTGCTTGGTGAAATTGTGTTAAATTTTATTATGTTTTATTAATTATTGCAAGGCACATAAGTCTGTTATGTATTTATCTTATTGTATTTATCTAATTCCTATATTCTTGTTGATTATTTATTTTGTTATTTCGTTCTAGTTTTATTACTTGTTATGCTCTGGTATTGCCACAGGCTTGATAGTTGTTTGATTATATTTATTTGTTAATTTATTATATTAGAAAAGTCTTGTTTACAATTGGTCTTGGCAGTGCTTGATTTCTAAAAAAAGAGGTAAGGGAACTGTAAAAAAACTGGCTCACCACGGGCCTCTCCCGGAAAAATTTTTAAAATTTCCCTTAAGTTGCAGTGTTTTTAACGTACCTGAGAATATTTTTGCAGCTTTTTTTATGACACTCAAAATACAGTTTTAAACATTTAATATAAATAATTATGCCTTTCGGGAGCAGGCACGTTTCATACTGACTAACTTAACAATGTAAAATCTAGATAAGGCCTTATTTTTCTGCAAGTTTAAAAATATCCGGATTAAGAAGAACATCATATTGTATTAAAACTTTTTATTGAACACCCAATATTATTTGAAAGAAAACCAAATTAAAGGACTGGGATGAAACTAAAAATATTATTAATGTTAATTTAACAAACTATACTTGACTTAAAGGCTTTTCCGGAACGGTCGGTTCTCTCACGACACGTGTCGCGGGCATCGTGACGGAGACTCCAGTGTAAGCTCCTTTAAGATTAACATGAGTTGGTGTTCGGCCTTGATGTCGCCAGCACGAAATATGACGGCAACTCCAGTGAGTAAGCAGCCTTAAGAACTGGCCTACTGCGCTGCCGTCCAGCGCATCGCGCTCACTCCACTTATAAAAGATAACGACCAGTCGAGGCCTAAAGACAGTACTTTACACTTCTAGAAATATTATATTCTTGTTAAATAAAAAGTTATTACCCTTTCTCAAAATTAATTCACTGTGACAAAAAATAACATAAAAATTATGTTAACAAGTTTTTTTAGTAGTTTCTAAAATAATAATTTTATTTTTTGATTAAAAAAAAAAAAGGTACGGGAACGCCGTTCCGCCGCGTTCCCCCTGAAATCGAGCACTGGGTCTTGGAGATTTATAATTAACTTACCATTTTTGAAACATTAATTTATTTGCACTTCTTTATTTATTATGGTTATTCTTTACATATTTCAAAATAATTACAGTAGCCCTTATCTGCGAAATCTGTATAATATATATATATATATATATATATATATATATATATATATATATATATATATATATAATAGTGTGTGTAAATTAACTATGGAAACAATGTAAGGTAATACCTTTTATACGTATTTAACTAAAACTTTGCAATATGGATTTTTAGTGAATCAAATTCTGATTAAAACTATAAACTATATTTTTAACATTTTACTAGTGTATATATAACCAATTTTTATGTAAAGAGTTGAATTATTCATTAGAAGTACACTTTGGTTTATGATTTTTACTATGTATTTCTGTATTGACGATGCCTATGCAATTTGTTACCCGAGTTTACTCGGGCCTACGCACAGACCACTGAGGTCCATGTAGGCCCATTTCCTACATGTAATAATAGTAGATTAAGTTTCAAGGATGTTTTATTGTTATTTTAATTTTTATGTAATAAATTGTAAAAATATTGTGGAAATAAATCGATTCTGATTCTGATTCTGTTTTGTTTATGGCAAATAAAGATCTTGATTCTTGATAAAAGTTGTTTACCTTTTTTACCTTTTATATAATTTATTTTGCTTTATTAAAGTGGAGCGATATAGTTTGCTAGGCATCAGGCTTATGCGTAGTACCATCTCAGCTTAACACGGATTTTCCGATTTACATTACTTGGGAATAATACATTTTAGCGAATTTCCCTATAGGGAATACGCTATTACGGTAGTAGTCACGGTAAGACCTAAGCCCGGGACCATGATACTTTTGAGGTCCCTAGAAGCCAAAAACACCGTTCGTTCAGATTGATATATATGTATGTAAGTAGATAGTACTATGGGGTTCCTAGGACACTTTTGGAGACAATCAAAAATCAAACAAATTCCATAGTTTTTCAGTACAATTATGCAATATTTTTGCCATTTTTTGGCCAATTTTCAGCTTTTGTCAAATTGTCATAAAAAATATGCAATTTTAATGAAATTTTTAACAAATATGCCTAAATTTTTTACAAAATAAATTTTTTTTAAAAACAAGTAAAATTATCACATTTTATAAGTATTTTTTCAATAAAATTAATAGTCGACTTTTCATAAGGTAATTTAAAATTTTAGTAGTATTTTTTCAATAAATTTGACTAAAATAGTAATAATTCATTCTAATTAATTTCAGTAATATCATTTTTGATTATATTATATTCAAGTAATTTTTCAGATACAATAATAATATAACAATTTGTTTTACTAGTAGCTACTATATCATAATCAAAATCTGCATTAATAATAATATCATTTTTTGAACTTGAAATATTTGTTGGATTTTTTGTAGTATCAATTACATAAATTGGTCTATTATCTAGAAATTCTGTTGGACTATAATACATTTTACTACTAATATAATAAACTTTTTTGTAATCTTGATACATTTCATACATAATTCTAAATTTTTCATTGTTTATATCAAAATTTTCCAATTCATCAGGGTAATAATGACCATTTAGTTTTACTCTTATATTTTTTACATACATACTATCAAATTTAGAAGTATCAAATAACTGATCATTTGTTCTTGATTTTTGAAATCCAATTATAATAAATTTTGGATTATAAATATTTCTATAGATATTTGTTATATCAAAACTTAAATTCTTTCCTGTAATATTTTTTTGTTCAATGCATTGCCAATGATTAAAATGAAAATTTACTTTTTCAAATTTGCTTAGTTCATTAATTAATTGAATTTTACTTGTTGTTTTGTATTCAATTATAGGAACTCTAATAAAAAATTCATCAATTGTTATTTTACCTTCAGTTGGTAATGTAGCATTATCATAAGGTCCATCAGCCTTTTTAGTTTTCCATCTAAAAATTGCATCATTATCTTCTGATCTAATAAATGTTATATTAAAACCTCCTTTGTATATTGGAATATTTATATTTTCAAAAAATCCTAATCCAAAATGAGATAAATTACCAATTGCTTCAAATTTATTTTTAAAATTTGATTCAAAACCATTATTTATCTGATTTATTTCTGATTTTGAATAAGTTATAGTACCTTTAATTGTACTTAATAGACCAGGATATTCAATTTCATCAATCAATTTATTATGTTTTCTAACTTCAATTTTTGAAAATAAAAATGGAACAAAATTATCAATTAATTTTATATTAGCACCATTATCATATGCATTTCCATCAGATTTAGTCAATTTACCAGATATATAAAATTGAAATTTAGAAGTACAAAATCCATCTCCAAAATCTATATTAAATTCAGTTTTTTTATTAGGTTCATTTAAATGTAATTTAGATAATGGATAGAAATTTTTGTATTCAGCTCTTTCAATATCATTTACATATTTTTTGTAATCAGCCATTTATTAAGGATAAATTTTTTAAATCAAAAGCTTTTTTAAAACAAGTAAAATTTTTATAATTTTATGATGTCAAATTTTATAATTTTATGTATCAATTTCATTTTTACTTTTAAAATATTCAATTTCAGTAGCATGATCAAGTATAAATTTTGCTGATATTTTTTGATGTTCTAAAATTAATTCCCAATTTAATGTAAATGCATAATCATGAATGAAATATTCAGTTAAATCTTGATATTTACAAATCAAATCAATATAATCTTTTAATTGATAATTTATGAATTCAGTAATAAAATCTATAGTTAAATTTTGATGTTGAGCAATTTTTTGCCAATTTAATTTATTTTGAAACAATCTCATCATATTAATACTCAACTCATATTTTTCAGAAATATCATCCCAATCATCTTTGTTTAATTGATTTTGGTTTCTGATAATGAATAAATCAAATGAACTGTATAGAGCCATTTATTAGGGAGAAAATTTTGTAAAACAACTTTTCTTTGAATTACAAATACAACATTTTGATTTAATTACATTTATATTTTTCAATTTTATTATCTGAATATCTTTAGAATTAGTTTTTTGTTTACATTTAAGACAATAAATCAACTCCATTTATATAAAATAATTATTGTAATTTATCTATATCATCTTTAATTAGTATTATTTCAGCATTTAATTCTTTTATGGATTCATTGACTCCATCAAATAGAAATTTTAGTTCTTTTTCTAATTTTTCTTCTAAATTTTCAACATATTTTCCAATATTAATTAAAAAGTCTGTAATTTTATTTAAATCCTTTTTAGTTTCTGAATGATCATTACCAATTTTAATAATTGAATCTAAAACTTCATCTAATTCTGATTTTATTACAACATCATATTTATTTATACTTGGTTTAACATTAACAATTCTTTTACCATTAATACTTATATAATTTTTTGATAAACCAATAGCATTTACTAGATTTTCAGTCTTTTTTACATGAATTTTAAAACTTTTACTAAAATTATTAAAAAATATATTTAATTTAGAATTTATATAATCTTCTTTAATATTAATTGGATGTTTTTTCTGTCTTCCAAACAGATCAAATATATTTTGTGAATCCATATTTATTAAGGATTAATTTATTTATTATATTATCAAATTTTTTATTATTATTTAATTCATTTAATATAAAAATACATAAATGACCACAAATTGGTGGATCATTATAATTTTAAATTTGATTATCATTATAAAATATATTATCTTTTCCTAAATATTTAACTAATTCTATTGGTGGTTTATTAACTATATTTCCATATGAATCAAAATAATATTTAATTTTATCTTTTTTATAATAACAAACCCAATGAGTTCCATTTCCATCAAATGAATCTAAATTTATAATTCCACATTCAAATTTATTAACTTTATTAGGTAATATATCTCTCATAAATACACCTCTAAAATGTTTTATATTTTTACACAATTTTTCTAATTCACCTAATGTTAGTGGTTCAAAATTTTTTTATAATTTTGTTTCATATATTTTAATGTTTTTTTTATCTAAACCAGATCCTTCTACATTTTTTAATTCATGATCTAACCAATCAACAAAATTTCTAAATTTAGGAATTATAGATTCTTTTACTACTTTTGCTCCCTTTCTAACATTTGGTGTATAATTTTTAACTATAGGTATATTATCAGCAAAATCTAAAATTTCTTTTAGTAATCCACCATTTTTTATTTCTTTTAATTGATTATATGAAAATTCAAATCTTAATCCTT
Organism: Neoaliturus tenellus; assembly: GCA_030545055.2. Taxonomy (NCBI): domain Eukaryota; kingdom Metazoa; phylum Arthropoda; class Insecta; order Hemiptera; family Cicadellidae; genus Neoaliturus; species Neoaliturus tenellus. The sequence goes on along the minus strand of CM061531.1, from coordinate 284,045,580 downwards.
TATTTAATTTTTTATGTTTATTTAGTTTATTAATTTGCCTTTTAGATAATAATATAATATCTTTTCCATTTTAATTAAATTGATCAATATTAAATTGAATTATAACTGATTTTTTATTTTTAAATGCTAATTTTATTTTTGATTTTTGATTATCTGTCAAGTTTATATTTGTTTTTTCCATTTATTAAGAAAAAAATTTATAGTTTTTTATAATATAGATTAATATAATTAATTTTATTAAAATTTTAATCCTACTTCTAAACCCATACCAAATTTTCTTTTCATCCACATAGCACCTGATGTTGGTAATGCAATTAATCTTTCACCAATTCTATGATCATTTGATGTTACTATATCCCATGCTTTATCTTGTAAAATTTTATCAGCTATTTCATTTCTAGATTTTGTATCTTTATGATCTCTATAAAATAAATCATGTTCTTTAGCAGCTTTATCTAAATCATTTATTCCAGGATCAACTCTTTTTACTCTTTTATTTAATTTAGTTCCAGGCCCTAGATATTGATAACCAGGTACATGTAATTCAAAAGGTAAATTATTTATAACATTATTTAAAATACCTGATCCATCTTTTAATAATGGTGATGAAATATTTGCCAAAATTCTTTTTAAATACTTAATTCCTTCAGGTTTTTCAATTAATTCATCTAATTTATTTGATATAAAGTCTTTAATTGCTTTCTTTTCATTTAAAAAATTATTATTGCCAGCTTTTTCTTGTGCATATATATAATTAATAATATTATCTAATTTATTTAAATCATCTATAAATCTATATTCAATTTTATTTTCTGTATATTGTCTGATTCCTGAACCTTCAATTTCACCTTTTAATTCCCAAATATGTTTAATTAAATTAATATATTTATCACCTTTACTAAATTTTGGTTTCTTACTATTTGGATCATTATTTTTATAAATTGAATTAGTTTCCCATAAAATTTTTGAATAATTATTTAAATCATCTTGTGTATATAAATTATTATCTGGTTTCTTTTCATAAGTTAACAATCTCCATAATCCATGTGTTCCATTATATTTTTTATCATCAATTATTAAATCATCATTATCAATTACAGTTATTTTATCACCAATCATAAATGATTTTTTATGTTTATTCCAATATAAACCAAATTTATCATCTTTTGTTCTTGGTAAATATTTTTGTGCTAATGGACCAATAATTTTATCTAATGTTTGAGGTGAAATTAAATTTGGGTCAATAAATGTCGATTCTTCTTGAATTATTGGTTGTCTGATTGGTCTAAATGGAGTACTTGAAGGTAAATTTAGTTCTTCAGTTTCTGGTATTGATATATTGGCAAAATTATTAACAATAGGTACCAATTCCATAAGGTTTTTATTTTCATTTAAGACTTCACCAATTTTATTTTCAACTTTACCAATTGCTGATGTTATAGGTTCATATGCTTTTTGTTTAATTTTTTCATAATTATCTTCAATTTTAATTTGATTTTTAAATTCTTTTATTAATTTTTTCTCAATATCATCTAATTTTTTAGCTTCATTAACAGATATTTTATCCATTTATTACAAAGAAAAATTTAGGTTCAAAACAAATCATGTTAACATAAACACAAATCATGTTAACATAAACACAAATCATATTAACACAAAACACAAATTATGTTAACACAAACACAAATTATGTTAACATAAAAACAAATCATGTTAACACAAAACACAAATCATGTTAACACAAAACACAAATCATGTTAACACAAACACAAATCATGTTAACATAAACACTAATTATGTTAAACACAATTTATTTTACTTTATTTCTGTAATTTTCATTAAATATATAAATACTAATGAAATAAATAATACTAATAAAATAAATATTCTATCAATTATTGAATCAAACATACAACAAGCCATTATCATTATTTAATATCAGAAAAATTTTTCATATATTTTCCATCATTTGATTTTTTCAATAAATTAATAGTTAAAAATCCATAGTCTTCTTTCCAACAATCATTACAAATAGTTTTAAATTTATCAAATTTCATATCTGATCCAACAAAATTATTATATATTTTTTTCATATAATGTTCATTTTGTTTAAAGATGCATAACATATTTAAATTATTTCTAATTAATTGCATATCAACTTTTGAATAACATTGTGATAAATAAATACATGATATATTTTTATGTCTACCCATTATAAAATATTCTTTAATTTTATCTTGTTTTTCTAAAATACAATCATCAAAAACTACTAATGAATTTGGTTTACATTTATTTAGTGGAATCATATCATCACATGAAAAATAAGAAATTTGTTTATTAATATTTGATTCTATATTTTTAAATCTTTTTTGTAATAATTTATAAGATGGTTGTTCTAATGATTTACTAAAAATATATAAATTTGAATATGGAATTAATCTTTTGTAAATAAAATTTAATAATAATGTAGTTTTACCAGATCCACTTGTTCCTATAATTAATAATCTAATAGGTTGATCATTTTTATTATTTTTATCATATGATTCTAATTTTATATTATCTTTGTTTTCTAAAAATTTCTCCATTTAAATAAGATGAAATTATTTAAAATAATTGGTCATTCATCCAAACTAGAATTAAGATTAGAACATCCAATACATTTAGATGGAAAATATAGTATTGGTTTAAGTGGATTTTATTCAGATAATTTTATATCAAATATACCAAATGATTATAAAAACTGTTATGGATATTCTATTAAAGATGAAGATGATAAAATTATAGATCAATATTTTGATATAAATAAAGGAAATTATACAATTGAAGAAATAAAAAATATTTTTATTAATAGTTTAAAAGAATTTAAAAAGAAAATTAATAAATTTGATGAAAATGATTTTATACTGAAAAATGATGGACCATATATTATAATAAAATCTCCTGTTAAAATTATAGTAAAAACAATTATAATTGATTTATTAGGATTAGATGATAAAATGATTGAACCAAATGTATTAACAAAAGGAATAAAACTACCAAAAATTAGACCTTTTGATGTTATTGAAATACATTGTAATTTAGTTGATCCTAGTTTTGAAAATCATAAAGATCATTCACATTTACATAAAGAATCAGAAATTCTATATTCATTTTATCCAAATGTTGAATATGGATCAAAAATTAGTGAAAAACCAAATGAAATTGATTATATTCCTTTAAAAAATATAAATAAAATTCAAAATATTGTAATATCTATTCAAGATAGTGATGGAAATCAAATAAATAATGAAAATATTAAAAGTATTGTATATTTAAGATTAAAACAAAATTTGTAATATAAAATTTATCTACATAAATAATAAAAACAATAATTTATTTAATTAACAATAATTTTATATTTAATAATAAATTAATTGTATTTAATAAACAAAATAAACCTTGGTTTAAAAGAAAAGATATTTGTTATATTTTAAAATATAAAAATTCTAGAAAAGTTTTAATTGATAATGTAAAAGAAAAATATATAAAACTTAAAATATATCAAGTGTAACCAACAGTTACATTTACATAATAATGATAAATTAATTTACATAAAAATTATAGGTGTCACAAATTATGACACCCTAGAAATTGATGTACAAACATGTTTTTCAGATGCCCTAAAACAGGGCGTCAATAAAATAGATAATAAAACAAAGTTTATTAATGAATCTGGTTTATATTTATTAATTTTAAAATAAAAAAAGTAGAAAACAATAAGGATAGATTAAAATTTATAGATATTTTTAGAGGGGACAATTTGTCCCCCCTATCATATAATGAAAAACATACAAAACTTATTAAAATTAGGTAGGACCCAAAATGGGTCCCATATAAATTAGAATATTTATTTTAAAATTTTTTAAAGGAGGTAACCTTATTATACAATAAAAACTTAAGGGTAACAAAATGTTACCCTTCTTAAACATTCAAAAATATTCATAAATATAATAAATTATATACAAATTTGAGACCCGTCTTAAAGACGGGTCTTACTTATAATGATAATAAAGTAAAATTTATAGATATTTTTATGTTAGATATTCAATAAATTATTGAATATATTTAAATTTATTAAAGAAAATATTTAAAAATATACATAAAATTATAGTATAAATTCAATATCATATGGTTATAAATTATTAATATAATTTTGATCATTTTCTTTAAAACTTTCTTTAACATAATTTTTTATTATATTTATAAATGGTTCTATTATAAAATTAAACTTATAATGATATACAAAATAATTTTTATATTTAAAAAGATATATTAAAAATTTATTTGATATTTTAGTTTTAAATAAATATAATTTTATATCAAAATCATTATTTATTAATTCTTTTGGAACAATTAAAATTTCCATTTATTTATAATTATTTTTATACCCCCAAGGTAATGTATCAATTTTATTTTCACAAATAAATCTTTTGTCATCTCTATTACTTAAAGCTAATTTATTTATTGTAATTGTATATAGTTCATGTTTAAAACTTCTAATACAAGTCATTTCTCTATATTGTTCTTGATCATCAAATAAACATTTCTTAAAATCATCCATATGTAATGTTTTATCAACAACACTTTTCTTAATACCTTTACATTTTACAGGATTTTTATTATTAAATTCATAACTATATAATTTTGATCTTAAACCACAATATTCTTCTAATATTTCACCATTTAACTCATCTTTAAATTTACCAATTATTTTTTTATTCTTTTCACTATAGCTTTCATGTTCTTTCTTATAATCACTTGTATCAAATTCATTAATATTTTCTTTAATAATTTTATATGGATCCTTTTTAAATTCTATAAAATAACTGTCTGTATCCATATATAATAACCTTATATTTGGATCAAACTTCTTTAATTTTTCATAATAAAATTGATACATATGTAATTTTGATAAATCAAGTACTGAAAATCCTATATAGATTGGTTTATCAAACTTAACCTTTTCTTTTATCATATGTGAAGCAATACAGTCTTTATCAAATATACTAAATGTTTTAAAATTAGGTTTTTTTGCTTGTTTTAATGAAAACTTTTCATCACCTAATTTAATATCACATCTATTTCTAACATTTTCCATAGTTTTTCCAAAAACACTATTATTCATCAATTTAAAAAAGTCTTTTTCAAAATCTGATGTTGATTTGGATCTTAATTTGGTATTTAATTCAATATATTTTTTCATATAATCATCTTGATCAAATGCTATAACTCTATTAACTTTCTTTAATTTTAATCCTTTTTGTAGATAATATTTTAAGTTTCTTGAATGAATAACATAATCTTTTTTATCAAATAATGTTGTGCAAAGCTTATTATTATAATGTTCAGGTGCTAATGGTAAATCTTTATGGTCATCATGTAATTCAATAGGATATTCTAAATCAACATCTAATATATATCCATATTCAGCATTTTCATCTAATTCTAATATTGTTTCTTCCCATTCATTTAATGTATATGTATTAGGATTCATCCATGTTATATCTTTATAAGGTAATTTTTGACTTAAAGCCCATCCATATAGATTATTTGCATCTATATATAACATATAATTTTCAGGTTTTGTTTTATCATAATTTTTTGTATATTCATTGTTTGCTTTACAATATCTAGTTATACATTGTGAAATACCACCTCTAATACCTTTTTCAATCATTAAATACATATTATAATCACTTATTAATTCTAGTTTAATTTTTGTTAATTTTAACATAGAATCCCAAGCTAATGATGGTGATGTTAGATAATGTGCTGGATCTAATTGATAATTTTTCAAACAAACAGATCTAAAATTTTCAAATATATCAGCTAATAATAATACATCCTGAATATTATACAAATCTGAATAATTACCTAATGTTTTTATTTTTAATTTATTCCAAACTTTTATATAATGTTTATAATCATCATCACTTATATTTTCATTAGTTAAACAACTATAAAATTGATCTTTTTCTAATATTTTATCATAGTTTAATTTTTCAACATTATCAATAAATTCATATGGAAATATACCTTTAGAAGTTAATATTTTTAAAGTTTCATCATCATATTCAATTATATCATTTTCTTTTATAAATTTCTTTATATGCTTAAATTCTTTAAGATTTTTAGCTAATTTTTCAATTGATATAGCCATAAATCTAAATGTATCTACAAATGAGAATTTTATAAATTTTCTAGGTTTATCACCTTCAAATTCATAACCATAACCAGAATTTACTGAATAGTTTATATATTTTTCATCTGTATTAGCTAACAAATCAATTTTACCATATTTTTTGGCTAATTCTTTTATAAACAAATGTGTATCATAATTTGAACTATTATGACAGAATATAGGAATACTTTGAGGGAATTTTAGATTTAAATTACAATTTAAATGTGCAGCACCCCTAAATTTTCCTGTTAAATGGCAATGATCTCTTACTTTTATTCTTTTATCATCATCAAAACCACTATTTTCACAAATATGACAAATATTAGTTTTTTGATAATTAATTTCTTCTTCATTAGTTAAATTCATAGGCTTTTTATTTTTCGAATTATATTTTTTAGCTATATATTTTGAAATTTCATCTAAATATTCAAATAATTTATTTGGTACATTTATTAATTCTTCTTCATTTTTTGCTCTATAACAAATAGGTTTATACATTTTATTAGTTACTCTAGATACTAAATAGATTGTAAATCCATATGGTATATGTTTTTGAATTTTATTTGTATATGAGCAATTTGGATTATTTTTACAATTATCAATCTTTTCTAATATACTTTCAAAATCCATATAAATTACATATGGATGTTCAAACTTTTTGTAATAGTTTTTAAAACTTACTTTTTGACCAGGAAATGGCATTATAGGTCTACAAGGTTCTAATGATTTACATATTTCTAAATGATTATTCAAGTCTTTATTTTTGTAGAAATGAGTCAAACATCTTCTACAAATATATTTTTTTGTTTTATGTTTTGATAATTGAGAATATACCAATTTATTTAAATCTGTTATTAATATATAATGACAATTATTACCAATTTTATAATATAATAAATCAATTTCTAATTTTACATTATAATATTCAGATATTTGTAATGGCACTATTTTTTTATCTTCATCAATTCTATAAATATTTATTGACATTGATGGATAGTTATATTTAGAGTCAAACGATCTTTTTTCAAATAATTTAATATCTTTTAATGTTATTGGATAATCAAAACCTTTAAAAATATCATCATTTATATATTTTTGATATTGTTTAACTCTTTCAGCATGTTCATTTGGTTTATCAATAGCACATCTAATTGCATAAATAAAACAATATTCATCTTTATTTTTAAAATTTACACAACATTTTTTATTCTTAATTTCATTTGGTAATTCTATATATGATCCAGCATTTAATGAATTATTTTTAGATAATTTTAGATTTAATTCAACACATCTTTTTAATGACCAACCAGAGCCTTTTGATGGTTGATTTAGTTGTTCTCTAACTATTAATTTCTTAAATTGATCATCAATAAAATCATCTATATTTAAAATATCTGAACTTTTTATGCAAAAATACATATTACTATTTTGAATTTCACCATTTATTAATTTTCTTTCATATTCACATTCTAAAGCCATTTGTCCTTTAATATTTTTAAATTTTTGTTTTTCTATCAATTTTTTTATTTCATTTCTTTGAGTTTCTAAATAATCATTAATATCTAAATCATCATTTGAATTTGTTAAAATATAATCTTGAAAATATCCTTTTAATGACGAAGCTTCTTGAATATTTATTATATTTTCTTTTGGAATTGGTCTATTTTTAAAATAATCATTTAATAATCCAATTAATTCTCTTCTAGTTTTATTAACAATTTTAATACTATTTTTAATTGCTAAATTTTGAATATATTTTAATGATCTATATTCTAAATTATTTGGATTTTCTTTAATTTTGTTTAATCTTTTAATTAGTTCATCTCTAGATAAATTTTCATAATTTCTGACAGATAATTTTTTTGCAATTTCATTTAATTTTTCAAAATTAAATAATGAATAATTTGTAAGATCAAATGTTTCTTTAATATTTGTTAATTCATCTAAAGTTTTATTTTTATAATTATATATATTATTATTTTTACACCAATGTTTTAATTCAAATATTTTATTATCATATTTTTGTTTATTTAATAAATGTTTAGTTGAGTTATAATGTCTATCATAATTTTTATATAATATATTTTTATTACAGTAAGGACAATTAATATTTTTATTTGTTCGTTCCATTTATTAGAAATAATTTTTACTTAGAAATAAAACTCTTAAAAATATGAGAAGTTTTTCCACTTTTTTCTAGGTAATTTATAGTTTAAATTGTATTTTTTCAATCAATAATCAACTTTTCACAAGTTAATTTAAGTTTTCTAGAGTATTTTTTCAATAAAATCAATAGTCAACTTTTCACAAGTTAATTTAAATTTTCTAGAGTATTTTTCAATAAAATCAATAGTTGTATTTTCATAAGTCAATTTAAGTTTTCTATAGTATTTTTTCAATAAAATTTAAACTTTTTTAAAACAAGTAAAATTATTATTTTTATCATATTTTTAAATTTTCTAGTTTTGTTATATTTTTGTCATGAATTTTAGTTTCTAAATGTCTTAAATAATTATTAGTCCATTTAATATTTCTTCCACATTCACAAAATTGTGGTTTTAAAAACATTTCTCTAATACATTGTATACAAATTGTATTTTTTCTATCTTTACTATAATGATAATTATTAAAATTTGAAATATCTTTAATTTCTTTACATTTATGACATTGTTTTTCATTTAATTCAATAACTTTAATATTATCATATAATTTTTTATAATACAAATCCTTACATTCTTTACAATAATGATATAACCCATCTTTAGTATTTTTATCTTTATAAAATTTAGATATATCTTTATATAATTTACACCTTAAACATTTCTTTTCCATTTATATAAAATAAAATTTACAAATTGGTTTTTTTCAATTCATATTCATAAAAATTTCCAATAATATCTTCATTATTTTGATCTTTTATACTATATGTAACTGGATTTGTATTATTAATTTTAGAAATTATAAATATTTCTCTAGACCAATTATTTTTATATTTATTAGAAAATGTTGATTTTTTATTTCCAATTCTAACTCTATCATTTATTTTAAATTTTGATTTGGTTATTGTTTTTGGTGGTTTATATTTAAAAACAGTATCTAATAAATCCTTTTCATTATTTTTATTTACTTCAATTGGTTTCATTTTAATTGTTGAATGATATGAGTTATTATATTCTTTAACAATTTTTGGTAAAATATTTATCCATCTATAATTTTTATTAATTTCAAACTGTATTTTCATTTTTTCATTTTGTGTTCTATTATACCTTTCTATTATACTTGATTTTTCTTCATTTTCTGTATGATACAATTTAATATTATATTTATTTAATATTTCTTTAAATTCTTTATTGATAAATTCTAATCCTTTATCTGTATGTAAAAGATTAGGTGATTTATGATTAATTTTAATTGCATCCTTAATTATTTCTTCAAATGCTCTAGAAACTGTTTTTCCATCTTTTTTCTTTAATGGTTTTGACCAAACATATTTTGAAAAAGTATCTATCACATTTAACATATATTTATAACCATCATTTTCTTTTTCATAATTTTTCATTATAATTAAATCTGCTGCCCATAAATCATCAATACCTAATGTAATTATTTTTCTTTTTAGAAATTTCTTTCTAATTGGAGCATGAATTTCATTTGCTTCAATTATTTGTTCATTTTTAGTTAATTCTTTTTTAATTATAGGTTTAACTTCTTTTTTCAAAATTTTACTTTTATTTGTTTTACAAATTGAACATTTAGTAGCAATTCTACATAATCCATTTTTCATTTCAACGATTTGTGGATTAATATTTTTAGTTTTTTTCTTACATTTGTGACAATGAATTGGTTCATTCATTTATGTATAATTTTTTTTAAATAAATGGAAATGTGTTATAGATGTCATAATCAAACTAATTTTACTATTATTGGAAATTGTGTAGGATGTAATATATGTAAAAGAATTATTTATGAAAAAAAGATTAAGAGAAAAAGTAATAAGAATAAACATCTTAAACATATTTTAAGAGAATTTAACCATTTTCAACCATATAAAACACAACAATTAATTAATGAATTATATATTTTATGTATTTCCAATCATTTTGAAATAACACCTAAGAATATAAAATTATTTTTAAAACAAAGGAATTGTACAAATTGGATATTTTACTATCAATTTTTAAACAAAATATACAATATTGATTTTGAATTGAATAATGAAGATAAAGAAAAAATTACACTATTTTTTAATAAATATTTATGTTTTAAGAAAAGTAATATATCATACAAAAAATTATTACCTATGATTTTTAAATACTTAAATATGGATTTTTGTATAAAACCTAATTATGATAATGACTTTTTAACATATCTATCACAAACAAGTTTGTGATATTTTTTCCTATATAAATGGATCTGCTAGAAGAAATTAATAATGTTGGAGAATTAAGATTTAAAGAATATAAACCATTAAAAAGTTTAAATTTAAATAAAAAATATAAAATTGAAAAATTTGAAAGAATTAAAGATAAATATGGATATACAATTATTGTTGAATTAGAAAAATGTAAAGTACATTTACCAAAAAGATTTACTAATGTAATTGATGATAAATCAATTAAAGAATTAAATAAAAAAGATTTACATTTAATTGTCACTGATGTTAAGACTTTTGATGATAAAGAAACTGCTTTAGTTAAATTTGAATAATTATTACAATATTATTGATACTAAACCTTAATTTTACTTGTTTTAAAAAAATTCAAATTTTATTGAAAAAATACTATTAAAATTTTAAATTACCTTATGAAAAGTCGACTATTAATTTTATTGAAAAAATACTTATAAAATGTGATAATTTTACTTGTTTTTAAAAAAATTTTATTTTGTAGATAATTTTAGGCATATTTGTTAAAAATTTCATTAAAATTGCATATTTTTTATGACAATTTGACAAAAGCTGAAAATTGGCCAAAAAGTGGCAAAAATATTGGATAATTGTACTGAAAAACTATGGAATTTGTTTGATTTTTGATTGTCTCCAAAAGTGTCCTAGGAACCCCATAGTACTATCTACTTATGTATATATATACTGTATATATATATACATATATATATGTCCGTAAACACGATAACTTTTGAACGGAACCTCCGATTTTGATGAAATTTGGTACAGGGGTGTAAGCCAGCGTATACTAGGTTGAGTTCGCGAACCAGAATGATCGGACCATGGGAACAAGGTTTTATGGGGTTTTAAAAAGGGTTAAACCCTTGCTTATTTATTGACATATCTTGATAAAATTTGGTATGTACATTCATTAGGAAGTCTTATATTTGCTTAGAATACCCATATGGCGGCAAACCTAAGCACTCACCCCTATAGGGTTTTTTTATGGGGAAAATAAAAAGAACACCATAGACTTATAAAATTTGGTATGTACAATCACTAGGTAGGGTTTAACTTATATTTACCAACAAAACCCATATGGCGGCAAACCTACATACTCTCATCCCCATGGATTTTATGGGGAAATATAAAATATACCAACATTCCATTGGAAATTCGCTGAGTACGCAGGTCTGCTGCGACGGGGGTATTTTTATATATCATTGTAATTTACGTTAAATGGAGAATAAATTGATATACGTTCTATATTGTTCAAACAGTGTTGGTTAGTTACATTTTCAAGGTGATATCCATTGTTTTTAATTTAACATTTTGCGAAAATTCGCTTAAATTCTGCTTTTACTCAATTACCTGGGCCCAAACAATTTTAACACCAATAAAATATATATCAGTGTAGTCTGCATTAAACCCTTACTAAATCGATTTTAATTTTAAGTATATTTTTATATTCTGGATAATCTGATTCGGCTTAGAAAAAATATAGCTCTAACTTTCGACTGGCACCAGGTTTCCGTGCATTCCTAATTCAACATGAATTTTCCGATTTAGATCGCTTTAAATATAAACACTAGGCCTATAGAACATACATTATAGCTCGTTTAAGTAAAATTTATTTTTTTAATAATTTTTAGTATAATAATTATTAATTACGTAATTCTAAAGCTATGCAGCACTATTACGGCGGCACGGTGTGGTGATTGGTGAGAATAAATACAGAAAAATACCTGAAAACTTAGGCTTATAATAACTTTAAAACATTGACATGATTATAAAGTGAACAATATTTTTTGGAAAATATAAACGTTATAAACAGCAGATTGTTTGCACATTCATCACATTCATACCCATGACAAGACTGATTCATTCTCTTTTTCGATCAGCTGTGTAATGGTAAATATTATAACGTAACTTGACTTCTGTTTTAGTTTGACGCTTCATATCTGGAACACAAAAAACAGCTATTCAGCTGACCTTAGGAAGAAGTTATACTTTTTTCTCTACAGACCTTGAGTTTACGTAACATATGATTCATTTCATGAAAACAAACAGCTGTCATCATAAAAATAACCGACCTCCCTTCTGTCATTTTATTTTATTTTTATAATTTTTTTTTTTTTTACTTATCAGTTTACTTTTAAATTTAAATACGATGACTGATGAAATGGGATATTGTTTATTTACATGCAATTTTCATTTTGAGTACTAGGAAGCGATAATTATTTTATTTTATTATGTGATTGTATTTTATTTTCATTTTATACAAGTTTCACACCGTATGCCTAGGGCTCAGACTGGAGCAGTATTCGTCGAGTATCGACTGGCAACGACTCGTTTTTATAATAATCTTCTATGTTCAGGCCTACATTATAATTTCACCAAACTCTATTCAGATTCCATTAATGTCAAATAGCATTTTCAAAACACCAGTCGGCATATAAGGTATTATATTTTTATAATATGTTTTTTACCATTCCCAGTAAATCTGGGGGGCTTAGCCCTCCCCCAAGCCCCCCCCTTTAGCCGCCTATGTGAGTGATACTAGAAGTTTGGCAACAAGGGGGTGTAACATTAGCTGTTAGAATGGGTTAATTGGGTTGTGTGGAATAATATTGGTCTCCATGTTTGGCTTCATTGCCCTTATGATGAACTGTGGCACTACAGTCATCTTGACTGCTGAAATATAGCTTTAGAAATATGTCACTATATAAGCATTGACTATGGAATCAATGTTATAAGCATACTCCCCAAGTATAGAGATTTGGGGTATATAGATCTTGGGGAGAAGTTTTAATCCATATTATAAATCATGACAAGGATATAATTTCCTTGGCAAAGCAACACAGAGTTAATTCGGATACCAATCACAATTGGCGCTAGTGAACTCTGCAATCATTGACTATGGATACTAATTATATAGTATATATAAGTATATAGTATCCCCATTGTCAATGCCCCCAAATTAATACTATATTGCTCAAAGCCACCGTCCGGTAAACTCCTTACTGATTTGTCAGGTGGAAGTGACCGATTGCCATCATAAATGACTGTTCCCCAAATACCTTGGACCTTGGACTGTATAGAATATGGTTTTGGTTCTTTGTTGTTGATTCCATCCTCTAGAATCGTTAGTGCATTAAGTTAATTCGGAAAACACCCACGAGAAGCGGTAGTAGGATTTTCTTGAACACCCAAGACCTTCATACGCCTTCAATTCAATTCTCCTGACTGGAACTAGACACTAACAGCAACAGTAACAGTAGTATGTCGTCGTCGTCATTCCCGTCGTCATTATCAGCGTTGCCAATTCGAGGGTAATTATCCTTTTTGAGGGTATTTTGGACCTTCGAGGGTATTTTCGAGGGTAATCGTTTTTGCTAATAAAAGGATAATTTTACTAAAATCGTCAATTTTGACTCAGATATGTGAATTTTCGGGAATAGGTTAAAATCCGAAGTAGATTTAATACAGGAGTGATTAATATTACTTGAAGGTGATACCAATTAAACAGCTTATACCCTTATAATAATCACCCCTGTGTGCTAACAACTTAGATGGTGGGTAAATTTAGTGCTTTTCTGGTATTTTGGCACTTTTGAGGGTATTTGAGGGTAATTTTGGCAAGGACCGAGGGTAATTTGATGAAAAGTGATTGGCAACGCTGGTCATTATATTCGTCGTGTCGTGACTGTGTGAGAAGTGTTCGTGCTGGTCCGTCTGTCTGCTCTGTTCTGGTTCTGTACTGTACTGTGGTGGTGTTGTAGTGGGAGTGGGAGTCATATACGTGGCGATCCGGTCTTAGGTCCTAGCTCTAACATCGTACGCCGAATTATTAAGTATTTTATATCAATTAATATTTATTCTATTACAGCATTCGGCCTGGTCTTGTGTGAAAGTGTAAGTGTTTGTTGAAAAATATTAAAAAAACTTACATCTTGATGTCTTCTTAACAGTCTTAAAGGCTACATTTTAGCCTATTTGTTTGTTATTTGTTAGGGGTTTTTACATTTGGTTAACTATCCTATGCAAGTAGAGTAAATACTATCAATTTGAAATAAGTATTTTTTAATACCAGTTTTACTTAACTAGCCTATTTTATATTGTTACTAGGTTGTTGGATCGTTATGCTTTAAAAATCTTGTTTTGTAAGCCAAGGATAGTATAGGATTTGACAAGTGCCTACTGTTTTGTGGACCATTTTACCTATCTCCGGGGGTAAGTTAGGCCTTAAGTTACATAAACTTAGCCTAAAGGAATATCTTGATCCAAAAACACTAAAGAGCTAGGCCTTGTTACCGTATTTGTTTAAAGTCTACTTTGTCAAAGTTGAAAAGATATTAGGCCTGGCCTAGGCTACTTACTTCATTTTTACATGGATTTTTTAAATTGTAGGCCTACTATATAAGACATTGTCTATTTGGCTTCCCAATTACGGTACGGTACATAAAAATGTCTTTCAAATCTGCTAATTGAAGTTATCGGTTGGTACAGTATAACCTCCTATATCCGACCATGACAGGACTGGGTTATGGTCGGAACATCCAAAAAGTCGGATATTAGGAGGAGCAAACAAAACGGATCTTCCTAGGAAGAAAAAGAGGTACGGTAGGCTAGGATGGTAATGCAATAAGTTTACAACTTTATTGTAGGCTACCGTACCTAACTTATAACACATTTTTTAAACACCAAAGATCAAAGACGTGGTATAAGTAGCTGAAAAATGATAGGCTAATATGTATACGTTTGTATTAAACAAATGTAATAATGCATGGAATTCTTTCATGTTTCGACAGGCTCAGCAACGATGGGATCATAGACAAACGGTCGGACACTAGGTCGGATATCAGTAGGAGTCGGTTATCGGGAGGTCGATTTATCACGCTCTTTTTACTGTAACTCATCGGAATTTCTGATTGGCAAACTAGAAAAGTATGGTGTGAGGGACCGTACTCTCGCAATAATTAGGTCATATCGTGAAGACTGATACCAGGTTGTGTCTCTTAAAATGGACTCACCTCTCAACCTCAGAGTTAACCACGGGGTCCCCCAGGGCTCGGGATTGGGTCCCCTCCTCTTTTTAATCCTAATTAACGACTTGCCTTCATCCATTCAAAGTCAGTCCATTCTTTTTGCTGGCGATACGACCCTAGTGGTTAGTGGTAAGAAACTTGATATTGTTATTGAGAGTATGGAACTAGGCTTTAGTGAAGTGTCTAAATGGTTCTGCTCAAAAATTGTAGCTTTAAATGTTAGCAAGACCCAATAAATGTTTTTAATTGCATTAGGCCTAGGCCTAGCAAAGTTAGACCTAAGTTTAGTTGATTGTGTTGATAACAATGTTGACTTGCTTGGTTTCAAGCTTGATTCCAAGTTAACTTGGAATAGTCATCTTGACAAACTATGAAAAACACTTCATACTTTTGTCTGAAATACTTTTGTCTGTGGCTAGGACCTTGTTCCTGTTCAGGAAATTGAAACATAAGTTAAGTTATTTATTTATTTATTACATGTCATTACATCATACAAATGATAAGACATAAGTTACAGTCAGTATAATACAGAAAATAATACAACAACTATAAGAAGTATCTTAAAATAAATCAAACAACTTATATTGTATACTGAATTATAAAATAGTTCTCTTCTTTAATCAGAACTCATATCTCTGTCAAAGTATTCAGCAATTGAATAAAAAAAATTGTCTTCAACCAGGCTCTCGGGGTTGTCCTGAATTTAAAAGAAATTTCAATATTTTAAAAATGAACGGTAATGGTAGTTTGTAGTCTATTTTTGGACCTGAATACTGAGGAGACAAATGAAATTTTTCTAATCTGTGCCTTACTGGTTTAATATTATCTCTATGTCTTGTGTAATAATTACGTACAGGCTGATTACTGAGTGAGGATAGTTTGTTTTTCACCCAACATGCAATTTCCAATATATAATGGTCATTAAACATTAAGATTGAAAATTAAAAAAAAATATCTTTACAAGAAGTTCTAGGGGATACTTAGGCAATAATTCTTAGTGCTTTCTTTTGTAATTTAAATATTTTTTTGCATGACAGGAGTTACTCCAGACCAAAATTCCATATGTCATTATTGATGAGAAATAAGTTATCCATGATAAGGTATCAATTGGGTTTTCAAATCAACAACTTGCCTTATTACACGAAGTGAAAAGATACAGCTATTCAAACGTTTAACTAAATTATCTACGTGTGGATCCCAGTTTAAGTTTTTATTTTTTTATTTTATTGTTATGCCCAGAAAATTAACATTTTTTTGCAGAGATATTTGAAAATTAGATATTGAAATAAGGTCACTTCTTGTAATTCTCATTATTTGAGCTAATTTTTACTGAGTTCTATCCTCATTCAAGACCAATCCGTTTGCCTGGAACCAGTCACCCAATGCCCGCACCGTTCGAAATTACCCCCTGATTTACCAAGTGCATGGCCAAACGTCTGTCTGTTCACCACTCCTGTGCAAAAAAGAATAAGAATCACAGAAAATTAAACTCCTTATAAGTTACTTGTTTAACTTAGGTGGTAAGTTTGAATGACATTATTCATTTCAATTTGTAAAAGAACAACAATCACAGAAAAATAAACTTAGGCTATTAAAAAAGTTACTTGTTGAACTTGTTGAATGACATTATTCATTACAGTTTGTCTATTATTAGGATTCTCTTTAATTTAGTAACACACTGCAGATTGAAATAGAAGTATAATAAACTAACCTAAAAATAAAACTAGTTTATTCTTATTGTCTTGTGATAAGCCAAATTCGAATACAGAATTGAGTTAACCCCCCCCCCCCCCCTCAATAACTAAATATTTCTCTTTAAATACTTTACAAAATAATATCAGTGCCAGTTTTAAACTGTCGCCGAGATTGTTTATTTACTTACAGAGTGAGCTAATGATATCGGCAATTTCAAACTGTTTTCAGTGTTGCCATCCCGTACACCACACAAAATTGGACTGTAAAAAGGGTTGTCGGGTTAAATAACTATATCAAATTTTAACCAAGCTCTTTAATGTAGCCTATTTAATATTTTCTTATGCTAGTTTTACATTCAAATTTTGAGTCAACATACTGTTATTCTGCTTTAAAAATATGGAAATAGGCCTACTCTTTCTCTTCATTCCCCCCCAAATCCAAAAAATCTCCGCTAAATCACAAACCCCCCTCCACCAAATTTTGGCCCGATAGCGCAAACCACGGTATCAATCCCCCCTGTGGTCACCACTGCCTAGATGCATTTGGAAAGCTGAAAGTATATAAGTATTTTATTTTTTTATTTTACAGGTATCCTCAAAATGGATTTGTTAACTGCTGCACTCTGTTTGACATTAGCATTAGTATCTGGAATTGTAATATACTTCATATCAGTATCCTCCATGAAAGAGAAAAGTTATGATGAGGTTAAAGCTGAACAGAAGAAGAAAGCGGAGGAATATCTGGCTCAAGGGCGAACAGCAAAAGAAAAAGCCAAAGACAAAAAATTAAAGAAAGCTGGAAAAAAAGTGAAAGAAAAGACATCTCATGAATCTTTGGAAGTCTCTTCAGCTGATGAAGTCGACCATGGGAAAGGACATGTTGCTTTTGTCGAACCGCCCATAGTTGTTGATGAGCAGCCAATTGGGGTATGTTAATATTTCTCTAATTACTTTTAATTTAAAGTGATAATCTTTTTAAATGTTTTTCAGCAAATTTCCCCATAGGGAATATGTTACTCTGGTGGTAGGGCGTCCAACATTCATCAGGTAAGTTCGAAAACCAGCCTGATCGGACCATGGGAACGGTCATATGAGGTTAAAAAAAGTTTTTTTGGTAATTTTTGCATATATTAACTTGAAAATAAATATGTTTTGTTTATATAACTTATATAAAAAAAAACTTTGCCCCAACTACAGAAAACCATTTGGAAACCGGTGAAAAATTTCAAACTATTGTGATTGTTAATCAACCTTGTTAGTTTGGAACAAAACGTAATATAAAAATTTTATAGAAGCTTACTGTGTAGTGTTTTTTTCACTAAAAATTTAGACTAACATTATTCTTATTTGAAATAATTCTGTTTTTAAAGTAAAAAATAATAATAATCGTATGGGTTGTTATTAAATTAATGGTCAATTTGAAGAAGGTAAAAAAAAAATAAAAAAAAACAACACATCTATTGGTAGTGTATAGTAAATGTACTACAGAATAAAACCTTACACGTATCAGAGCTTAAAAATTAACATTTAAGACTGATGTTCCTGATTTCATTTCAGGAAGACACAAAACATTTTCCAGTCCCAGTCATAAATAGCATAGCCACAGCAACTAACTGTGTAGATTGTATTGTGGGTTTCTCTGTTTCACAATGTCAGAGTTCTAATTTTCATCTGCAACATCCGCTATACAAAATATTTCCGAATATACACGAACATGAACAACCACTTAACCTTTTAATTTAATGGCTGTGTATGGATTCCTGTGAACAAATCAAATAAGAGATAGCATGGAAAAGATACGTCCCATCTAAAGATATGAATAATGGTGTTACCAATGAATACAGAGTCTTATAAGAAGAACAGACCCCATGTTAAATATTCTGCCGTTTTTTTTAATTGGGCAACTCAACACCTGGCTGCGCTAGCGTTGGCTGTTCCGACTGCTCTACGCGCCCCCACGCCCCTCATTGTTGTAATTAATTGGGCATCTCACCACCAGGTTGCGTCGAGAGTTGGCTGTTCCAACGTACGGATACACACAGCTGGCTGTTCCAGTTACACTACATCCCCCTCCAGCCACCGCCGCTAAAGCACCAATTCTAAATTGCAGCGTTTCATTGCAAACAAAAAATAATTGTTCTTATTGAAAATTGTAATCTTTCATAGTAAAAATTGGGCTACCACTAGGCCTAGATAAAAATAACTACGGTGTTAATTTAATTTTAGATCTATGATCGTTATGAAAAATATGTAAAAACAATGCGAAGCAATTTTTTTCAAATTAATCACATGAAAAGGTTGGTCTGCGAGAAAGTTTTTTTATTATTGGTTTGGTAAATTTTGTCTTTGGGAAAGTAGTTGAGAAATACTTACATTAGCACAGTTAATTTAAAGTTAGCCTAATTTTTAAAACCCATAGAACTTTCTATGCTTATTCATAGGTAAAAGTTTAATTGTTGATTGGCAGGTAGCCGTGGGCCATGCCGACGGGCCGTGATTAATTAGCTTGCAGTTTTGTAATTACAGTATATTAAGTTTACTTAAATATCAATTTTCCTCATTAATGTTTCCAAAAAAAGTATTTAAATGTTTATTGGAATGTAATGACTCATTTTATAAGTTGTTTGGATTTTAAATTAGTTAAATGTATTGAACGAACATAGCCAAAATATTTAATAAGGCCTATTAAATCATTCATAAAAAAGGTATTTTGGCTGTGGACGAAAGCTCGTTCACGTTAAAAATTTTGTTTTAATAAAAGGTAGATATTCTTTCCAGGTCGGTCAATAATCCATAGACATTAAACTCTCGTATCTTACATATCAGAAAGTTTTGTCTTGTCTAGGCGCTACTACCGATTAATTTATTAACTAATATTCCAATGAGCATTACACAGTCGTAAAATTTTATACATTAAACGATGTGCAAAATCAATTTTTTACCATCATACAGATCTGCCAATTCTGCCTTTCCAAGAAACATTATTTAATTTTTCCCTACAGAAAAGGCTGATAACATGGGTAGGACAGTGAAAAATCTGACTAAAATTACATTTTAAACCATTAAAAATTATTGTTGCATGACCTTTTGATTCAAATTCTAGAGTACATTCTGGTTCTAATGTTCACGTGACCACACTTTAACGACATTGTATAATGTTAACGGCGATAACTTAGAGGGTTACTTTTAATTAATTATATAATTTACATTTACCGTTATAAATTCATTCTTAATTTATTTTTATTATAAATCAACTTTTTTTATTTTTTGAAATAGCAATTTCATAGCACTGTTACAAATAAATGTACAGGATAACAAATGTTTTCATAATTTTTATTCAATTTGATTTAATATTTACGCGGCCATGAAATTTATTGAAGACAAAGTAAATTACAAACTGGATAATACTAATAATATAATAATAAAACAGCTCGATATTAATTTTTGTTAATGACCCCAAAGAAGTCTGGGGCTCAAAAGAAGTAGACTCCTCGCTCCGCGATCTAAGCGCCTTTAATATAGTTTAGAATCGAAAGTTTCGCAAGATGTTGTGTTTATTACTGTTGAATAGCCTACATATTTTATGAGTACAGTATAGGTTAAAAAAGTAATTTTCAATTTTAAAATATTTAGCATTACATTATTTATTCAATCGTGATTTAAAATAACATATCTTGTTTAGAAAAACAAGCATCATATAATACTTCAGCATTGCTAGACGAAATAATGGTTATGTTTAATTCTATAGATTGTAAAAAAAATTATAAGATTTCACAACTATGTTCTTAACAAATATTAAGTAAAAAATAGATAGTCAATACACCTTGTCATTCTTATGAAATCATAGACCGAACGATGAAGTAAGAGAGCGCGAGACTCAAAGTGAATTTCTTCAAGGCACTATTAATTCAATTGCCAACGGTCAAAACATTTAATCGTAAATTTCTCAATTACATGATGAAATGCATCTAAATGTCAACAACTTTCCCGCTGAAAGTTTGTTTCTGACCCAAAAATAAAAAAAATCCTCGCTTAGTATCTTTTTAATGTCAGACTAAATAAAAAATTAAAAGTTTCCAACTTGTAAATTACATATATTTCACAGATTTAAAAATATTCATATTGTTAGATTCTGCATTTTATAGAGAAGCCGAATATATACGTTTTATAGCATATCAACCAGTTTGGTTAGGTCCAGGGGCGTGTAAACGGCGGCGCGCTATCCTTAAATTAACGCTGATTTCGCCGTAGATGCTAGGTTGAAGGGGGGATTTCACGTAAAGGAACGGCACAGGAGTACAGCGCGCGCAGCCTGGTGTTGAGTTGCCCAATTAAAAAACCGGCAGAATTAAAGCCATAAGGTCTGTTCTTCTTATAAGACTCTGTATTCATTGGTGTTACTCTATTATTCCACCTTTAGCCTGATTGTTCATTTTATGTCCTTAGAAAAAATTCTTATTACACAGAGTAATACTTATTTAGACAAAATTATGCAGTTGTTTTTTTTTTTTTTTTGCATTTAACTGTTGTTCATTGATAGCCAATATTACAATGTTAAATAGTTTTTTTTAAATGATTTTCAATTGTTAACATCACGGTTCTATCACAAGCAACCATGTTTTCGTTATTTAAGAATCGTCATTGAAAGTCGGTATTACATGATTTGATCGATTAAACGGCGTGGCGCTTAAGTTCTTTGACAGCTCTGGGTACAGGTAATTCAAGTAGACCTAATACAAAAGTAACGGTGCCCAAGTCCACATTCTTTTGGGTTAGTGAGGTTTTACAGCTTTTTAGTAGGCTAATTGAAGGGAGAGCGAAAACATTCATCACAGTCTACAGTAAGTTCCAAAACCTATGCATTGCCACAGTTCCAAGGGGCTTTTTATCAATCATCAACTCTCCCTGTTGCCTTCTATCCTCATTACCTAGGAGCCATACAACTCCCAATACTGTACCTAGTTTAATGTTGTTGTAAAATTCCCTATTCACTACTATATCACATCCATGCAGATGCACTATCTATCATAATCGATGATTGTAAGTGGCACTGATTCACAGCTAAGAAAGCTGGGACAGCCTCAGTGTAGCCTACACAGCAAAAATTTTGTAAATCCCAAACCATACCCTTCTAACTTGATCAAAGAGAGCTAAATAAATGAGTTAAGTGGTGATTAGTACTATGTACACCCTTTTTAGCGAATTTCCCTATAGGGAATACGCTATTACAGTAGTAGCCATGGTAAGACCTAAGTCCGGGACCACTTTACTTTTTCATTTTGAGGTCCCCAGAAGCCAAAAACACCATTCGTTCATTTTCATATATATGTATATATATATATATATCTATCTATATATCTATATATCTATCTATCTATCTATGTGTCCGTGGTACTGATAACTTTTGAAGGGGACCTCCGATTTTGATGAAATTTGGTATGGAGGTGTAAGACCAGGTCTATTTTCATGAGTTCGCGAATCAGCATTGTCGGGTTATGGGAACAGGGTTTTATGGGGTTTCAAAGGGGTCAAAAATGAGTTTTTAGCATTTTTGGACCTCAATTTTTAAAATTGGTCAATTTTAACTGAAACCATTTAAAGGAGCTTAAAAAAACAAACAAATTGGTATTTTGAATTTTTATCATAGCATAACTGGTTACGGGGCAAATCCAAAAATGTGTTTTCCATGTTATTCTTATGGGAAATCAAGAAAACCCTATATCTTGCTTATTTATTGACATAACTTAATCAAATTTGGTATGTACATTATCTATATAAGGATTAACTTATACTTGCTTACAAAACCCATATGGCGGCAAACCTACATACTCACCCCCATGGGGTTTATGGGGAAAATAAAAAATTGCCAGAGTTTGATACAATTTTGTGTTTACATTCACCGATTATTGATTAACTTAGATTTTCTAACAACACCCAATGGCAGAAAACCTACATACTCGATGCTATGGTGTTTTTTTTATGGGGAAAGTAAATAATCTGAAATTCCATTGGAAATTCGCTGAGTACGCAGGTCAGCTGCGACGGGGGTATTATAATTATAGCATGCCAGCTTTTTACTAGGTGCCGAAATCTGTTGTCACAGTTATTTCGGATAGCTCCAATCAAGCTGGGTGTCTCCAGGGCTCGTAACCCATTGATATTTCGATTTGACATGGAAGCTCAGAGAACCATCTCACCTACGGATCAACAATGTCAAGAGTAATCATTGCTTTAATTTTTGCTGGAATAATTTCGGTCAACTTTAGTTTGCAGTGTTAACTATCAGAATCGTGCCAGGCTAACATGCCGGTCTTTGAAAGATCAACATCGTGATTCAAGGTCTGAAATATGCTGTCAAATAGGTACGGTATTTTAATTTTACAATTAATGTTTAAATATTCTGACTAAAACTTATAATTGATAAAAATAATTCATAGCCAAATACATTTATAAATTTTGTTAAACTAAAATATAATGCGCAGTTTACACAGCTGTGCCAGGCTAAGCTTCATGTCTTTGATTTGATAATCAGTGTTCAGGATTTTTGCTTGAACTTCATATTTTGCAATATAGCTGATTAGATTAATTTTAATGATTGGTACCGTACTCTAAAACATATAGTTTTTTTTATTTATTTTTTATTTTTTTGTTTACTTATAGTGATTTATTTCTTACAGTTTGGTTCTGTAACTTTAATAATTATAAAATTTGTTGTAAACCCGCTACGGTCCTTCTTTAGTTAACATTTTTTGGTCCTTCGAGCTGGATATGAACCAGCACATTAATCTGATTTCAGAAAGTTCTACTGCTCTAAAGTCTATGGATTTTCCTGTTGATTATGGTGACCCAGAGATTCTTTGAAGGTCCTCTTGCCTTTCTGTTTCAGTGCAGGTGGAAGGATGTTGAAAAGTTTAGCTCAGATGTTGCTAAGTTTTTTCTCGTAGGCAGTTAGATGATGTGTGGGAAGTCTGTAGTTTATTTTGTTCCTAGTGTTATAAGAGTGAGCTTCTGAAAAGTTGGTGAGTCCTTTGTTTGTCCTTTGTCCTTCCTTGAGTCCACAGTGAGAGCGCTTTGTGATCCTTGATTTTTTCAAACATCTTTTATTAGTGATGAAAGTGCAAACAAGTTACATTTACATCACAACCTAAATGAAACTTCAATTGTAGGAATATCTCAAACCTCTATCCAATCTGCAAATGAATCCCTAAATTTTTGCATTAAACCACGCTTTTGAAACCACCCCTGTTTACAAGTTAATGCTACTGTTATTGATAACATCACCGCACCTCAACCAAGTCAACCACTGCCAACATAAGAGAGTTTTACAAAATATCGAACTAGCTGATCCTTTTTTTGATGTGCCTGGAAAAATAGACCTTTTGATAGGAGCTGATTTGTTTGCTGAGGTGTTTGATGATGGGCGGAAGAATCTGAAAAAAAAGGCTATTCTTTAGCATTTAAAACTATATTTGGATGGGTTCTAATTGGTAGATATACAATCACTCAAGCTTTGCTTTCTAATGTAGCAAGCAAGTTGTTTATAAGTTCTAATGTAGTTTCAAAGTTTTCGTCAAAGAAGATCGTGTAGACTCAAAAACATGCGTACAGTATCGCAAGAGTCCCCACTCTATTATCCCGTAAAGCCAGTATTGCGAGAATGTTGAAGACATGGACAACTAAGGGAGAAATTATACATCCCAAAGTGAAACAGAGTTAGTTACCAATGTTATCAATAAGTAATAGTTTATAATAATATTTCGTTTTAAGTTCATATGTTATAAAAAATATCTATAGTGCTAAAATGATTTTTTGACACATGTGAAAAGGAAAATGAAATTCGAGAAGACGGATATATCCATCAGTCTTTAGCCCACCGAAAAACTTAGATGGATGTATTATATCCGTCCACCGCCCAGAATGACAATAAAAAAATATGTAAAGTTCTAGTATTTTTGAAGGCAGAGGACATATATTTCCGTCTATGTCATTTTATTGTTTCATTTACTTCCTATCATAATTGACCTTTCACTCTGAAAAACAGAGAAGAAAAATAAAACAAAGGCTAAATAAACCCAAGACCTACAGATAGATTGTGCATCAGGTTCATCGCTATTTTTGCCAGAAGCTCATTCCATATTATATTATTACCATCTACATTTATACTGCCAAATAATGAATTCCCTCAGATACTCTTCCATTTAGCATTTCTATAACATCTTCAGCAAAATTTGGGTCGTTATGATTAGTCATTTTGAATTAAAACTAACAGTACGTCATTACAAAAATGTAAAAAAAAAAAACACTCACTGGAATGTCCCAGTGCAAACTGACAGTTTCGTGCTATGCACATGTTGTTTAAACGCAAAACAGCTGGAAAAGTCAAAGAACACAATATTGCCAACTGTAAAAACTAAATTACCCTGTCCATAAGTCAATAAGATGTTTATTATCGCAATGTATTCAACCGGGATTCCCAACAAAATTTTTCCGAGGACCCCCTCATCTAGTCACTATAATGACAAGGACCCCTCCCCCCAAACTCAAAGTTACCAATGTTCTCATCCCCCCTCTTAATTATAACAAGCTTACGATGGTCGGTGTATTGCCATGTCACAGTATCAAATCCATAAAAAGAGTCAAAAGAATGAAAAAAAAACTGATCTAAAAATTTTTCCTTTAATTTTGCCTGTATTTTTAAAATATGTGAGAAAATAAATAAACAGTCATATTATAAAATTCACAGTTTTTTGTGGAAATAAAAGAGTGCCTCCATCAGAACATTCTGTATCAAATGCATTATCCTCTTCATCTGTACGCCTATCAAACGAACAATCTATTTTTAACTACCATGTGTGTATTGTAAATTTCCACGAAAAAGAAAGCGTGAAATGCATGAACTGTTTTATCAAACTACTGAAATTAAAATATTTAATCAGCAGCGTGATAAGTGATTGTGATTGAGAGCAGTGTGATTGAGAAGTTCTCCAAGTATTCCTATCCCCAATAGTTTGTTCTATAATGAAATTAAAATTGGCCTAGTAATGAAAAAAAATTAAAAAAGATCCTCAAAAATTCATAATTTCCATACGGTGAATAGAAAGAACCATAATATTTTTATAGGCTATCATGTAAAACATTTCACTACAGATGAATTGAGGCCAGTATATTACTATATTTAGTCTGTATCAGCAGTTAAAATATTGTCACCCCTAGCTCATTACCGATTTCTTGCATTTGCTCAGTGTAAATATTTATCATGCCTATGTAATCAACACAGTCTGCTACGCACTAACAATACATAAAAATTAATTAGCCGACTATCTAAAATGCGAGTCGGCTCACTTGTCGGCTGCAAGCAGGCTGCGGGCGCATTCTATAGGCAGGCATAAAACAAAACTATTCGGTCATCTAGTTTCATTGGTAGGCGCTTAAGTGTGCTAGCATTGGTTGCTGAATAAAGCCAGATGCAAAAGTTAGCATTCGCTAAAGCGCTCAGAAAGCCGAAAAACTTAAATCTGTTATCTACTGTACAAATATATATTTTTCATCACATTACATCGATACCACATGTTTGACCCTCACTTCTACTACTAACAAGACACCTGTTTTCTCGGCCTAGACCGCCAAAATTTTCCGGCATAGGCCGGTAATGGGTACTATAGCAAAGAAATCTAGAATATAAAATAAGGTGACAAAAACAACAACAAATAACAAATCAGTGACATAGTTGGTAGTTCAGCTCATAGCAACTGTGAAATATATATGACGTACATGGGAAAATAATGCTTTTCCCTTGGAATCAGCTGTAGTCTGTCACCTACCGTTAGGTTAGAGTATTCTAATTTCGGTGCCCTTAGCTGATGTGAAGGGTTTGCCTAGCAACAGAAACCCAAGCGATACATCTCGTTAGGCTAGTTGAGGTTATGTTTTATTTGTTATGAACGAAAAATATATTTTTTCACTGGTTTAGAATATATTGAATTGTGTAGTGTGATGAAAAATATCGTTCGTAACTCGCCAAAAACTCTTGAACTTGAAACACGATCTCGAGGCCGGCAAAACCCCATTTTCGGCACTTGTAATGAAATATACTATTTATTCCAATTTTTAACCATTTTTTGCGGACCCCTCTGGCATGGCCTGCGGACCCCAGGGGTCCGCGGACCACCTGTTGGGAACCACTGGACAACATGTGTTTTTCATATTTTTGGACGGATACATCAGTCTTTATCCTGGAAAAGAAAATTGTTAGGACGGATATAACCTTTTTCAGCCTGGGCCAGAAATATGGGTAGACGGATATATCCATCAGTAGACGTTAGACGAATATAACCATCAGTAGCGCGGGAAGAGTTAATCCAAAATTAATGTATGTCCAAATTGGGAAAGCAGGTAAATTTTTTATAGTCAAGAACCATAAACCAAACTGGAATCATCTGGTGGATTATTAAAATTGTGCCCAAAGAATAACATGGGGAATTCAAAAGTCAATGGGACAGAGCCTATGGATCAGATAGTGGTTAAAAACTATCACATTTTCCTTTTGCGGACAGAATGAATCAGTACACCAAATTTCTAGCACAATAGGACGTTGGAGAATTAGTGATAAGTGAGTGAGGCATTTTCCCTTTATATAAATACAGATGAAAATGAGTTTTTTTTAAATTTAAGTTTCAAGAAAAACAAAACATTTGTTAATTTATACATAACGCATCAAAATATTATACAGAGAGACTTATGTTTTTTTTATAGGCCTAAACTTAACTTTTTTTACAACCTCCTCCAAGCAACAGTGTAAGTTAATTAGCAACCATTAAGGTTTCATCCCTCTGGTTGGTGTCTTGTTCCCCTAAGCCATTGTGGTCTGTGCAGCAGGAGATTTTAATTAACTGGTTAACCTACTATGGTAGATAAGTGGTAAGACCTGTGAATATTTTTGTAACTGCACATAGAATATTTTTGGATATTTTAGTATGATCAGCCACCGAATAGTTTGTCCACATGTTCCATTAATTTTAAACTGACCATTTTATTCTTTTATCACCCCGGGAATATTAAATTATTTTTCACATAAACATGGCAAATGTTACATATTGTAGGTTGAAGAGAAGAAGAGAAAGAAGAATAAGAAAAAAGAGAAACCTATTTTAGTCAACAAAAGCGAAACAACACCGGTCATTGATGTGCCGGAAGTCCCCATAATAAATCATTTTGAACAGATAATTCCCAAAGATGATTTCACGTTGAAACGTAGCATTAGTGTAAGTACAGCTGCTTGCTGTTGTTTATGTTTGGAAGAAAAATTTACCTCTCCTAATTCACCTCCAATAATCTTTGCTTTAAACTCCAATATTCTTCTGTTCCTTTTTGTATTTGCTTTGACATTCTAATAGCTGTAGTTAATCTAAAACAATGCATGTGATTTAATGTGCCTGTTTTTATGTTGATTTTGTTATAAATGTGACATATTTCATGTAGGCCAAGGTCATAATAGCAATTTTGAATATATTCATATATGAGAAATGATTTTAGTTTGATTTTTAACTGTTCTCATCCAATATTTATTTACAGTAGATCAAACACAAATTTAGTTACACCAGTTGGTTTAGAGCTCTCATAATATTAAAATGGGCTAGCTGATTTTTAAGAAACTTGTTTTATGTTCTTACAAAAAAAAATCAATGTTTTGAAAGGTTTTTGATATTTCTTAAACCTGAAAAATTTTCATGGCTGTAGATTTAATACGTAATGAATACTTGTTTAAAAAATATAGGGATTTAATATGTGTTGAGTTCTGGTTAAAATATATAGGTATTTAATAAGTGATTAGTACTAGATAAAATATTAAATCCCTATAAGTAGGGCAGGTAGACCTGTAGACCTGGTAATTTAGCTGTTATTGTCACTAAAACTCGGCAATTGCCTTGAGCACCAATGCACATTTCTCCTATTGAATAAATAACATAACATTACTAATTACGTAGATAACGTTATATTACTAAAAACCTTTGCACCTTGGAGCACTGAAACTGAACTTGGCGACAGAGCAAGTTTTCAAATCATTCTTAATTTTAAACCTCTTGCTAGTCAGAGCAATATGAGTCAAACCTGACCTCATAAGATTTAGTATTTCAGAAGATATTGCATTTTCAAGTTTTGCTCATATAATTTGAATGGAAGGTTTGATTGCTACCAATTCCGTCTTGGTCGTCTATTTGAGGTCCAGTTTGCTGCATCGTAGTCTGCTAAGGTGAAACCTTCAATTTGATGTACACGCACCATAGACCAATGCCTTCACTTTGACTTCTGGGGGACCGTCCTCTTGACATAATGGAAAACATCTTTAAAAAGCTAATTTTAAGTGTAAAATTGATGCACCAAGTTTATTGTTCTATCTTTAATCTTACAAAAATTATTAGCCCCTGCAAGACTTTTTGTACTCCCTCTATGTCTGTTTACACAAAACTCTAACCTTTGACAGACCTTTGATTTTGATAAAATGTGGTAGGCCTGTGAAGGTTTTGAGCAGCATTCTCTAAATTAAGTTAAAATACCTGAGTGATTGGACCATTGGAATCTAGTTTTATGGGGTTTCAAAGTAATGGGGTTTTTACATGTTTTTCCCCTTTTATCATAATATTTGAAAAGTTTTAGTTAAAAAACAATTTAATATTTTTTACTTTTTCTTAGCTTAACCGGTTAGAGTTATTTTTGTCCTCCAACGCACGTAGTGACATATTGATAGAAACTGGAGTGTGACTAAATAGTTTATGGGTACCATGTTGGCAGGTGTAATCTACAAGAGTTGTTTAGGAAGTAAGTTATCGTACATTTAATTGGTGATGGAAGAGGTGGAGGTAAAGCATTGCAAGTTCCAGCATTTTGTTGTGAAAATTAATTAAGAATATATTTATAACTAGTGATGATTGGTTAAAAAACAAAATGGTAGCTACAAGTTAAAGTGAGAATGGGTCTGCTGTTACTATTAATTTACTATTACTATTACTGTTACTATTAATTTACTATTAATTGAATCCACTAATTCATTTAATTCTATTTAATGGTGTTCCCGGACTTCTTTTATTTAATTTTTTGGGTGAAAAATGAAACCTGTAGAAATTCTTAGGTTACTGTGTGTGTGTTTTACGGTTTAAGTAGATACCGGTAATGTATGTTATTTCAGTTTTGGTTCCTAAGGATCATTGCACATTTCACAATTAATTTGCCTGTGCGGTGATTAATTGTATGAGTTTTTATTGTGATGTGTTATTTTTTAGATTTAGACGGCTTTAAATTAAAAAAGACTATATTTTTATCCTGCTCTATTGGAAATACACCTATCAATCGTAGATTTTAAGTTGCATTTCAAACAAATTTTGTCATTTTGGGTGATTTATTTTTGTCATGAAAGGAAGAGATGCAATTGTCTTCATTGAGGTCATGGAATTAATGAGTGATGTGAGGAAGTTCGGACGTCCTACACTTTATTAAATACACTTTGAAGTTGAAAATAAAAAATTAAAAAATTACGTTTCTTTGTTAATTGACTACTTTGATGAATTTGACAAAATTCAACATGAAAAATTAAGATCAAAATTTTTTCCCACAACTTACAAAGACAGCTCTTTCATGACTGCCAACTAAAAATCGTATAATGTTTAAGTCTGCATGTAGTCACTGAGGCTACTTAACCATAGTACGATTGCCCGTGCCACTAGATGGCTACACCAAGGCTAAAAATTGTGAACGTGTTGTAATTGTACAATGTGAAATTGGCCTTACTCATCATCAGTTGATGAAAATAACTGCGTGTGAACGATTTATTTCCGCACGGGCTAAATCATGAGCAATGGGGCTTTGAGTAAATGGAGTTCAAGTTTCAAACTTTTTTCAGTACACCATCAGCTCTGATATCAAAATCTAAATCTGCTTTACTTGCAAATTTATTATTTGCAAAAAATTTCAAGAGATATTGGCTAATGATCTTCGAGATAAATAAAACAATTGGTGGAGACACATATGCCATTAGTGTATCCTTTAGTCAGGTATGTCCCAGTGTACTCTGGCGACACTCAGATTAATTGCTAGACTTATCAATTGAAATTTGTTTTTATGTTGTATAAAAGCACTTAGAGAAACACAACCTTTAAATTTAGTTTTGATATGAGAGTTTCATTCGTTCATTAAAGAAGAGTGCCTTTTGTTATGTGGTATATTG
Organism: Neoaliturus tenellus; assembly: GCA_030545055.2. NCBI lineage: Eukaryota > Metazoa > Arthropoda > Insecta > Hemiptera > Cicadellidae > Neoaliturus > Neoaliturus tenellus. The sequence continues at coordinate 284,014,016 of CM061531.1, read as the reverse complement.
ACACACTGTATTACTGTATGATTTTTTTACTAAGACAATGTCTTGTGAACTTTTGTTATTTAATGTCAAATACACGTTTTAAATAGGACTAGTTATTTTTTAGAAAGCTTAATTTTTGGAAATCCTTCACTCTTTATGTACTCACAATCCCTGCCCTGTCTTCCCAACCCCAATGCACTAAGGCTCTGTATGAGTTTCAACCATTATTGCTTTCATTATTGTATAATAGCATAATAGTTCCAATAAATGTTACATCTATGTGAAGACAATTCAAAGTGTTTAAATTTTTATTTATTATTATTATTTTTTAAGCGTGAGGATGTCCAGACCAAGCCTATTGAACCTGCGACAACCAGTCAGAAACAACAATCTGTCAACAAACAAGTTAAAGCACAACCTAAGGAACAATCCAAAGAGGTGAAAATTGAAAAAACACAGGGACCCAAACCATCCCAACAACCTCAAAAAAGTACAGAAAAAGTGATAAATGCCAAATCAAATGAAAAACCTGTTGCCAAACCTCAAGAAAAGAATTTAGTTGCACCAAAGGCAACTGAAGAGAGTATCACGAAAACAGTTGTTAAACAAGTCCAGGCCGTCCCTGCTGTAGAAAATGTGTCGCCTTCTACAAAAAGCAGCCGCAAAAAACGTAGTGAACTCTCAACTTTGCATCAAATGAGTAAGTAGTTTTTCTAGACAACATTATTGGCCTATGGAAAGTAATAAAATGTGTTGATGTATTGCAGTAGGTTCATGCTCAAGGAAATAAAAATGAAAGGCTTGAGTTTCATATTATTACAATTTTAAAACATTTTGTCTTTGCATAGAAAGATTTATCAACAATTTCATAAATTATTTGCATTACAGCTAAATTTTTTAGTAAATTTAACATTTTAGCTCAATTTTAGCGAATTTCCCATAGGGAATAAGCTATTACCGTAGGTCTCATGGTAAGACCTAAGCCCGGGACCATGTTACTTTTTCGTTTTGAGGTGCCTAGAGACCAAAAATAATAGTCATTAAAATTTTTTTATATATATGTATATATATATGTATATATATATATATGTATGTGTCCCTAGACACGATAACTCTCGTAAAAATGGTCCGATCGACACCAAATTTGGTAGAGATGTGTAATCCTACGTTTATTCGGATGAGTTCGAAAACCAGACATATCGACCTACCGGAAGGGGTAGTTTTGGGGGGTTTTGTACCCCAAAAATGGGTTTTTTGCATTTTTCATATGTAAATTTAAAAAATTTTAAACTTTTATCCTGACCATTGGATTTAGCTCAAAAAAAACACACAATTTAGTATTTTGAAGCTTTGTTCTATCTCTTTTGGTTACCGAGATATTACAAAGTCTAAAGACAGTACATTGTCTTTTGGGGCTCTAATGTTAATCTTATGGAGGATAATGAATCATTATGATGTAAAACGCCCTGGCGTTTAAATCTCAGGGCAAATGCCCAGGGCATTTGCCCAAATAACCGCCCGAAATCCATAAGCGCCGGGCGTTTATCCACTTAAAGGCTAATAAACCTGATTAATGGAAATTAAATTGAACACTACTCTTCTAGTCAACTTTTTAAACCTCTACATTAGATATTTACATAATAGCATATATTAAAAAAAATAATTACTTGTATAATTTTAATTATATTGGTAGGAAGTCAGTACTAGAGAGTCAACACTTTTCTTTTGACAACAAGAGGAAATAATTTAGACTGAAAATAACTTCATAGGTTTATTTATATTTAAAAAATCTGGCTAATGTAATAGAATTAATTTACATTTGTTTATTACACACAATGAATCAGTCTTAACTTAACGGTTGTAAGGTTGTAATTTGGTTCCGGTTGGGTTTGTGTCAAATTGCTTAGAATGCAAAGCCCATTAAAATGATGTATCATATTATGTAGGCCAATGCAGTTTCCCACAAGACTTTCTTTAGAGACGTCCCTAGTGGAGGTCGTCAGGAAAACTGCAATAGGCTATGTCATATGATACTGTACATCATTTTAAAGAACATTGCATTCTGAGCAATTTGCCACAAAACCGACCTCAAAAGGTAGAGTGGATTGGGAGTTATTGCATTTTTTTGTTTTCAGCAATATGATTTTAATACAAAGTTTGATCATCTGCTATTTTTTACTCGGTCATTCTTTTGAGATCGGGTTTGCGGCTTGTTCTCCAGTCCCAAAGACCTTTAATTTGATGTACATATTGACATATGCTTACATTTAAGATTTTCTTCTTACTCCTTGTGGACCGTCCCCCATTCGATATCCAAGGACACTAAGTACTTTAGGAAGTAGTCTAAGTCACTCAAAATCAATATGCAACGTTTTAGTTTTGTTACTTAAATACTTTTAAAAATATTAAATCGTCTCCAGACTTTTTTTTCACCCTGTATATGAAAATAATTTTATAGGTGCCTTTTTATGTTAGGAAATTTACATAGTGGTTAAAAAGCACTTGTTTTACTAACAAAACCTTATTACTTAACTTTAAATCTAATTAATTAGTCATTATAAATTTATCTTATGCACATATTTATGAATTACAGAGTAGAAACCTGCTTAATCAGTAAATAAGGTTTTATATAACAATTTAGAAAAATATTTATTTAAAATACCACACTGAAAATATTACAGGTTTTATTGTATTGCGCCTTAAACTGAACTTTTTATAAACGCCCAGTTTTTGGGCGCTTAAAATCGCTTTGGACAAATGCCCGGGCAAATGCCCATTTATAAACGACCCGCCCACTGGGCATTTGCCCGGCCCACATCACTAATAATGATGTGTTAATATTTCACTTATTAACCAATATTTTTGGATGAAACTTGGTATTTAGCTTCATTTTGTTGAGATTCATCCATTTAAGGCAAAAAATCTCGGTTTTTTTTACTTATCATGGCAGCAAACCTGCATACTCTTTTCCCATGTTAATCTTATGGAGAATAGGCAAACTCTTTTATTTATGGACAGATATTGATGAAACTTACTATATGGCTTTATATGGTCAAAATAAATTTTTTCTATGCTAAAAACTTACTTTTAGTGTCCCCCATGGCAGCATACCTGCATACTCTTTCCCTATAATTATCTTAAGAATAGACATTAATTTATTTCCCTATTTATGAGCACGTGATGAAATTTTGTTTACATGTTTAGCTGGTCAAAATTAATATTACTAATTTGGAAATTCGCTAAGTACGCAGGTCTGCTGCGACGGGGGGTATTTTTTATAAATTTAACATTTTAGCTCGATTTTTTAATAAATTTAACATTTTTAGTTGGCTAAGTATATTAGAGACCCGCTAATCTGAACTAATTGGGACCAGACCCGTTTGGTTTATGCATAAACCAGTTTGGATGAGTTTTTGGATGATGCATAGGTATTACAAAGAGCAGTTTTGGTAATGTGTAAATTACGGATATTTAATATAACCAGTCATGTCAGTTTAGAGTGATTTTCTTGACTTTCTTGTATTCTTATAAAAATTTTGAAAAAATGTACAAATGTATATTTTGGCAACCAAGCAATGGTGATATCTGAATTATTTGTGGAGACATCCCCTCAGGCCGGCTCTCAGCTCTACAGTACCGTTTGACTCATTGACAGGTGCAGTAACGACCAGAAATAAGTTATGTGTTATATCTTTTACACTTATCTTGTAATCTAACTAACTTCTTTGTGTGTCAATAAATATTCGTTTTTTCTCAAAAAATATTTTTACGATTTTTTTTAATAAGAACAGATAAAAGTCCGTATTTTCCCAATGGAAGGTGTTTATAAGCAGATTTTCGGATTAATGATACTTCTGAAACTGCTTAAAAAAATTTTAATCATTAAAATGTTTGACTTAAATAACCAAGGAGATATGTTATAGACATGATAAAGATGTCCTGTGATTGAGTTTTATTTTCTAAAAAATGCCAGTTAGTAGAAATGAATGTATTTGATCAATACTCGACAGTCATGTGTTGAGGTTATTTTTTGCTCCTGGTCCCTGTTAGCGTTGATTTGGAGACAAATATGGACTGCTAACGGAGCAGTTTATCTGGCCAGTCAGTAGATAAGTGGTCGAGGTCACACACACTCGGCAAGCACTTGTGATAGATAAGCGTTTACCATGTTGAGATAATGCAATCCTTAAGTGCCAGTTTGTAGTAAGGAATACACATTAATTAAAATTTTCATATTACATAAATATCTTTATTTTTTACTTCTGAATAAAAAAATGAAAAAAGGTATTTTTATGTTTTGCATGCTACAGTACCATTTGTGTTCACCATAAAACGGTTTATTATTTATTTAATATAAATTAAAATACACTGTGGAAAAAAGCCTGGAAACGATTTAATATCTTTAAAAGTATTTAAGTAATAAAACTAAAACATTGTATATTGTTTTTGAGTGACAAAATCTACTACTTAAAGTACTTATTGTCCTTTGACCTCCAATGGTGGACAATCCATAAGGAGTCAGAGGAAAATCTTAAATGTAAGCATAGGTCAATATGTACATTAAAGTAAAGGTCTCTAAGAATAGAGAACAATGCCACAAACCCGACCTCAAAAGGATGTCTGAGTCAAAAATTGCAGGTGATCAAACTTTGCATGAAACTCATATTGCTGAAAACAAAAAATACAATAACTCCCGACAGACACTACCTTTTGAGGTCGAGTTTGTGACAAATTGCTCAGAATGCAAAGCCCTTTAAAATGATGTATCATATGATGTAGGCAAATGTAGTATCACTGACGACTTCCATTATAGGGATGTCCCTAAAGGAAGTCTTGGGAAAATCTTCATTGGCTTATGTCACATGATACACAAATTTTAAGGGCTTTACATTCTAAGCAATTTGCTACAAACCTGACCTCAAAAGATCAAGTGTATCGGGATTTATTGAATTTTTTCAGCAATATGATTTTATGCTACATTTGATCGCCTGCCATCAAACATTTTTGATTTGGTCATCCTTTTGATGTCGGGTTTGCGGCGTTGTTCTCTATTCTTAAAGACCTTTAATTTAATGCACATGCTTACATTTACCTATGCTTACATTTAAGATTTTCTTCTGACTCCTTCTGGACCAAACGCAATAACGCCCTTGGAGATCCAGGACAATAAATACTTAGGAAGTAGATTTTGTCACTCAAATCAATTTGCAACAGTTTTAGTTTCATTACTTAAATACTTTTAAAGATATTATATCGTTTCGAGACTTTTTTCACCCTGTATATATAATGCTTAGAAATAATTTAGCTTTTTCTGTTTTTTATCCTCTAATATTTTTGTGTGTTTATCTTAAAAATCAAAAAACAAAATGGCCACTACAAGTTAAAATGCTGCTGTGTTTGCATCCGCTACTGATTGTAAAGCTAACCTCACCCGTGTCAAAGAAAAAATGTGGATTTTTATTGTCCATCTTTGTTTATCTCTCGTGGTCAGCACTAAATAATTGTGACAGGTGATGTTTTTAGAACCATAATAGTCAATTTGAACGAAAAAAAATCACAGGTTACCAGCACCGGCCGCACATCGGCTCTATTCTCTTCATTGTGGGCATTAGTGCATCCTTTCTTGAACAGAACATGCTGACACTTCAGTACTGAACCGCAATAACGCTCATTATCTGTTCTGTATGAACTGGACTCTACCGTACTCTTAAATTTCTTATGTGTCCAATCTATGTTATTTGACACTTAATTGCTTCTACCTAAAAATCCTTCAATTCACAAGTTAAAACAGAACCCATTATCTCAGCCTTCATATTTAAAAGTATGACAGCCAACATAGCTTTGCAATTTTGCATAAAACGTGTAGATGGCAAATAATTTTTTTATTCATTTGACTGAAATAGTAGAACTTTGCAAATCAAATTGAGAGCTAAAAATTATGTTCCACGGTTCTTGAACCCCTCTAAAATAAGTTGATATTTTTAAATGTAGGCCCTAATCAGGTTTGCTCATCAAATTACAGGTCTCAGTCGAGCATAATGTTATAGACTAGATTTAAAATCAACAATGTTTAGAAATAGTTGAAAATTAATCGTTGCTTAAAAAAATATTGCTTGAATTATAAAAATGCTAAACTGACAAATTCGACCTTTTGAGGTTGGTTTTGTGGTATGTTGCTCCAAACTCAAAGACCTTATAAATATTTTATGATGTGGCATAGGCCAACTAAGTTTCTTTCTGAAATACTTCTTTTTTTTTAACATGTCAGCATATCTCCATGAGGGACGTCCTCAAATGATAAAATTCAATATGTAACATTTGTTTGATTTTTATGTGCCATTTAAAAAATTCAAACCTTAAGCGCATTCCTTGTAACATTAAGATTCAAGATTCAAATATCTTTATTCATAAATAGTACATCCGTACAATTATACCTTGTGAAGGTTTTAAACTGGACAATATGCTTTTGTTAATTGCGCTCTTAATTCAATGATCCTGTCAAATCAATTAGCCGGTCTTTGTCAGTAATGTAGACATTTACAAGTTGGGGGTAATGACATTATACACTCCATTAATACATATTAGGTTTAAACTAGAAATCGCCTCCTGATCGAAATTCGATCAAAATTTCAGTTGATCTGAACCCAAGAATAAGTTTAAAAACATTTTATAATTCCAACATCTGTTCTTCCTGTTTTTATAGCAGTTATTTTTACAACAGCTGTCTAATTATTCAATCAATTTTCCTTCCTCCATAAGATTAACATTGAAACTTCGAAAGCCCATGGGGCGTAGCCCTGGTGTCCGATGTGAATTAGAATGTGATTCTGCTCATCTACAGGACTACACCTTTCTAACGGTATGCGCGGATTTCTCCTACGATGTACACGAGCTGAGAAAAAAGGAGGAAATGAAACATGCTTGCGTATTAATATATAGATTATGCCCAAATAGTTTCAGTGCCTAAGTAGAGACATTCTTATTTTTTTCTATAATTATGGGTTTTTTTGAGAGAGCATTAACTTTTGATACACCCATATCCCAAATACATGTTACACCCCACCCATGTTGATTTTTGCCAAACCAGTGAAAGCTGTTGAACATTGTTACACTTTCTCAGTTGATTGGGACGTTTGTTGATGGTTGTAGGTGGAGACAAGGACGCGGTGAATGTCAGTCTACTGATGCCGTTGGTACACAAGGCAGAGCTGTCCCGCACGGAGATACAGGTGCTCATCGACCTGCTGCTGAACAAACAACAAGGGTCATCTGTCGAGAGCGCTGAGTGGATTGAGGTAGGCGTCAGTGAAACAACAACAAAAAAAAATATAATTCATGAATTCTTAAACTTGGCCCTTACTTATCCACTTCTTCGGTCAATTGAGACTTCTCCATTCACTTGGATTTAAGAATAAAAATATAGCATTTTATGACACCAGCCGTAGACTATAATCACTTATCCGTCAAAAGGAGGATCACGGAAGATGAGGAGGAGATACCGGCATCTGACTTATCTGGTCCATTAATTTTAAATACTGTAAATAATAACTTATTAAACCAAACTTTGTAGCTTCACACATAATTACAGTTTATCATATTTGATTGGTACATTTTTTTGTGTTCTTTATTGTTATAACCCGGCATCAGAGATTATACGAGTCAGAGACCACAGAAATGAACGTACCTGGTTCATGTAGTCAACTGACGATCCAAGCCTTCTCCTCGGGATTGCGAACTTGGACTTTGCTCTCTACTAACTACTAATCTTGATTTGCCTCTTCTGGCATATGATACAAACAAAACCAATGTCTCTTCCGACATTTAATATATATACATATAAAATAATACTTCACTTATAATATTTATTATGTTTCTGTAGTAATCAAACTACTATTAGACAATTTATCGACCTAATTCAGGTGTCATTAAGGGTGTGTGATCCTTGATTTTTAAATTTGAGCTTTCATTTAATTTTAAAAAGACCCAAAAGAAACGTATTATACACATATATCTCCTTAATTTAATAAATGGTACCTAATAAATCTCTCAGTAAATTTCTCTATAGGCATTAATACACCAACAAGGCTCTTTTTGATCAATTATCAGTTTGGATTATTTGGCAATAAACAAGTGTGTGGTAGTGTTTTGCTGTACCAGTAAAACCAAGAAATTGCTATTTTCTTGTAAAATTAATTTTAAATGTAATGATACATTTTGAGAAGATTTTGTAGGTTTTCAAATTTCAGATTATATTAATCGTTAATCTGCTGAATTTTGTTTGGACTCCAACTAATGCTTCTGGTGTCTCACGTTCCATATATTATCTGTGTCACTAATTTGTTATGTTGTGGTGAAGGGTCGGCAGGATCCCGTGGTGAAACTGAAGAAGCAGTTGGCGGAGAAGGAAAAGGCGCTGACGGAAGAGCAGGAGGCGGCTGCTGCGCTGCAGAGCAGACTACGGGAGCTGCGGCAGGAGCTGAACTCGGAGAAACACTCGACCCGACAGCTGGAGGAGACACTGGCCGCGCGACAGGGGGAGCTGGGCGCAATGGCGGTGCGGCTGCAACACACGAGTGAGGAGAAGCAGGGGCTGGTGCAGCAGATACAGCAGCTGCAGGCGAAGCTGAGCGAAGAGCACATGGTGCTGTGCAAACTGCAGGAAGACCAGTCGCAGACGGCGGGCGCCATGCAACAAGAGCTGCTTGCCCAGCGGCAGCAGCTGGAGATGCACATCGCGCGGCTCACCGAGCAGCACCAGGAGGTAGATCATTAGATTTGACTCGGTCCCTTTTGTGGCCGTTTTTCCATTATTTAATAATCATTTACAACTTTTAAAATTACAATGTTTGATCGGTATAGCCACCATTTGATATGATTTAGATTTAGTCATAGCAACCGATTTTCCATAGTCCTAATATTTAGTGCTAATATTAAATGCACAGTTTAAGTAAATTTTGGAATTACCATAATAAATTTTTTCATTTTTTTTTTTTTTCATTAACTCCAGATCGGGATAGCATTTCTCAACTGTGTATCAACTACAATAGAGCCCCAATAATCCAAACCACGCTAATCTGAAAATCCGCTTAATCCGAACAGATCCATTCGGAAAAGCTTTATTGCCAAAATATATATAACTTACAATGTTTGTACCTTTCAAAAACTTTATTAAATAACAATAAAAGTCAACAAAATATCCTCTAAACTAAATGATACTATTAAGTTATGTTTAATATTACCAATTTATGCATTTTATTATCTTTTAATTACATGATATACATGGTATCCGCTTAATCTGAAAATTCGCTAATTCAAACAGGGTCCATCCCTAACACTGGCCCACCAAGTTTACTCAGAATAATGTACAGCTGTACACTGGGGTGGTTGGGTTAAGTAAGTTTATATCTAAATGTGTCAAAGGTACTTTCAAAAATTATTCACATTGAAAATAACATGCACACTCATCACTTGGCAAATCAAGCTTGATCACAAATCGGCAGAAGGATGCCCTGGTCAACGAACTGACCAATTTAGAGCTGTCTAGGTGGCAAGAATTATGTTTTATCAAAAGGTGACTGGTTTTAAATTGGAGAATGTATTTCAAATAAATAGAGCAATAATTAATTAACAGCGTGCTTTAAACTAGTGGATACCGTATAAAAAACAAGTACCGATAATTTCACATTTGTTGATTTCATATTCAATACTTTGATCAGAACAATTTCATATTCAATACTTTGATCAGAACAATGTAAGATAAATCAATTTTATGCTTTTCGTACTCTACTATAACCGAATAAGACTCAGTGTAGTTTTAAAAACTGAATGATTGTTTGCACATATTGGTTTGGTGAGTTTCTGTTTATTTTCCTTGCTATTGTTCGTGACAATTATATTTTTGTTGCAGACAATCGCAGCGCTTGATGCTCAGGTGCAACAGATGGCCGCCCAGTTACAAGAGCAAGAGGCCGTCAACACACAGCTCAGCGGAGAACTAGCGTTGACTCGCGAACGTGGCCAGTCCCAGGACTTGTCCAGACAGGTCAAGGTAGTTATCAGACATCCCCTTCCATCTAAATTCTGAATTCACGATAGTTTCTAAATGCTGGAACACATAAATTGTAAGGGTATGAGAGATAGGTTACCTTACACCGGCTGGGTTTGCTGGACTTATCTAGCAATATTTTAATTTACTGTGAACAAAAATTCATGTTTAAATTGTGGTTATTGCGGCAGGAACTTCATTCTGAGATTGATCGATTGAAGTCAAAATCTCAGTATGATGCTAGCCGACTACAGAATGAAGTGAGTTCCTTGACAGAGCAGTTGAACATAAAACGAGCCGAGACTGACAAACTGAGCACCCTGGTGCAGAATCTGCAGGCAGAGAACAATCGACTCTCTGTCCAGGTAAATATGGAAATATTACACTGAATATATTAATTGAAATGAAATGATAAAATGAAAATATTTCAGTACTTACTTACTTACTGCTGGGGCGCTACAAATCTCAGTCGTTTTTCGCCTCGTAGACCAACCTCTTCCACGCCTCTCTGTATCTGCCGCTAACTCCACTGTCCCTCCACACTGCCTCACATCTCTCTGTACTTGGTCACACCATCTCATTTTGGGTCTCCCCAAAGGGCGTTTTCCAACTGGTACAGCACTATACACTTCTTTCAGTCATGACCCTTCCTCCCTTCGTATTACATGTCCCAGACAGTCCAATCTTTTTGCTTTTATCACAGCCACGACATCAGGGTCCTGATATAGGTCACGTAACTCTCGGTTTTTCCTAATACACCATTCTCCTTCATCTTTAAAGGGCCAAATATTTTGCGCAACACTTTATTTTCAAAAACTATTAAGCGTCCTTCATTTTTCTTGGATAGAACCCAGGTCTCACTTCGACAAACAAAAATATTAGGTATGAAATCTAAATGAACCAAGCAAGAGTTAAAAAGTATACAGACACTTTGTAATAAATAAAATAAATTGTATCTTTTAATAAAGAATTGAATAGGCCTAATTTGAATTGGAAGTGGACTATTTATTAATTTACAGGGTGGGAAAAAGTCTGGAAACAGTATAATATATCTTAAAATATTAACAAAACTAAATCTTAAAAAACTGATTTCAAGTCGCAAAGTCTACTTCCTAAAGTGCTTAATGTCCTTTTACCTCCAAGGGAGGGGGGGGGGTTCAGAAAAAAATCTTTAATATTAGTATAAAGTATTTGTTAATATGTACATCATATTAAATGTCTCAATGAATAGAGAAAAATTATGCAAACCCGACCTCAAAAGGACGACATAGTAAAAAATGGCAGGTAATCAAATTTTGCATTAAAATCATATTGCCAAACACAAAATATGCAGTAAATCCAGTTACAAGTCACATTTTGAGGTCGGATTCAGGATGCAAAACCCTTTAAAATTATGTATCTTATAACTTGGGCCAATGAAAGTTTTCCCAAGACTTCTTTTGGGGAATGTCTACATATAGTGTGATGAAAGTACATAATATCATAGAAAAATTTACCAGGTACATAGGTGTGTTTCATATTCGGACATTAATCCACCGAGACCGAAGTCAAGGGGCTTCCCACTCCTGATGGCGCCGGGTACCTACCTTTTGGCATACCCCGACGGTCTGATAGCAGAGACCCCCCTGCAAGAACATGTCATTAAACAGGGAGGCCCCCCAGACGGGGAACTTATGGAACCACGAGAGTCCCAACCCAAATCACATTAAGGCGGATTAGACCCCCACAAAACCCAGAATTCACCATGCCTGTGGTACTCAACCGGCGGTGAACCCAAATTGACCATCTGCTGTGAGTGACAGTGGCAGCACTACCTATGCTACTTCTCAACTTTCATTTGTGAGCAACGCCCCCAGATGAGGCAGGAGGGCCCCCCACAGCCGAAGCTGTGTGCCGAGCATACCGACAACCTCTGCCCCCTCGAGTCCAACCCAATATCCGGACTGGCTGAAGCCAGGGGCTTGAACCGGATCCCGAGGTACCCATTTTAGGTTTTATTTGGGTCATGGGTGGTTCCCAAGCGGAATAACTAGGTCACTGGAAACCCGCACGCCAAAGGCGTTGGCTACACTGCAACCGCACCCGAAGGCACGGAAGCCCCAGATCCCCAACATCCTGGCTCATTACCTCCCTTTTGCGGGGAGCTGGAGTGAGACACCCAGTAAGCACGCGATTGGCACAAGGCCACCTCCGCCAGGGCTCGGAACAGCCGAAGCTGCCCTCCGTCAGTTAATAAAGGGAGCCACGCCCGTTAGCCCAGCTCCGTACTTTGAGCTGGTATTGGGTAGTGGACATCCCAGTTCTAGGGGTGCAGGCCCTGAAGTACAACATACACCCCAAGTACAGAAGTCCAGGCACAGATTACCCGGTACAGAAGTCTCAGGCAATGCTAATTGCTGTTACGCGAAATTTTGTAGCTGAATCGGCCAGATCACAGGAGGCGCTGCGAGCAAAACTGGCCAAGCGACGCAAAACGATCTGTGGATTTAGCCAGTCGGCTGGCCGGCCAGCAGCCGTCAGATTGGTAACGTCGCTTGGCCGGTTTTGCTTTGCTCGCAGCGCCTTCTATGATCTGGCCAGTTCAACTACAAAATTTTGTGCAACAGAATTAGCATTGCGTGAGACTTCTGTACCTGGTTAGTTTTTCTATGATAATATTTAGTCTGAAAGTTATATTTAGTCTTGAATGAATTATTATTCTCTGGTTTTATATCATACAACTATTTCAGTATTGATACTTGTACAAGTGAAATGACAAACAAAGATGACCTGATTTGATTTGGTTGGATCTGTAACACATGCATTCTACTTATATGGTTAACAACTGATTTCATCATTGTTACTGGTTCTTTTCATTTTAAGTTCAATTTCAATTCTACAAATTGCTTTGCTGTTTTATTTGTATACTTTATGTTTATTTATCCAAGCACTCATTGTTTTTATTTTTACTCCATAAGATTAATGTTAAAATTTCTAGGATTTTGATTCAGATTCAAGGTTCTAAGGAAATAAGATTTTTCTTAGAATGGGGACCTATATAAATATTATTTTTATCCTGGGATGGAAATGAAACTCTGGAACTAAGTTATTTGGAAAGTTTGGAGAAAACCGTTATTTTAAAACCGAGCTATTTTCAACATCCATGTGCATGTATACATACACAAAATTCGAACTCAAACAAGTATGTTACTGGTATTTGAGTAGAGGATTTAGTCGAGTTTGGGAGGTTTTTCTGTACCACTCAGATTACATTAAGTGATACGTACTGTTCTCTTGTTTTCAATAGTTTTCAATGCCTGTTGTTAGATATCATCAGCATGCGTGGAGGCTCAGCGGCTCAGAGACGACAATGAGAGCCTAGCGGCTCAAGTGACAGCTTCGATGGAGCGACCGGCCACTGAGGGTCGTGAGAACGGAGACCTCTCCTTCACCGAGACCAAACACCACCATGACACCAACTCTGACAAGTATGTCATGCTAAATCAGCTTTAAAAGTAGAAAACTGGAATGTGAATTTCCAGCTAATAAAATTAATGATGGTTACTCGAGGTTCACCAAAACTTGGGGAATTCGGTCATGCGTTAAAACGTGTCTCTAGGAATTGCTTAGCACGGTTGCTGGAAAAATTTCAGGGTTCAAGTAACCCACAGACAATTATTTCAAGGGTTCGGTTACTTACAAGAAAAAAATTCAGTAGTTGTCAAATTCTGTGTGGTTGAGTTAAGGAATTTAATTACCAAAGTTAACTTAAATGAGAGGCTGGATCGTCAAAAGTCTAGAATTAACTATTTACTTCTCACGCTAACACAGGCTTTAAATTCTCTTTGTTATGTTTCAGAGAATAGCTTAATAGAATTTAGAAATAAAACGTAAAATATTGAACTTCACGAGAGTAGGTTGCAATGCACCTTACTATTTACTACACGTGTTCACGAGACCTGTGTGAAAAGCACCAGTCGTGGTTATCTGGTTGCTTAAGGCTAAAAGGATCAACATCACTAAAAACAGGGATCACATCGTAACGTCTGCTTTTTTGACGTAGCTTGGAGGAAGAAGAATAACTGTTGTGTCGTCTTGCCTCAACCGGCATTTGAGGTTATGTTATTGTTTACATGGGGTTATAGTGACATGAGAGTTTTATTGGGTTTGTAGCGGCATAGTAACACTAAGATACAACCATCCTTGAATAACGGGGAATGACTATTCCCAGGGCTGTAAATATAGCCTATCCCATCCCAGTGATGGACACTGTTGGAGAAATTAAGGCTCAATAGGCAGGTCCGCGGTTTGTATGTGACGTGCTATGGGCCTGAGAGATGTTTGCGCCCTCCCCTTCCACCCCTCCCCCCTCCTCTCCCGAGGATATGAATCACCAAATAAACAAACCCAATGCCATAGGCATTTGACGATTTGAGACGCACATTCGCAACATAACAACAAAGTGAAACAACTGTGTTCCAAAAAACTATTGAACAAACTGTGAACAAAAACTATTGTGTTCATTTTCGACCGCTAATAATGCGGTTGCGCATCGTAAAAGTAAACTGTGCTCGCGCAAGTAGGGGCTGTGGTGGAGGTGGGGGGGGGGGGGGGGGGAAGAGGGCGGGGTGGCTCAGCAGGGGGAGATGGACCCGTGGTGGGGATTAGTCGATGGCGCGCCGATCGGGAGACGGGTGTTCCTGCCACGTCGCCTTTCCGCACTTGTGTGCTACACAGTACCCCACGGCCCCCGGTACCCCCCAGTACCCCCGGGCCCATTTACATATTTGGCTCTAACAATAGGCCTAGACAGGACAGGCCTATCGCCTCAGTCGTGAAACAAAGGTTAACAGTAGCCAGAGACGTTGGTAAATGGTTAAATTTTCCTCTTCTTGAAATTTAGATTGTCATTGAACTCAAATTAATCCTGTATTTCTATTTAATGGACACAAATCTGTTTTTATTTATTTTTTTTTCATAGCTACCAAAGCTCAACAGTTGGTTTGTTTGATTAGCAGGGTGTCTAGTAGTCTTGAAAATCTGGAAAGTCTTGAATTAGTATTGAATTTAACAATGGTCTTGAAAAGTCTGGAATTAGTCTTGAATTTGCCTTCTAGTCTTGAAATTTCTAAAAAAAATTTAACTATGGCTCGTGATCGCCGATTAAGATTGCTAACTGGAGATGCTTATGATCTCCAATCAAAACGCTTGCAACTGTAGACAGTAAATGCTCGCGACCACCGTGCAGAGATGCTGGTATCGACTCTTGATTCAGTGTATGCTGAAAAATTTCCTAAAAATGGTGTTAACTATCATTGGCCTACTAAGCTAATGAAAAACAAGGAGAAGCAACATTTTAATTATTAACAAATATATGCAATTTTTATGTGTTCTATAAATTTGATATCACTATTGAATTTGTAAAATTATTTATATTATTTATTTTAATAATAAACTAAACAGTCCTACGAAAGACCGGCACACAGCTAGTATTTAATAAAAATAAAATAACACACTTGTGCATTATTTTAATTCAGACCATTTTAATTTCCAATGTTGTTGCAGAATTAATATTGCTTATTATTAATAAGTTAGAATTTTATGGCTTCATTTTAATAGTCTTGTTTTTGACAAAAATTATTAAGATTCATTGTATTAGCCGCTGATTTGCTATTGAAGACTGAAATAGTATACACATACCTTCTGTTGTGCAGCTCAAATTTGTTGTTATATATTATCACCACATGCTTTGCCGTGAATCCAGCATTGTCAAGTGATATAAGAACATACTATCCATCGAAGGATTGGTCTGAAGGATTAAAATAGACAAAACATATCACAAACACTGTTCAGTTTGTCTACAGTAGACTCCCTCTTAACCGGCCACCTTTTAACCGGTCTCCGCTTTAACCGGCCTACCCTGACACAAAATAACATCTTTATAACTGGCCATTTTTATCTCAACATCGCTTTAACCGACCGTGTTTCGCCGGAAACGTTGTTTTCTTATCTAATGTATCATTCAATTCAACTTTATTTCATATTGACGCTCTCAAACCATGTAACGTCCTGGACGAAAGTGAATGCCACCAGAAGTCAATGCAATTGGACCTACTATCCAGCAGTAGACCACAATAAAGAAACGAATTATTATTAGTGTAGGTTTGTGGTGGATTTCATGGGTAGCGGATGTTAGCTATAAATCATATACAGGAATGTATTTAATATTGTTTTTCAAGTGAAAATTATATTTAGGCCATATAACATTGGAGGTTATCGTTCCTAAATGAACATTGATTTAACCGGCCAACTCGTTATCCGGCCGCGGCCTGGTCCTGAGGTGGCCGGTTAAGAGTGAGTCTACTGTATTTTTATTCTTGTCCAATCCTTAAATGGATAGTATGTTCTTGTATCACTTGACAATGTCGTATTCTCAGCAAAACATGTAGTGATTATATTCAACAATAAAATTTGAGCTGCTTGACGGAAGGTATGTGTATACTATTTAAAACAAATCTGTTTGCAGCAACAATACTTTATAAATAATTTTGTAAAATGTAAAATAGAAATTAATATGTCGAGTAGTGCAATAGTCTTGAAAAAACTAAAGAAGTCTTGAAAAAGTCTGGAATTAGTCTTGAATTTTGAAAGAGAAATAAACTAGACACCCTGATTAGGCTTATTGTTTGAAAAGTCTTTTAAAATGAAAAAGAATGAGATTGATATAGTCTCTTTTGATCTAATGATAAGACATGATTATTCATGTCTTTTTTAAAAATACAGTAGACCCTCAGTTATTAAAGAGCGGATTATCAGTGTTGTAGCAATAACAGCAACAGCTTATTTTTTTCTTTTAAACTTTTTTTTCTTATTTAGTGCTATTTTGCTTTTAGCGATCATGGTTTTTTTATACCAACTTTGGCAAAATTGATTATTGGCAATAGTATTGACTAGATATACACTAACGTCAAAAGACTTCTAATAGCATATTCAGGGTTGAAACCAATATACGGTGGCGCGATCTTCAGCGGCGTACATGAAAGTACAAGAGTCATATGATGGGAAAATCAGTACTACCACTCTTCTCAATCAAGAATGGAAAATTTTATAATGGAGGATTTGGTTTATGTTGTGATCAAATGTTTTTGCAGCACTGTAAATCCAGCTGGATAATAACAACATCGATTGCAGCAACTCGGGCGCGGCGTACACAAACCTTCCAAATTTTGATATTAAACTAATGCATTGGATGAGAAGTCTATTCACAATAATTATGTTTATCCTAAAAAGCTGTTTTGTGTTTGCCTGTAGCTATTATGTCAAATGTATCAAATAAATAAATAAATAAAATAAATGCATCACTTAGGAAATTCACAAATAAGGTACAGTACACTCTCGTTCATCGGAACTAATGTGGCGGACGGCCGGTTCGGATGTCAAAAAATTCCGATGAAGCGGAGTCTGTCGTGAGTCATCATTTCCGCCCGTACGGTGACCTATCGTGATTGTATTCACTCTTGTTTTTAAGATAACACAAGAGATTTTATGAAATTAAGGCACTCAAAATTTGAACATGGTAACAATCAACATATAGGAATAAAATCAACGCAGGAAATAAAGATCCAAAATCTTTATTCTCATATTCCATATTAATATTCCACTCATATTCCAGCAGTCAACTGACTTCCACGTAACACAGGTGCAGGCGCGACGCGAGACAGACTGAATGACAGTTTGGGAAGCGGTCGACGTGGATGTTCACTTCCTGCCCCCTTCCTCTTTCTATTTTTGTGCTAATACTCCACGGCCTCGTAAATCACATCGATGGGTACAGATTATGGAAAACGCCTGATGACGTTTGATGCAAAATGTAATACTTCACTGTTGTGCGGATAGAACGAATGGAAATTGAAGGCGCTAAAACGGAAAAATTATTATTTCGTAAGAAAAAAAATTAATAATATCCAGATTTTCAGTTCCGATGAAGCGGAGTTCCGATGTCGCCGAGACCGATGAACGAGAGTGTACTGTAAAAAAGGAAATAAAATAAGTTTTTTACTACACTACTAGGTTTTGATTTTTTGTAAAAGCGAGCCAAAAGATTTGCAGGTAATTCTTTTATAATGTAAGCCTCATTGTACAAAGTATGTCTTTTACACTTTCACACAAAAAATAGTAATTCCTCCTGAGTTAAATCTATACATTCATAGTCAAGCATGTTTCTTTTCCTCTTTTTTTCTCAGTTTGTGTGCATCACATTAGAAATCCGCACATACCATTAAAGAGGTAGAGTCCTGTAGATGAGCAGAATTCCATTAAAATTTACATCTGCCCCTAGGGCTATACCCTAAAGACTCTCATAGTTTCAATGTTAATCTTATGGAGGAAGGGTAATTGAGTGAATCATTAGACAACAGAGTTGTAATAAGTAATGCTAGCAGATCAGGAAGAACAGATGTTACAGTTATAAAATATTTTGTCAATTAATAATATACAGACAGTCCACATCAATTAAATTTTGGTCAATTTTGACCAGGGGAAATTGGTATTTTCCAAAAGGCATAGGGATAATTTTAGAAAAGCAGACCGTACTGTATTCTTATGGGTACATAATAAACAATCGAATTTCATTAGAAATTCACTAAGTGCTTGAAAGTCTGCTCTGCAGTATTTTACATTTAATTTGTTTTTATTTTCCAGGGTACATGATAATGAACAGTTACTGGAAAAACTGAAAAGTGATATTGTTTCTAAGGAAAAAGAATTAAGCCATTTTAAGACTGAAGTAGCAGAACATGAAACTTTAATAAATAGTTTAAAGTCTGAGCTAAGTATAGCACATGCGAATTCTGAGAAGATGCTCAAAGAAATCAGTTCCTACAAATCAATTGTTCAGGAACAAGAGTCAGTTATCAATGCCCTGCGTGAGTCAGGAGATTCAGCTCACAAGTTAGTAAATACACTTAAAGAAGATGCAAACAAAAGTAAAGCCGAAATAATGCGACTTAGCAAAGACTGTGTTTCTAGAGAACAATTAGATAGCAGAGAAAGTATGATAGAAAAACTAACCAGCGAATTAAATACCCATAAAACAAAGCTTGCTGACCAGCAAGCTCTTGTAGATTCATTGCAAAAACAAATAGAAAGTTTTAAAACAAGTGCGAGTAACAACAGCAATGAAGAAGCCTTGTCAACACAGCTCAGTACGTACAAGAATGAACTGTCACAGAAAGAAGCAAAAATAAAATCACTGACAACGCAAGTAAACAAGTATGAAACCGAGGTGAAACAGTTACAAAACGAGTTAATGTCCAGTAAAGAATCTATTGCAAAGTACACTCAAGAAATTAAAGACCACATAAATAAAGTGACAGCTTTATCTCAAGAACTAGAAGCCCAAAAACGCAAAAACGATGTAAGTATCATTGAGAACTTTTTAAATATGTAGATCTTATACTAACAATAAGATTCACTATGTTTGACCATCATCATTACATGACATTTAAAAAAATAATTGCATTGATCTTAGATTTGGATGTTGCGTGTTGATAACTATTTGTGTGTATTGAATAATTATTTGTTATTAAAAAAATTCTTTTGGTAAATCCATTTTATGCACTGGTTAGCACTGTAAGAAATTTACAGCTTTAGGATGGACAGGATTATTTTTCAAATTATAATTTTGTCACAACATCAATTTGCCTTACAATACAATACAATATTGCCGTACAATACAATATTTGCTATTTCATAATACTTAGTAATAAATTGGTATAAAAATTAAATTAATGGAAATATTCAAATATTTTAAATTTAAATTAAAATATAGCCTATATGTGTATATGGTCATTATAAACAGATTGTCAAGTGGGGATTACAAAACAATGATTGGATTATTTTATAGATACATATGTACTTTCCAGTACAGATTTCCTCTGATTTTTCCAACGGTATGTATGTTTTGATTTAGGAATTGCGTACAAAGAACTGGAAAGTCATGGAGGCTCTCTCAACAACCGAAAAGAATTTGGAAAATAAAGTGAAACAGTCACATAAATTAATAAGTGTAAGTTTCTCTTATGCTATCGGTGTCCTGTTCACTCAATTATGTGTTCTTGTTTTCAAAATTTTGTCTCTTTGGTAATTTTCTTTTATTTGCATATTTTCATTGTTTATTTCAGTTGCTACGTATTTTTATCTTCTTAGCTTAAAATAATGTCTTTAGGTTATAAAATTAGTTACTAGAATCGCTAAATGTTCAACTATGAAGGAATTCAGCTTAGTTATAGTTGTTACAAAAGTTAACTCAATTTTTCAACTAAATAAGAAAAGTTTTAAAGTGATAGAACATTTTACATATTTGTAGCCCCATGTATAATGGTTAAAAGTATAAGAGAAACTTTTTATTTAGTTATTATAGATTTTGATTAAGTTGTTTCAGTAGCTTCAAAAGAGCATAGTGAATTCATAAAAACAGTATTGAACAGTACCTTTCTCGTTATTGATGACTAAATTTAAATTAATTAATCAAAACATTAAAAATAATATTTTATTTTAAAGGTAGTATAGAAGATAGAAAACAATGTTGATGTAGGGCCTATAGTTTTTAAATAAAATCAAAATTAACAAACTACACAAGCCGATGTCCACACAGTCTAAACTAAATAGAAAGTCACAAATGGTTTTAGTCTGAATGGTTTCCATACAAAAGCCACCAGTTTATAGTGCATTGAGTAGTATTTTATTGCTCAATTTGTATTAAAACCAATGACATGACTTGTACGGCCAGGGGTTGGGACAGTTTTTATGTATTTCAAGGTCATTGGTAAAAACCTTCAGTCACTCTGCAGTCATAGTCGAATTGCCGAGTGGTTAAGTGTAGGCATTATCTTCTATGTGAATGACGTTAAAAATATTTTCTTACATATTGAGCAATAGAGTACCTTACCTTGCCGCCACAGCACATTGTAAACTGGCTGAGCATGTGTTCCTCGGGGACATGGCTGCCTTTCAATCAATCTTTCTTTGTTCAAATAATGCACAGTGTACATAGAATAGAGTTACTTAAATTAATAAAATTAATAAAGGACCTAATAAAGATCCCCATAAATATATCCTCCATGAAAAACTATACATAATATTTTATAAACCACAGAGAAAACAAATAAAACTATACCATTGAGCAAAAATACAACTAAACAATTACAAATTAATTCAAATATGCAAACACACTGTAATTCTTAGTACAAAAATAAAATATACAGAAATATTATCTAGATGAGTGTAATACAATCTATGGAAGAAATTGACAGCTTTACTCACAAGCCCCTACTTCTGTTTCCCAGAATTCATCTATAGAATGTAGAAACAATTGAATGAGGTGTTTTTTAAATGTTTTTTTTCCATATCACTTGTATTATAATGCCTTGAGGTAGGTGAAATAAAAATTTGTTGCCCATGAAGTAAGTTTTCTTCTCATAAAGTTCAGTCTACGGGGCTCCACCCTCCGGTTTTATCTTGTGTTAATTTGGTGACCATTATTAAATTTAAATTAGATTTGGATGTTTTACATACAATAATGTTTCAAACATATTCAGTCCATTAACTGTTAATCTACCTAAATTTGAAAAATACTGTTTGACTGAGTCAATTCTTTTTAATTTAAAAATAATTCTTAAAGCTCTTTTTTAAGTAACCTAATAAAACTTTTTTGGGAACTTTTGGGAATCAGAGCTCAGAAACTACTTAACATATTGTAGTTTTCACACCGTGTTAATTATGTATTCCTCTTTCAATTTTTTTTTTTTTTGTGTGATCCTAGTATATAAAATATAAACATAAAAAACTAGTTGTATCCGTTTAACAAAACAAACATGTAACCAAATCAACTCAATCACAAGTGTCTCGATTAATGTCAATTAATAGAGAATGCCTGATCATAGTATTACTAATAAAAAACTACTTACTTTATGGGGGTTGACAAGATTTATAACATAAATTTACGTGTACTTGACATATTATTCTGATTTGTTTTGAAATTAATTAGCAGGCCTAAGAGTTCATCAAGCAAATCCTAAGAGAAAAATTAAATCATGTTTAAAACTCTAGTTATAATCTGTTATTTCTAGGAAGCAGAAGAGAATGCTAGATTAGAGGAACAGGAAAGAACCAAGCAGTTTCTCTCAAGGATTTTACCTCACGTGTCTATTGACAGTAAACAGGTACTTATTTATTTAACAATACCATTGAAAACCGATCATTCAAGTCGCTGTTTTAAGTCAAAATGTAAATAAATAGAATAATTTCATAAAAAGTTTTGAACA
Source organism: Neoaliturus tenellus (assembly GCA_030545055.2). Taxonomy (NCBI): domain Eukaryota; kingdom Metazoa; phylum Arthropoda; class Insecta; order Hemiptera; family Cicadellidae; genus Neoaliturus; species Neoaliturus tenellus. The sequence goes on along the minus strand of CM061531.1, from coordinate 283,991,690 downwards.
TTTTAATAATTAGAGTGTATTTTAATAAATTAAGCACAAACTGAGAAATGAAGAGCTCGTGCAAAATATGCTAAGTTAGGTTTTACCTTTGTTACTGCGTCCGTAGCAGAATGTTTCTCATTCTTAGTTTGTACGCTTGGCTACCTTAATAAAAAATAACAGTGATATTTTCTGTTAATGCTTGATACTTGTTTTGTTAATATTGGCTACTTTTAGAAAAATAAAATATATAATAAATAAAAAAGTTTTATCCACTAAAACACACTAAATTTCAGACTTCAGTATTTTGTAAAACCTTTTACATTAGAGTAATAAATTCATAATCAAAAGTATTTATCTAAGAATACAAACAAAGCTATTCCATCATATGGAGTTCTTTTTCCTTATGCAAGATTTTTTCATAATGCTTAAAAAAAACTGTTGAGGTGTTGAAATTTTTCTTTTTGCTCTGTGAGCTAGAAAAGAAACTGTTATTGTTAGAGCAATAAGCTGTCCTGTAAAAGTTCTCATAGAATTGTTTGTAATATGACAAAATATGTTAATTTCATCATAATTTAATATAATTTAATCATAATTTAATCATAACTGGCTGGGTAGCTGAGTGGTTATAGTGCTCGCCTTTAAATCCAAAGGTTGCCGGTTCGATCCTGAGAAAAGTAGTAGCTTTTTAAAGGTCCGATTCCGGACCCAGTTGCCATTTGTCATTGGGCTATTAATTAATGATGCTTTCTAACAACTGGTCGATGTTAGATAGTAACGAGACTGGGGTTTGGACCATTCCCCGTCAAAACGTTAAAAATGCCACTGGTGTAGATAGACACACAAAATAAAAATAAAAAATAAATTTCAAAAATCATATGACATTAGATAGGCCATAAAATCCTCACTCGGTTATCTTGAGCTTGTTAATTCTATTAGTTTACTGCTTAAAATGTAGTGTGGTCATAATTTCAATCACCTTATTCATGGACAGGATTACGAAGTGTGGCTGGAGCAGTTCATGTCGTATGCGAGGTCGTGCGAGGCGGCGGCAGAGGGAAGCGGGAGCGGAGGTGGGGAGAACCACGCTGCGATGCTGGCGGAGGTGGAGCAGCAGAACACGCAGCTGCAGGCAATGGTGACGCACTACAAGAGCATCATCGCCGACACGGAGGGCATGCTCAACCGGCTGCAGAGCCACGTGGAGCAGGAGGAGGGCCGCTGGGGGCAGCAGATACAGACGCTCGAGTCCCAGCTGGAGGCGGTCATGCAGGAGCGCGACAGGCTCGAGGTCAGCCACTACCACAACATTATTATCAATAATGCCACTACTATATCTCTATCATATTTGTTTCATTATTTACTTAACAAATGAAAAAGTAATTAATTTTAATTACTTTTGACGCTAATAAAAATTAAAGTAGACCAATCAGATCAGGTCAGACCAGCAGAATAGTTGAAAATATTTCCTTCACTTACTCTATCTGTTTTTGTTTCAATTTTATTGTTGTTAAACTTTTTCCCATATTTCTTTTGTAATACATCGCCTGGAGCATTTTTAACGTTTTGATGGGGAACAGTCCAAACTCGAGTCTTGTTATTTTCTAACATCAGCCTGTTTTAAGATAGTTAATTAATAGTTGCTGAGTGACAAAAAAATCAACTGGGTCCACAATCGCCCCTACTGGGTATCGGCAGCCTCAGACTTACGGGGTGAGCATTATCAACATTGGGCCACCTGTTCAGTTGTAATCAATTTTAAGTTTCAATAAAAAAAAATCCTCTGCTGTCCAATGAGGTGCTGAAATATTTGTAATGAAACAGGAAAATTCAGAATTAGCAGCTCAGCTGGAAGAAGCACTAATGAAAAATAAAGAGCTGAGTGAAGAGCTGGCCCGATTACAGCAGCTAGTGCTGAGTGCAGAGGTGAAGGGGACGGTGCAGCTGCTGCCACCACAGGTATTTGGCCTCAGGCTGCTCCAGTGGCTCACTCTGAAGTGCCTTGGTTCTACTGTGAACTTGGCACACTGGACACTAGACAATTAAACACTAGGCTCCACCAAATGTGTTATAATCCAGTTATATTGTAGATTTTAAAAAAATTTCAACTTTAACTGTTGGAAAATAGTTTGTCAGTTTTTAATGATAGCTCTAGTGTAAAACAATAAAACATTTTTATTCTCATTTTCCACTCATAAAGATTTATTCTAAAGGTGGCTTTATTGAGAAATAAATCAATAAGACTCCAATAATTTAGATAGTCATTTTTTTTAATTTACTTAAATTGCCCCAAACGCATACAGCGTGAATATTGATATTTGACACCTCAGGCCATTTACGTAAGTAAATAAACCTGAAATAATCTATATAATTTATAGGTGTCAAGAGTGTTTCTGAATTAAAAAGACATTTCAAAAGCATGGGAACCTTTCAATTCATGGGTAATTGGCCACAATACCCTGGACCTTTATAGCATGAATTCCTCGGTGAAACAAACCTATCAGTAAATGAACTTCGTTACACAAACCTAACCTCAGTATCGAGAAATATCTCGTTATGGAACCTTCACCAATCACCTTTCTTATGCATATTTCCCACAGTTTGGATATTTTGAAGTAAACAATGTCTATGCTGAGTACTTTCTTAGTACTAGTCTAATAGTCTTTATACTCTTTCCTACGCTTCCTACTGGGGATACATTTTTTATCAATCAGCTGTGTGTATACTGTCAAAATTAGGTTATTGATTTTATTATGTCGCGTTTGGCAAATATTTTATGCTAGCATTTTTTTTTTTTTTCAAGTGCTGTGTTAAATTGTTAGTAGTGGTAGTGCATAGGGATCACAGAAACCATATCTGAAAAAAGTAAACTTATGCCATTAATGGTTAAATTTAAAAACATAAATTTTTTCATCTCAATAAATCATGTTTGATTTGGGTGTTTAATTTAATGGATGATTGTATTAATTTTTATGAACTCTTGCTAGTGAGGTTTTATTGAAAATAGACTTGCTATAGGGGAAGTTAAAAAAAATGTCACATTGAAAAGATGATAGTACCTGAGGACCATGCATTTGCTCGGTAAACTTAAACAATTCTTTGTTGTAAAATCAGTAACAGTGGGTGTGCTAAAATACCAAGTGCATTAAGACTTGTTTCTATTCTAGATAAGCTCGTTTGCTTCGCTCACTCACCTTCACGAATGCTGCACTCTGGTATATATTAGTTGAACCACATGTTGAATCTGTAATACGTGGTTTCTAATTCTTTGGTTACAGCTGATTTCATCATTCTTACTAATTATTATTACTATTATTTGAATTAAATTGCAATTCTACAAATTGTTGTTTCAACCTTATACTTTTTTTTCATTTATGTAAACATTCATAATCACCAATATAAAGTACGACTTAAAAAATACTAAGTTATTTTTATTATAGTGTGACGGCCCAAAAATCCCTAGACCCATAAATAATACAGTTTGCACCACCCTAATCATAACAATTTTACCGTCACTAAGTATCATATTTTAGGGCATGGTGCTTTATTTGTAGTCTAGCCCATCTTGGCAAGACAGTATGACAGTAGCCTCTTGGATAATCCCACAGACCTCTGCTCAGGCAGCGTATGGGTTATGGAATGTGCTGACGTGGTGTCTGTCATCACCAAGCTGTGCGTTGAGTTGTCGACAATGTTCAGTTTTAGTTTCATTAATGTCCGTTGTGATCCAAAGAGCGCTCCACTAATCAAGGCACCAGCGTGAAGCAGCAGTGCTCTGATTGGTTGACACTGCTTCAGCGTGCTGACGAACGATCGTCACCTCGCCCCAGTCGGATCCGTGAAGTCGTGTTAAGCGCCTGCGTCTGGCGTTGCGCGCCGCGGCGCCACCGCTGCGTTAATGGCGGTGGCCCGAGTTTCGGTTTATCGGGTGTTTGTCCTCTGTCCCCCGTATGTATCGATAATCTGGTAGTGAGCGGTGTTGTTTCATTTGTGTTTAATCAGTTAATAATCGTAAAGTTTGTAATATTACATTTTAGGCCAACCTGAAAAATAAATTGTGTTAGTGTGTTAAATGATTCTTTTTATTTAATTCCCTAAGAAGACGTGCGGGGTTACAAGTGGTGTCAGGTAAAGTTTGCAAACTCGGGCCACCGCCATTAACGCAGCGGTGGCGCGGAACAGACTGTCTGTTCCAGTTTATTTGCTGTGACCTCTTGCTGGGGACAGCAAGGTCTAAGGGTGAGGGGAGTGTGACGGCCCAAAAATCCCTAGACCCATAAATAATACAGTTTGCACCACCCTAATCATAACAATTTTACCGTCACTAAGTATCATATGTCATTATCATTAGTATCATTTGGTAATTCAGTAACCGGCTACAATGCAAAACCACATGTTTGTACGGAACACATGGTCTGTACTTTGACAGTTGAGTCAACTGTTTTCATTATTTATTTGTTTTGATTTTTAACTAAGACATTTGCTAAAAATTTTAGAATTTCAGTTTAAGATTATAACAAAATAAGATGTTTCCTGGCATAGAGACCTCCCAGAATTAAGTTATTTGCAAAGTTTGAAGAAAATCGCTCGAGCCGTTTATGAGCTCCGTATACATACATACAAAAAATATACCTTACTTGTATTAGAGGGACCTTGATAGCATGTCACTCAATTAGGCGAGAATCAATTAGGCGACAACCTTGATAAGAGGTCCGTTTTATATGACCCCTCGAGAATTTTCTTATTGAGGTTCTACTGTATGAACAAGATTAGTCCTTTCTCAATTATAAATCCATGACACTAAAAAGAGTTCAAACTTTTATTTTATCGGCTTATAATATTTATGAATAAACTTGGTATAGTATTGTTCTTTTTGTTTCAGGCTAGTGTGAAAAATGGTGTTCCAACAGTGGACGTAAGTAAATAACTACTGTGTTTTGAAAGTAACCTAAAAAGAAAGACTTCTTGAACCTTGAACCTTTGACATAATTTTTGCATGCGTTTACTGCGGAGATGGTTGATATGCTTTTTATATTTTAGAATTGACTCTCTGTTGGCTCCACAAAAATTGGTTTGCAGACACACCTTTTGTTTTTGTTTTATTTTATCAATAACTGATAGTTAACCTTTATATTAACTGTTCCTTCATGTTAGTATTGTTGCAGTACACTCACACTTATCTGGCTTGAATTTTTCGTTAAGCTGAAAAATGTAAAACTCAATTCTATTAGGCCGGCCGCACACCGAAACGGACGCGACGCGACGCGACGCGACAAAGCATATTACGACTTCGCGAACAAAGATAAAAACATATTATTAAATAGAATAACCATACACTATAAAACATATGTTATTGTCTTCGCTTGTGAAGTCGTAATATGTGTTGTCTTGTCGCGTCGCGTCCGTTTCGGTGTGCAGCAGGCCTTAGTAAGCAAGGTTATTTTGGCTACAGTAGACCCATATGGATGAAACAGATAATGCAAGAGAGAGAGTAGCCCTAAAGCCTCATATAATCCATTAGCTTTCATTTAAGCTAGAGTTAGAAAGAGGTTAAATCAGTGGTTTGGGGTGTGAGAATTCTACCGAAGTCAATTGACTTTTATAACAAGTAAATGGATTAGTTCAGATAAAATTGCTAGAATACAGGAATGTTTTGAATGAGTATTTTCTGGATGCTGTATTATTTCCACAGACCGGTTGCCAGACGCAACACAAGCGGCGCAACTTTACAGGTAACTCTGGGCGTGCAGTGCTGGGGCCGCATTTGTGCATTTCGCCACCAAAATCATTTCTCATCTTGGTTATGGACATTTGTCCTATATTTACCAGAAATTCAAAATGTTTTAATGCTATTAGAACTAGTTTCCAGTCTGTTCTGGTGTCACAGAACACCAAAGTCTTATTGGTTGTCGTTATCAGAAAACTTTTCACTTAATCCGAGTTTTGCCTCTACCCTTTAGAAATGAGTTTTAGTAGTCAATATTGGAGAAAAAAGGAGAATATATAATTTACCAAAATCTTTACTTTAGCCTCAAGATATTTTTCTGATATCTGGCGAGGCCGGGTTTTGGTTACTCACAATCTAACTTTATCCACATACATCTCATTTTTAAATTGAAGTCCAATTTTGCAATGTTAATATTAATAAAACTTTATTATATTATTTTATTTTTGAAAATGTTTACAACCACAAATATGTGCTTCAATAGAAGGTGTGTTGTAACTGAAAAAAGGTTGTTCGTGAGATAAAACCGATCTTTTCAAATTTTAAAAACCTTGAAATTTTTCTTAAATCTAGAGGTGTGCGGATATCCGGAAAACCGGATCGGATTCGGATCGGATTCGGATATCCGATCCGATCCGAATGTACAACAGGCGTCGGATAGGATCCGAAAAATATCCGATTTTTTCGGATAGATAGTGAATATGAGCATAAAAAACTTTAAACCCCCCACATTTGGAATCATAGACCCCTACTGACGATCGCGTTCGTTCTAGGTATGAATACAATGTTGGATTAAAACACGACTCAATGAATAAATTATTATCATCTCTCACGAAAACTTGAAAATTGAAGATAGTCAGTCAACACTAGTATTGACACTCCAGGCATTAGGGTGTCCCCAAGATATAGCGCACTCAAGGCAATGGTTGTCAAAATAAATCTGATAGTTAGCGGCTCAAGCGGATGGAGTAAACAACCCATTCTAACAGTGGTCGTGATTGGCTGTAGAGTTAGGTTCCGATTCCAACCACAACGCGCGCTAATGAACCCTCGCTAGCACTCCACAGCCACCGATTTGGAATTAACTGGTATGGGGAACACCAGAATTGAGCGAGTGTCACGATTTTAGTCTGTGGTTATTTGAGTCTGTTGTCCTGCGCAGTAGACGACAGTGTTTCCAAGTACACGATAATAATTTGTTATTGTACTCATTCTCCGACGTCACACTGATTTTCCTCCCAAAGATTTGTCGTAATTTCCAAGATAATTAATGATAGTTTTGGAAAATGATTGATTTTGCGTGCCTAAAATATTACAAAATCAAATAATTCCCGACATCAATCACTAACTACATTGATAGACACGACATTTTTGTGGCGTGCAATAATTTATTATCGTGTGGTACGATGTTTTGAAGTCTGGGAATACTGCTACAGCCGACAGCGTACGAGATAAAATTTGAATTGAAGTTACGAACTTTAAATGTGATCAACTTAATTTTCTAGAATCGGATAGGCTAGTTGTTAACTACTCAGTTATGGGGAGCCAAGAAGGAAAAGGAGTTTGATTTGGAAATCTTTTGAGAAAAACCAAGAACAGGCGGAATGCCTATTGTGCAAGCTGGTTCTAAAGGTAGGCCTAAGGGTAGGGTAACTAAGACATAATAAAATGTTCTTTGTAGAAAAATAAAATAATGTAGTTTTATTATTACTGAAATTGAGACTTGTGACTTGCTTCCACTTCATAAATTCTTTGAGATATGAAAGTTTTTATTTTAATTAAGATCATTGTAATAGGCCTAAAACAAATTGGGATGTAAGTTTAAAACCTAAATTGTTAAAAGTATTACATGTTACTGCATTATTGAACCTAAGTAAGGTTAGCAATCTACTTTTAAACATCAAACAAGACTGTAGCCTACAAGAAGGTGTAGGCGTAGGCTAAACTTACTGTTAAACAGTAATGTCATCACAGTGACTCAAAGATATCAAAACTTGCATATAGCCTAGGCCTAATGAATGAAATAGACCTTATTTGGTCATAACTCTAAGTTATTACTCAAAATATTACTATCAGTGTATTCAAACAAAAAATGAGCCTGAAAATGACCTAATTCTGAGAGAGAAAACTTTATCTAGGTTATAAGCAAATTTGTAAATAAATATCGAAAAAGATTTTCTCACCATAAACAAATAGTTACAAATGTAGCCTATTGATTGACCGACTTTAGAGCTAAACAATAGGCCTACCTTAAGTTGAAACTTGGTTTGATACCGATAGCCTTGTAGTGAATTTATTTTGGATGAGACCTACTGTAGTTAGTAGAATATATTAAACTATATTATATAGGCTATAATATATTATAATAGGCCTATAATACACAAAATCATACAAATATGAAATGGTATCATACTTAACATAATAACTCAAGGACAACATCAAACATGCATATTAAAAACACAATAAAATTCTTTATTCATCATTGTAAAGTATTTGTCCAAAATGTAAATTATAATTCTAGTATTGAACAAATACTTAACAAAAAAATCAATATATGCCTACATTTCTATATTAAAAAAAATAAAATTAACATTTTTCATGCATTCCTAGGAATAAAGTGCTAAAATTTTACTGTTAATTAATTTGTATTTTAATTCTGAGTAATATAACAGTTCACTCTGTCCGCGCGAGTATCCGAATCCGAATAAAATCCGATCCGAACCCCCTACTATCCGATCCGAATCCGATCCGAAACTAGACTATCCGATCCGAAGTCAAATTTTACTATCCGCACACCTCTACTTAAATCTTAACCAAAGTTTTTGATAAGAGTTATTTTTAAAGTTATTTTTAGTAAAATATCTGTTAGGTTTGAGCCCCCACAAGAGTTTTTGAAAAAGCAATCATCTGATTAATGTCTCTTTTTAAAGTAAACTAAAATCTCCAATCTTGAAATACCAAATAAATTGCCACACAATGATTTTGTTCATTTGTTTTTCTGGTCACAGCACTATACATTTCTCAGCCTAGCCATCATACTTCATTTAATAGGGTCCAGAATTTCACCAAGAGATGTTTTATGAAAAGAAACAAAAAACTTCAAAAAAAGTGTTGGTTTTAAGTGCTTTTTGGCTTCAGCTTAAAGTTTTCCTGGTTGTGGTAATAAACAAATAGTGCTACTGAGTATTGTGAAAAATTGCCTAGACTTAAATTGATTTCTACTTTAAGCGCCAAGGAAAAAAAATTCAGTCAATTTTAAAGTTTTTATTTTATTTAACACCAATGTGATACACACAATTTAATAATACCTATTAGGGTGAAAATCTTACAACAGCCATCAGAGTAAAAATCCTGGAACAAACATATTCAATTGGTAAACCTAAAAAATTAAATTACCATATTTGTGTGAGAAAGTGTGTGCTCGTCTGTGTTGTACCTGCTAACTTAATTGAGTGCACAGAGATGAAATGTAGTGCATGAGTCTTCAGTTGACTAAACTTTTAATAGAATAACAATCCCAACAGGACAGCTGGTATCATAAAAAAGTGCTCCAGAATTAGATTCCAAGTCTTTTTCGTTGCAAATTAGAATGGGTAAGAAAAAATGCCGCAAATGACCATTATCAAGGAACACAGCCCTCCGTTGAGTACTGAAGTTGTCTGATTGAGTTAGTGCCGAGTTATCTGGAGTGATAACAATTGAAAATAATAATTTAGGTTTGAGTAATAAAATGTTATACCAGTGCACAAGTATAGTATTCATTGCACTAAATGCCATCTAGCTCCAATTAGAGATGCCCATTAGGATCCAGATTTAAATTTTACGTACAAGCATAAGTTAATTATGTAACTCTAATCAAAGGCTTTAATGATTAGTTTACCTTTAGCACTGTCTAATGATCCTAGTTTATAGGTTGACTTCAGCAGTTTTATGCTCAGTAAACACATATTCAGGTCAAAAAGGGGAAGATAAAATTCAAAGTGGTCTTAAGCACTGTCTGAGCTTGGAGAATGTCACAGTCAAACCCCACAAACTAAATTCAAAGTGGCCTTAAGCACTGTCTGAACTTGGAGAATGTCACAGTCAAACCCCACAAACTAAATTCAAAGTGGTCTTAGGCACTGTCTGAGCTTGGAGAATGTCACAGTCAAACCCCACAAACTAAATTCAAAGTGGTCTTAGGCACTGTCTGAACTTGGAGAATGTCACAGTCAAACCCCACAAACTAAATTCAAAGTGGTCTTAGGCACTGCCTGAGCTTGGAGAATGTCACAGTCAAACCCCACAAACTAAGTTCAAAGTGGTCTTAGGCACTGTCTGAACTTGGAGAATGTCACAGTCAAACCCTACAAACTAAATTCAAAGTGGTCTTAGGCACTGCCTGAGCTTGGAGAATGTCACAGTCAAACCCCACAAACTAAATTCAAAGTGGCCTTAAGCACTGTCTGAACTTGGAAAATGTTGAGTCTTCCTGGGCTGACTAGGGCAGTTTCCTCGATAAGATTGTATAACATCGGGTGTAAATGACAATTAAACCGTGGGAAAGAGGTAGCCAGCCATGATAATTAAATCATGTTAAATGATTAAAATTGATAAAAAATCGTCATTTTGTTAACGACGGTTATACCGGGGGGGAGGGGGGACTGCTGCAGTAGTGTTGGAACCATGGAAATGTCCATGTAATTTAGACAATCAGGCAGCAAAAAAATGCTGAAAATGGCCTTTAGCAAGACTTGTGGCACTATTGAGTACTGTATTTGGTCATGAAGGTGTCGATTTGTTTGGCATATCACGTTAGCAGGAGTTGATTTTGTGTAAATTTTCTGTACATATCTCTTAGTAGTGTTGGTGTTAAACACAATGAAAACATGATCACAAATGTCAAACATAAAAAAATGACTTGGCCAGGTAAATATAACATGTGATGCATTTAATACAGTCCCTATACTGAGGTAGATGGTGAATTGCATCTCCGATTTCATGTAAAATGTATTTTTATTTTACTTTGTAAGTAAAAAGAGAAAGCCTTCATTCATGTCTTCGAAAGACAATGATGTTTCAATGCAAATGTTCAAATCCGCATCTGTGTAGATGAGAATGTTTTGTGTAAAAAAAGAATGTTTATTGTGAACTAGGCCAATAAGGTTTTTCATAGGACCTCTGCTAAGGAAGGGTCTTCCCTATGAGGCAATCTTGGAAATTTTTAAGACCTTTAGCATATTACATCCTATTTTAAAGTTCTCTGTATCCTATGTATGACGTAAATTTTTAATTGTTTCTGGAATTGTTGATAAGGCCGATAACGAGTGAGCCAAATTTGTTGTATGAGTATAGTAATTCTGGTATCAGCGCATCTCTAATTATTAAAATTGAAACATGCCTTGAAAATAACCATTTCTTACCCAAAAACAAAATATGTTGGTGGGTCGCCAAACATGGAGGAATAGGAACTATAAAAAAAAAAAAACATATAATGTAATCTGTGGTATACATATCTGTACAAATCATCTAGAATTAAATACAGTACCATTGTTCTCTGTATAAATTTGAGCTGTATACAGCTGGTAATTCATTCTTTTACATGGATCTGACTTTTTATGTTTGATGCCCTTATAAAAGCTGTTAAATTTTCCTGCTTTATGTGTTTGAAATTTTTCTTTAAATACCAAGATTATAATTAAGTTAAACAACTAATTTATGAATGAATTGTCAGTTTTAGTTCTAAAATTATTTTCTTGGCTTTTCAATGAATTTGTAATGCTAATTACAATTTGTTAACAATGGTTATTTGTATAATTTATTCCTTGAATACCGTTTTTTTATAGTAAGTAATAACAAATTTGGTCAAGCTAGCAATTTTTTAATTTATTTCTGCAAAGAGTTGTCCACATACTCAAAGCTTTATCAAGAATCATATTGAGCGTGCACATACAGACTATAACAACAGACTAACGCTCGATTCGCTTATTTATGGTTCCTGGAATCTTAAAAAATTAACGCCCTTAAAAATAAATTTCTACATTCTAAACAACTGAATTAAATTTTTGATTGAGTCCAGTTTCAAAAATTACTAAAATTCACATCTCTATTTGACTTGATAGGTCAACACTAAGAAAAATCCCAACAAATTTCACTTCATTATGCAGTTTTTGATTGTGGTTGTTGATTGTCGTAGGATGGCTCCGACACAAACTGAGGTCAAGGTCGAGGTCAAGGTCAAAGTCGCGTCGACTCAAGCGTGGACGGTCTCTCAGCTGCGGCTCTGGCCAACGGTCATCATAACCGACCGAACATACATATTACTTAGGTGCTGATTAATTAGGTTAATACTATTACTGTTACATATTTGTATATTATTTATTATATAAGCTGAAATAGGATTGTTTTGTATCATAGTTTGTCAAATTTGATTAAAGCAATATTTAATTATTAATAATTTTAATAAGTGAATATTACAGCTCTTGTTTTCCCATTTTTCAATGTTCAATTTTTAATTAAAATCAATAAATCGGATTTGAATAAGGGTCGCTTTTTCAAGAGAGTTTAAACAAAAATTTACTATATGTATAATATTGAATTTGATTCATACTGATTAGAAAAAAGCGACCCTAATTTAGTTAGCTTTGTGAGAGCTATTATTTTTTATCGGAGGCTGGCAGTCCAATTTGTTTGGGTCACTGGCACCAAAAGTGTAAAACACATATGTTAATATCAAACCCTTTGTAAACTATGTGTCTTGTTTGAAACTGTTGTTCTTTGTTAAAAAAAACAAGACTTCGATCTAATCTTTGAACTTTACTTGCAAGCTGCACGTTGGATACAATGTTTTGCACTGCCTACTTTTTCCAATAAAAAGCAGCATAGAAGTGTTGCTCATGTCTCACTCTGCATTTCATTTCTAAGACAAAGTACAGATGTTATGTAGTAATGTCCTACGAATGAGATGTATAGTTATTGATGGTTCTGTTTTATCTTTAATGCGTGTCACATTATCACAATCTTCCATATCACAAAATAAATTCAGTAAACAAAATTTAATTAAAAGATGAAAGAGAAAATCCAGCAGGAAATGTAGACATCTATATGGTCAATGGTCCCTAGGCCACGTGGATGTAACTTTCAAGAGACTTGGAATAAATTTAGAGTAGTAACATTCGCTTTTTGCCATATGGCTACTAATAGTCGTAGTTTTTAACCTAATCATACATACATGTAATTTTTTAACTAATAACATTGTATCTAATGTGTTGCAGGTCTTTGTTTTAACTGTTTTTTTTACAAATATAATTTGCATTATAAATCTTATTACTCAACCTGTAAAAAATTGATCTAACCACCTACCAGAGCATAAATAATTTTTGGCATTTTGTCACTATTTTTGCATACTAGCCTCATGTGCAATGATTTTATTAACAACAGAATATTTTTTACATTTGTTTGTAAACTGTTCTTCAAAGTGTGATATTTTACCTAATGCAATGAAGTAATATTAAACCATCTAATTATAGTTAAGGAAATATTTATATTCAAGGAATTATTGTCTTTATTTTAGTATAATTTTTCTATGTTTTAATGAATCAAAAAGAGGAGCCATCAAGGAGATTTAATATACTGTATACATGGTGACTTAGAGAACCGTGCGAATTTGAAACAGTTTTCGTTATTGCATTGAGGTAGGTAGATTTCGGTTATGCCTTTGTCTTGAGTATGTCTTACTATTTTAATCTACATGTATAAATAGTCATCATAGTGTTTCAGTTAAATAACCTGTAAAAAATATAAAACTAAATTATCCAGTCAGCGTAAATAGTGAAAACACCCAAAAAATTGTCATAGTGAAATCTGCTGCAATTAGAGGCTGGTCGATCTCCTCGCAAACATGAGAGCTTGAGCTTGTGTTTACTATTCTTACACGACCTTGACTTTTTATTTTCTACTGTTTCTCTTGTTTTGAATGTTTGAAAACTTTTCTTAACAATGTGTTTCGGCTTAGAAGAGTGTTTTTTGATTGATCTTGAAATTTTGAATAAAGATATGCTTTGCTGTGTGGTTTTTTTATAATAAATTTACTCTAAAGTGTTATATGAAAAACCCTAGTAAAGTAGTATTATACTGACTACTAAATTTAACTGCTATATATAGACCAAAGTGGCAAGACATACTTAAGACAACGACATAAACTAAATCTCCCTAACTCGTGCAATAACGATACAACAATTGTTTAAAATTCGTCCGGTCCCTGGAAGTCACCCGTAATTTACAATGAATTACAACAATATTTTGTTTTTGACTTGATCACTATTGTTTGTTCAAAAATTAGTTTTGACTCAACCACTTTACTGTATATTGTTCAAGTATATAAGTACTGTATTTCTCTTATTTTTCTGTATCAAAATGGATATTGTTGTTAAATAAATTATGGCGGAATGGTTTATCCACAAACTTGTTTTGGGAATCACTTTTTGTTAAGTTATATTTTAGCATTTCTTTGCATGCACAATGTTGATAATTGGTTATTTTAAGGTTGTCCCTTTAGAATAGTTTGTTATTTAATAGAGTTAAAGGGAAAGGGAATTATACATAGTTTCAACTTTAATTATGGAAAAAAGACAGTTTAAAATGTGTTGGAGGCAGAGAAGTGACTTTTTTTAGCTTACCAACCATTAACATTTGTATTAATTATAGTTGCATGGAGAGAAAGCATGGAGATCAGTGTAAAATCTGAATCATTTAATCATTGTTTGGATTTTATTTACAAATTTGTTGTTGTAGTTTTTATGTTATATTAGTGTCTTGTATTATTAAATGTAATAATAAAATTTTAGATAAATTTGTTTATATTCATTTTTATTACTATGATTTGTTTATATATCATTTGGGATTTTATTCTACATTTTCATTAAACATATTTTGAATTGCATGTTTTATCGTAACACAGGCATATAAAACAAAGTAACTATTACCAACTGAATGTAAGCTCCATAAATGGATGTATGGTGGTTTAAGTAGATTTTATTGTGCTCTTCAAATGAACTATTTTTTAATTAATATTTTTTATTTTCAGCAAAACATTTTCTGTATTTATTTTCAGTGAGTTTTGTTGATGTAGCCATGAGATGGTGAATGTTTGTGTGATAGTATTTTTCCATATGTTTTGTTGCAATAAATATGTTATCAAGTATCAAACTGATCATGTTGATTTTGAACATTTTATGTATAGAGTAATTAATTATACCCCGTTCAAAATAAATGTGCGGTCGAAATGCAGATTTCAATTCCCCCATTTTCTCCCGTTCCTCCCACTACTAACAATCCAACCAATCCCAATCGCAAAAAAATTGTACAGCTGTTTAATATCCCATGTCACTATATGCGAATGTTTTGCTTTTTCGTAAACAAATATTCTGATTTTGACGTTTGAGATGTAAAAAGAAGCGATTGCAACGGAGACGAGTTGAAGTAACACGTTCATCAGTGCTATTTTCTTCTCTGAATTTCAAGGGTGAAATTAAAATAACATATGATTTTGAAGAAAATTCGGGAATTAGGAAAGGTACTGAGGGGATTTCCCTTATGCTGGGAAATAAAATTTTGTCTTTCGACTGCACATTTATTTTGAACGGGGATTAACTGTAATGACAGTATATAAAATCTAATAATCAGTGTAAACTCTTATTCAAGACAGTTTCTTCATCTTATTATGATAAAACCTTAAGTTTTTTATGATTAAAGTTTAATTTTTTCAGAGTATGTTAGTAGGAGTTAAAAGAATAGAATACTTTCAGTGGAATCCACTTAACCATGACGTTAATTAAGTAATGCTGATAAAATTTTTTACTTAACATGATTATCCACCTTGCTGCTCTCTAAACATATCTTTATTCCTCAAAAAAGATCACATAATTCTAATTTAGCCTTTCATCAAAAGTAAAATTTTAGAGCATAACCACTTGTCCACTGGATTAATCTTGGTTTTATAATTTTTTATTATGTGTAAATATGTCCATGGGTAAAAAAATTTCAGTTGGCCATTTGGTCAATGGAAACTGTAGTTAATGCAACAAACTGAACAGTATTTATATTTATAAATACTGTATATTTTATTTTTAACCATAAATTTAATGTTGTTTGATTTTGTTTTGTCTAAAAAATGTTAAAGGCGCTCGTCGGGCACGTAGTGTAAAAGCTCCTATCTAGTGGAATGAAGTTAAGCGCATCTTATGACGCGCTTTATCAAAGGGGCCTTTGTTTTATTTGCAATATTTTAACACGTTCGCTACCAGCCGCCGCATATATGCGGCGGTCCGGCCAATCCCACAGCCCACGAAAATAATCATGGACTTCCCTGTAGACCGGCCCTAGTGGTTGTGACTTATGCCACAGACCACGAATAGAAACTGTCCAAAATTAGTTTTCACACTTCAAAATATCCTAATTTCATTAAATAAAAAAATATATACAATTTTCTCTTCATTTTTGGTAATTTTTTGAGCGCCGCACATTTGCGGCGCATGGTCAGAGACTAAGTGACGCATGTTAGCGTCGGCACTAATATAACCTTATTTTTAGTCATAACCTTTGAAAAGCGAAAAATAAAATAAGGCTTGTACATACAAACATTGTATTGAAGTATTTGGTTTACAAAAAGAGTTGTTTACTATTCATTTACGTAATATAATTATGATGTTTTACAAGTTTACAAAATGCAAATGTTTATACATTTTTCTTATACAATAAAATTTTTTCAATGTGTCATATGAGAGATTTGATGATTATTTGTGTAAAGATATATCAAATACGTTAAAAAATGTTACTTTCAAAAATACATTAAATAAAAATGTACGTAAAACATTTTAGTGACGTCAGTGATCGTTTTAGCCACAGACCAAGCGCCGCACATATGCGGCGGACTATCCCGTAGACCGCGCCTAAACTGTCTGACCATTAAAATAGACCGCACTGAAGAAATTTCGTATTTAGTATCATGGAACCATCGCCGCAGATATGCGGCGGCAGTCTATTTTAATGAGCCCAGCCGCCGCAGATATGCGGCGGTGGGCTCTCAGTAGAACTCGCCCGCCGCAAAATTGCGGCGGCGGGCTGTGGTTACGATTTTTTTTTAACATTGTGGTAGCGAACGTGTTAATTGATGAATTTCAGTATTTGCAATATTTTGATGAATTGATGAAGTTAATTGAGTGATAGGGAAAACCTATCACAACAAAGAAATTCTATAGGAATACAATCAGCTCAATTCAATCTAATTCATTTTGTAATATTAACCCTAATTTAAAGTCACATTATAACAATTAAACTGCAATTTTAAAAACCATTACAATCAATGATGAAGTGAAAAACAATAAGTTCAGGTTTATCTTATTTTTATTGCAGAGATTAGAATAGACTTGGGTTTGAGGTGCAAAACACTATACTACTTGAATTAATATTGCACTACTTTTACAGCATCAGATATCATGCTATACCCCATTCAAAATTAATGTGCGGTTGAAAGACTGAATTTTATTTCCCACCACAAGGAAAATTCCGTAAATACCTTCCTTATTTCCCCTATTTTCTTTTCAACTCATCCTTGAAATTCAGTGTAGAAAATAGCGCTGATGATCGTGATACTTCCCCTCGTTGCTGTTGCAAGCGGTTCTATTTTGAAATCTCAAATGTCAAAATAAGAATATTTGTGAAACATTTCTCATAAAATAATGTGAGACATTAAACAGCTATAATAATTCTCAGTGATTGTGATTAGTTGGAATTTTCTCAGTGGGTGGAATGTGAAAAAAGGGGAATTGAAATCTGTGTTTCGACTGCACATTCATTTAGAACTGGGGATAATAATGAAGTTATTTATGTATATTTAAGGTCTCAAGTTTTATGAAGATATGGTACATAAAAAATTCACTTAATATTTTCATTACTATCAATTTATGTGCCTGAATGTATAATTACTTGTCAATTCAATTATATGTTTTAAGTTAATTTTAAACCATAAACCTTCCTCATAAATGGGCAAAGAAAGATAAACACAAAACATCTATAACAGAATGAAATTTATTGGTCAGGGATTTCGTAAATTTTATGTGATTGTTTTTGCCATAACTCATTGTTGGACAGTCAGCTATATTTTTTTTAGGAGATAAACATTTTAAATCCACTTTTATACTTGTATTTAAGTTTTAAATAACTGCTTTGGTAGAAGTCAAATACAGTATATCTTAGTTTTAATATTGATTATTTCATGCATTTACACATAACATTCAGATTGTTGTTAAACCATTAGTCTGTAATCATATGTAGCATGTTCCTTTATACAGTGTTTTTATCCAGTAACTAGAATACCTTTGTAATGAACTTCGTAAATAAAAACCATTAAAAGACAATGCGTTTAAATCACGACAATCCTGGTCCAAGCTTTTCCATTGTAAGTCAATACACTCGCTCCATATACAATGTAACTAGCTGTTACCCATGCTCCGCCATGGATTTTTAAGTATGATTATATCGAAATTTCAAAGAGTTATGCAGAGGTAAGCTACTTTGTTCTGCTCACTCACGTCATTGATAGGGGTTTGTGTCCCTTATTTGACGCAACTAAATTTCAAGCTCGTTCACCTGATCGCTTCGCTCACATACCTCCCAGTACATTTATGCCTGTTATGAGTGCTGAATTAAAATTTCTGAGGTTGTCCTGGCTAACCCTTCCATATACTGAGGTAGAAATAACAAGATTGATATGCAGGTTCGATGGAAATAAGAAAACTTAGTTGCATGAAGAAATTTGATATATAGAGGGTTATTGGTAATTGGAACTCCTCCCAACAATTTTCAAGTTTTTGGTGTCCTTGGATAGGGCTTGGTCTGTAGTTGTTTCCACTGACAATGATGAGAATCGGACTTAAAGTAAGGGCGCTATCCTCAAATTAAATTTGAAATTTTCGGACTAGAATAACATTGGGATTCAGTTGAGCATTTAAAATATCTGTTTATGTACAGCTGTAAATATGTGTAGTTACTGATATTCACAATATTGGATTGGTCGGATGTCATTGATTTAGAACTAAACTAGTATACGTGTTGCTCGAAATCGAGCAATTTATTTCAATACTGTACAAATGTTACTTTAGCTCTAAATCAATGGCATCCGACCGATCCAATAATGTGAATATCTTCAATCGCCAATAACTACACGTATTTACAGCTGATTATTAACAGATGTTTCAAATGCTTTATTCAGTCCCAATGTTATTTAAATGAGAAATTTTGAGATTTCAATGGTGGATATCGCCTTTATTTTCAGTCTGATTCTCATCAATTTTTGGCGGAAAAAACTGCAGACCAAGCCCTATTCAACGACACCAAAAACTTGAAAATCGGTTGAAAATTGTAGGAGGAGTTCTTAAGACAAAAAAACCCTTAGCGTATTAAATAAGTATAGATTATGAAACTTGTATGGTATCAAAATAAATTGCTCGATTTCTAGCAAACAAGTATACTAGTCTTGATTAAAAACTGGAAGCTTTCCTATTTGAGCCTAAAGAATTGTGAACTGTGCAAAATTTGAACACCATAGCACAAATATTTGTCAAAAAGAAAGTTACTGATGAATTTTTGTCAAAGAATTAATTACTGATGAGTGAATTAGGGCTTTGTTCTATGACGCAAAAACAGGTTAGCGGGATAAAGTGGAGAAACAACAAAATATCAAAGGACCAAAATTAGAGTTCATTTAAATCTAAAATGTTGATTGTGCTCAGATTTTTTAAATTGCTGAAAAAGTAAAATCACAATACATGTTGGATTAAATTACCATTGAAAATTCACTTAGTAGGCAAGTGTGCTGATTTTGTATTGAATCATATATTTTGTTACAAGGGCCGAAAATGGGGTTTTGCCGGCAACTTGAAACGATCGAGAGCAGGCAAAACATTTTTGGTCGAGTTACAAACAATATTTTTCATTACACTACATAATAAATTCTAAACAAGTGAAAAAGATTTTTTTTTATTCATAACAAACAAAACATATCCTCAACTAACATAGCGAGATGTACTGCTTGTGCTTCTGGTTGCTAGGCAACCACTTCACATCAGCTAAGGCCACCGAAACTATTTAGAATACTCTAACGGTAAGTGACAACTACAGCTGATTCCAAGATAAAGCACCATTTTCCCATGTACATCATAGATATTTGACAGTTGCTGTCAGCTGAACTACCAACTACGTCACTGATTTGCTATTTGTTGTTGTTATCTACCTTATTGTATTCTAGATTTCTTTGCTCCCGTTTCTATTATCCGCCTAGGCCGAAAAGGTGAATAGGTAGAAGTGACTGAAGTGAGGGTCGAAAACAGGTTATATCAATGTAGTGTGATGAAAAAACTATTACAAGTTGTCTGGAATATATGTAATATCCCTCTGATTTATAGATATATATTTAATTTTTAATTATTTTTGTTTTATATCTAGTACCAATTGAGGTATGTGGTTCATTGTGGTCTTAAAATGCTCAGTAATATTCCGGTATTAATTTTAGCAGTTCTTCTTTAAATTAGAATTAGTCAGAGACAAGTT
Source organism: Neoaliturus tenellus (assembly GCA_030545055.2). Taxonomy (NCBI): domain Eukaryota; kingdom Metazoa; phylum Arthropoda; class Insecta; order Hemiptera; family Cicadellidae; genus Neoaliturus; species Neoaliturus tenellus. The sequence goes on along the minus strand of CM061531.1, from coordinate 283,971,400 downwards.
ATATCGCTCTATTTAATAGAAACTTCTTTTTTTTATTTGCTTTTAGTTAAAAATTAATATCCCAAGTTCTAAATAAGACACTAAGTTTTAGAACTTTGTGGTCATAAAGCAACCAGTACATCAATGTCTTTAATTTGAGTCATTGGCCATTGAAATTCGTTGGATTTTAAGTGACTTATGATTGTCCAATCAACATAAAATTTATTGGTTGCTGAAATTCGTCTTTAGTTCAAGACGTATACAACTCAAGTTTTGCATGAGATTCAAGGTTCGTTCTGGTCTCAAGTTACACATTACATTATTGTCTTTAATTCCATATATTGATTGTTAAAATTGGATACGTTTAACACGTTCGCTACCAGCCGCCACATATATGCGGCGGTCAGGCCAATCCAACAGCCCACCAAAATAATCATGGACTTCCCTGTAGACCGGCCCTAGTGGTTGTGACTTATGCCACAGACCACGAATAGAAACCGTCCAAAATTAGTTTTTACACTTCAAAATAACTTAATTTCATTAAATAAAAATATATATACAATTTTCTCTTCATTTATGGTAATTTTTTGAGCGCCGCACATCTGCGGCGCTTGGTCAGAGACTAAGTGACACATGTTAGCGTCGGCACTAATATAACCTTATTTTTAGTCATAACCTTTGAAAATCAGAAAATAAAATACGGCTTATACATAAAAACATAATTATATGATGTTTTACAAGTTTACAAAATGCAAACTTTTATAAATTTTTCTTACTCAATAAACTTTTTTCAATGGGTCATATAAAAGATTTGATGAATATTTGTGTAAAGATATCACAAACACATTAAAAAATGTTACTTTTAAAAATAAATTAAATAAAAATGTACATAAATACATTTTAGTGACGTCAGTGATCGTTTTAGCCACAGACCAAGCGCCGCACTTGCAGCGACTATCCCGTAGATTGTGACTAAACTGTCTAACCATTAAAATAGACCGCACTGAAGAAATTTCGTGTTTAGTATCATGGAACCATCGCCGCATATCTGCGGCGGCAGTCTATTTTAATGAGCCCAGGTGCTGCAGATATTCGGCGGTGGAACTCGCCCGCCGCAAAATTGCGGCGGCGGTCTGTGGTTACGATTTTTTTTTTTAACATTGTGGTAGCAAACGTATTAAGATGAGATATTATACGCTTTTTAATATAAAATATTTCCATTTCTGAAATTTGGGTAAAGTTTGAAATGCACAAACCGCTTCAAACCAAGCCAATTCAAACGATAAAAAACTCTGAAGAAGGCCAATAATCCACTGAGTGATTTGATACCAAAATCAACAACCTATCTCAATTAGAACAGTTTTTAAATGGAAAAAAGAAATAAATTCAAAGTTTGAAACCTCCATAAAACTATTATGATGTACTGTTAAGGTAATATAACCTATCAACATCTATGTACTAACTGTACCATTGTTATTAATTGAGACAGTCAACACCCAATACAGTAGACTCCCTCTTAACCGGCCACCTCGGGACCAGGCCGCGGCCGGATAATGAATTGGCCGGTTAAACCGATGTTCATTTAAAAATTCCAACCTATAATTTCATATGGCCTAAATATGATTATCACTTGAAAACAACTTTAAATATATTACTGTATATGATTTATAGTTAACATCCGACAACCATGAAATCCACAACAAACCTAACAAATAATAATTTGTTTCTTTATTGTGGTCTATTGGATAGTCGGTACAAACGCATTGACTTTCGGTGGTATTCACTTCCGTTCAGGACGTTACATTTTAACTGTTTGGAGAACGCCAATATATAACGTTGAATTGAATGATACAGTGGATAAGAAAACTAGGTTTCCGGTGAGACATGGCCGGTTAAAGCGATGTTGATATCAAAAATGGCCGGTTAAAAAGATGAAATTTATGTGTCAGGGTAGGCCGGTTAAAGCGGAGACCGGTTAAAAGGTGGCCGGTTAAGAGGGGGTCTACTGTAGATATGGGCTGGGCCGGCGCTCTAGCACTTTTACCGCCCTAGGCAAAAGGTTATATTTGCCCCCCCCCCCTTTTCACCACCCCAATTCTACCCATACCCTGTAAAATCTAGAAAAACATCTACACAAATTTACACTCCACGGTAGCTCGTTTTGCGTGAAATATTATTTCCTTATTCTAATTTTCACATTCACAATTACTTCCGTGTGTCAACAATGAAATCTAAAAGACCAAGCGATAAGAAAGGGACTTGACAAACTATGGTATAGTGTTTGCAGCTGCAGGTATAGGCTATAGCAATGCAGTGCCGCACGTTAACAAAATTGGCTGGTTCTCGTGGGGCAATGCCACTTGCAGTTACAGTTACAATCGGGAAACGAAACTCCGGTATTTCAAAAGAATTGGAGTCAATCCTAATTCCATCTCTACTTCCCACAAGAGCAATGTTAAATGGGAAACGCAATAACTCCTTTATGTGATAAAAAATGTTATGGTTTATAGCGCTAAATTAAGGGTTCATCAAGCCGGATACAGTTTGTGAGGTATATATTTTTATATCAAGTATAGTTTTTTACAAAATGGAAAAAACAAATAAAATTTTTAACGACTTTTACAACGTAGTTCAAACAAACGGCATAGGCTATATGATTCTAATTCATATACAACTTATTCTAAACCATTAATTAGGCAAAAATAAAGAAGTTATATGACAAATGGCGGGATAAGGTTTAACATTGTCTTATATGAAATAAATCAAACATGGATCATGGATCCACTCTTTCACTGGTAAGGCAAAACGCTGCAATCGGTGGCATGATATGAAAAGGATGAGTAGGTGCCAATTTTGATTAGCCCTACTCTTCCTCAGCTTCAATATTTTATAACCCAATTTTTATACATAACCAAATTAAAAATTTCACAACAAATAAAAGTGACAGCATTATAAAATTTTATTATATTGATTATGTTGGCAGGATTTACATCATCGGTTAACAGGTTAAAATACAGCAAGCTTAAACCGTCTGCATGGTATTAAAACATAAACCATAGGCCTAAATCTAATACTTCAAACATAAAATTAAATATAGAATCCTGATGACATTAGCAAAATTTAAAACGTTAAGTATTTGATATGAACTAATTTAATAAACTCAAAACGTGATAATAAGATATCAATTTCATCTCGGCAAGTCCGTTGTGCACAGGTGCGAGGGAAGGGGAAGGTTTGTAGGGGCAGCATTGTGGCACACAACCCTGACAACTGATAAGCGCAAGCGGTCGCTTGGATCAGATTCACAGTGCGGCGTAATCGGTACTGGCAGAGTACTTTTCTAAACAACTAAAAAAGTTAACTGCTAAAGTTAACTCAATTAATTACAAGTAAATTCAATTGAAATACAACTGTATAACTCTTATTTCGTTAGATTTTAAAAATATTTATTTTGGTGTAATTTCAATTTGATTTTTTCAATTTTTGCCGCCCCCCGGGAAAGTGCCGCCCTAGGCGGTCGCCTAGTTCGCCTGGGGTGCGCCGGCCCTGGATATGGGTTTAGGGTTGAACAAAAAAAAAAAAAAAAATAAAAATTACTTTATAAATTACTCTTTAATATACACAACCAAAGAAAATTATTTTGTTTCTCTTCAAAAACACTCAATAGGAATGTAACAAGTATCCCATAAACAAAAAATTGACCATACAAATTAATATATTAATATATTTTTTGTGAAAAAAATGAAAACACTTTGCAACGTTTACTCTTATTTTTAACAATTTTATATTAAATATATTTTTACATTCAAATATACAATCACATTAAAAAATGAACAAATTCACAGAAATGTCACACATTCATAATGCAAATAGAAAAAATCCTACTCACGTAGCTTAATATGGAATCAACATAAAAATGATAAATTCTTAGCAAAGAAATAATCTGCTAAATTTCAATACTACTGTAAAATGAATACTTTTAACAAATAAACTAAATAACAGGCAAGAAATATAATTAGTTATTATAAAACTTACGATAAATTTAAGCTTCTGGCTCAATCATGTACTTCATATTAGGAAAGGAACTAAGTTAAAATACACTTTTATAGCTCTCAAATAAAAAATAATAATAACAATAATCCTCAAATACGAAGATGCCAAATGATCACCTTTAAATTATTGATTAAAAAATAAATAAAACAAATGTGAGTACAACAAGGTGTAACTCTCTCCACAGTTCATATCAGTGCTTGATTTGTCTAAAACACTTCAGGTAAGCCGCGACCTTTGTATTTATAAACATGTGTATCTCATCCCCAGAAAAAACACATGATAAATTTCATATTTGATTTAATAGAAAATTTAATAGAAAAATAAAAAAATTGCATTAATAGAAAATTTTGCTCAACATATTTTACTACTTTATCTGTTGAAGTATGTTTGTAATATAGTATATTTTGTCACTAGTCCGGAAAGTGGTCGTTATCGGTACAAGATCGAGTTTCAAGTACGAGGCGAAGCCGTGTACTTGAATTCGATCGAGCACCGATATACCACTTTCGGACGAGTTACGAACAGTACTTTTCATCATACCACCTTTAATAAATATACAGTTTGGATAAAAATTAATAAATTTTAACCTATACTAGTGGCTTGTAGGGGCAAAAGCCCCTAAAAATAAAAATTGTGATCCAAAAATAAGTTTCAATTCACCACCTCCTAGTGAGTATAACAGTATATCTTCTCAAGATGTGACGTGAATTTACATGTTAACATTTTTTAAATAAAACATTGCCAATTTTTGACGAAACATTTTGGCGGTATCAAATCAGTAATTTACCAATAATTTTCCCTTTTTTAAAATACAGTAGTCTATTTTGTAAGAAAAAGAAAAAATTATTGCACTGTTATATTACCGGACGCAGTAAAAATAGTTTTAACCTTAAACATTTTCATAATGAGTATGTAACTCAAGTAAATAAAATAGTTCAATACAACATTAATACTGTACACTCCTTCATCCTGGACTCTTTTGCCCCCATCCCCCACACTCGCCGTGTCCCCCTTGCCTCTCCGTGCCGCCGTTCACCTCTCGTAACCGTTGTTTCCTGTACCCCTTGTGCCCCTGGTGCCCAAGGAATCCTCATGTTCCCGTACCACTTTTCCCCCACATGCTCCTGTGCCTCCCATTCGCCCGTGCCCGCATGCCTGCAGTTCTTTCCTGTTGCCCCCCATGCCCTCTATGTTTCTCATTCCTCCCCATGCCCGTGCCACCGTCGTCTATAGTACCGCTTGTGCCCCCGCACCACCACCACCACGTGTCCTCGTGCATCCCCATGCCTCCCCAAAGTGCCCCCTATGTCCAAACACTCCCGTACCCTCCATACTCCCCTGTCCCCATGCCCCCATACACCCGTGCAACATGCCCCATGCCACCATTCTCCCTCTTGCCCCATATATCTCCATGCATCCACCTACGACCCTAAGCAGTGCCACCGACTCCCCTCGTGCTCCCTATGTCCCAGCACCCACGGTGCTCCCCTGCCTACATGGCCACCGTTCTTCCCCGTGGTCCCCATGCCCTCTATGTTCCCCCAAGCCTCCCCGTGTCCAAATGTCCATCTACCTCCCATCCCTCATGCCACGAACGCCCCTAGTGCCCATTGGGCCTTCCGAACCCTGCACCGTCACGTGCCCCCGGGCATCCTATGTTTTCGTATCCCCATGCCCGACGTTGCTCCCCGTGGCAACCGGACCCCCACGCCCATCTACCCCTTTTTTCACCGACGCCCCTAGTGCTCCTTGTGCCCCCGCAACACCGCCGTCAAGTGCCACAGTACCTCCCCATGCCTCCCCAGAGTGCCCCCGCCCCCTATGCCCCCGTACCCTCCATTCTTTCATGTCCTCATGCTCGCCGTTCCTCCCCTTGCTATGTTGCCCATGCCTCCACCGTGCCCCTTATGCCCCCTCTGTCACCAGTGCCACCGACAACCCCCGTGCCCTTCGTGCCCCCATATCCCCGAACCCCCTGTACTCCCCATGGTCCCATGCTGTCATCCCCACGCCGTTCCTTCCCGTACCTCCGTGCCCTCCTGTGCCCCCAACATTTACCCTAATTCCCCCATGTCTCGCCCGTGCCCCAATGCCCCCTTACCCTCCATGCCACCGACGTCCCTCTTACTTTTATTGTACTCTATTTTGTATGTTCGTCAATGAAGTAGAACACTAATTGATACATTGTTAGTTTTAGCACAGTATCACACAAAGCAGATGAAGTTTTTCAAAACCTAAGGCTATTCTTATGGGAAACGTTTTACGATATTTCTTAGTTACTTGTAACTTTATGGCTAAGCTTATAATTTTCCCTCCTGCATGAGACAGAGGCCTTTAATTGGAGACCCAACCATCTTCCTGCAATCTGTCGAACGCTCAAAATTTTGCGATAAAAAAATTCGCTGTAGATTGCTTTTCTTTGTGTGAATTATTTTAGCGCATTTCCCTATAGGGAATACGCTATTACGGTAGTAGCCATAGTAAGACCTAAGCCCGGGACCATGATACTTTTTCATTTTGAGGTCCCCAGAAGCCAAAAACACCGTTCGTTCATTTTCATATATATGTATATATATATATATATCTATCTATCTATCTATCTATCTATGTGTCCGTTATTCTGATAACTTTTGAAGGGGACCTCCGATTTTGATGAAATTTGGTATGGAGGTGTAAGACCAGGTCTATTTTCATGAGTTCGCGAACCAGCGTGATAGGGTTATGGGAATGGGGTTTTATGGGGTTTCAAAGGGGTCAAAAATGGGTTTTTGGCATTTTTGGACCTCAGTTTTCAAAATTTGTCAATTTTAACTAAAACCATTTAAAAGAGCTCAAAAAAACAAACAATTTGGTATTTTGAATTTTTATCTTAGCATAACTGGTTACGGGGAAAATCCAAAAATATGTTTTCCATCTTATTCTTATGGGAAATCAAGAAAACCCTATATCTTGCTTATTTATTGACATAACTTAAATTTGGTATGTACATTATCTAGATAGGGTTTAACCAATACTTGCTTACAAAACCCATATGGCGGCAAACCTACATACTCACCCCCATGGGGTTTATGGGGAAAATAAAAAATTGCCTTAGCTTGATACAATTTTGTGTTTACATTCAATAATTATTGATTAACTTCGATTTTCTAACAACACCCCATGTCAGCAAACCTACGTACTTGATCCTATGGTGATTTTATGGAGAAAGTAAATAATCTGAAATTCCATTGGAAATTCGCTGAGTACGCAGGTCTGCTGCGACGGGGGTATTATCATCTTCACTCAATGTTATCATCTGTGTGACGTTTTAAAATTAAACCATAACACATGTTTTAGTGTACACAAAGCAGACGTTTTTCGTATCCCCATGCTATTCTTATGGAGGACGTTTTACGTGATTCCTCATTTCCTGTTAACACTATGGAAACGCCTATAGTTTTCCCTCATGTATGGGACCTAGGCCTTTAATTTGAGACCCCTCCCATCTTTCTGCGATTTGTATAACGCTCACAATTTTGCTCAAGAAATTCGGCTTACAGAATTATATATATAGATACTCCCTCTTACGTTGTTATTTGTTTATCTTGTACCGTATTTGAACTATTTACAACTAAACAATCAGCTGTTTGACATTTATATATTGGAGTCAACGAGGTTTAAGTTGATGTAAGCAGAATAGCAGCGCTAGTGGTGTCAAACATTGGAAGTTTTTTTCCGGCCTAGTCCCGAAAACCACTGTTTCGAGTTCTAGTCCTGAAAACTTTGTTTACTAACACGTTTATCCAACCCACCGGGAATCAACTTGTTTTGATCACAGCTGACCGTTCCGAAAACAACGTTTATCGCGCAATGGTATGATGAAAAATTATTTTTATTATAAATAAAATGTTTGAGTGAATTATGTTTCATTAGGTGGTAGTTACAGTAAATTGAAGCTGATAAATGCTTATGTTTATTGTTATTTAGGCTAACAAACAAAAAGAAGAAAGAACCTAATAATTAATATATAAATAACAGTAATTTTGGTCATAAATTGTTGAAATAATAAAAAGCGAATTTAAATCCGGGGTGTGGGGTCTGCGCTAACATTTTATAATTAGGAAAAGTGCACTCAAAAACTTTTGTTAAGCACCTTAAAAGAAGAATACTTTGGCCTTTAAATACAGGGTGTTTCAGAACTCCCTGACAATATTTTAGGGCATTGTTTCTGGGTTAGAAACATATATATCATATTTAAATTGTCCGGAAGTCTTTAGTTACTCACACAGCCGCCATTTTGATTTTTCCACATAATAATTTTTATTTCCGTAACGGATGGTTGTATTAAATTCATATTTGGCATGAATCTTTATTATACCAATGTACATTTCCAGGAAAAAAAATTAATTTTTTCCGCTGTATATTTTTAAAGTGGCGGCCATTTTAAATTTTCAAACGCAAATATCTCAAAATCGGAAAATTTTATAAAAATTTTACAAGACACAAAAAGTTGAAAAATTAAATTATCTAACCAATGGTACCAAGTTTGTAAAGATCTGACAACAAATAACGGAGTTATTGCGATTTTTCACCATGAAAACATTGACTTTGCTGTTAAATGGCCTTAATTTACATTGATTTTAATGCAAAATCAATGTTTTCATGAAGAAAAATTTCAATAACTCCGTTATTTGTTGTCAGATCCTTACAAACTTGGTACCATTGGCTAGATAATTTAATTTGTCAACTTTTTTGTGTCTTTTAAAATTTTTATAAATTTTTCCGATTTTGAGATATTTGCGTTTGTAAATTTAAAATGGCCGCCATTTTGAAAATATACAGCGGAAAAAATTAATTTTTTTTCTGGAAATGTACATTGGTATAATAAAGATTCATGCCATATATGAATTTAATGTAACCATCCGTTACGGAAATAAAAATTATTATGTGAAAAAAACAAAATGGCGGCTGTGTGAGTAACTAAAGACTTCCGGACAATTTAAATATGATATTTAGATATGTTTCTAACCCAGAAACAATGTCCTAAAATATTGTCAGGGAGTTCTGAAACACCCTTAGAAATTTAATATAATGGGGAATTTTATTTTACTAATATCTTCAACATTATTAAGAATCATAAATCTTTTCAATGCTAAACATTTTTTCCAACGGGTGAAAGGTACAAAGCTTGGAACAAACAAAAGTTGTATGAATTAATTGAAAAGAACAGATGCTAAGAAAGACAAAGAGATAATGTTTGACCTTATTGTATATATGGGTTGTCTGTTTAAAAATCGGTCAAATAGCCACAGCTCATAAAGTTGAAGAAAAAACCACACTGGATATAACTCTTCTAAAATATGAAAAATGTAAAGCTTCTTCTAGTGGACTTGCAGATACTCTGTTGCTGTTGACTGATTTAACTGCCCATTCCCACCAAAAATAGTTGTATTTAACATGCCTACATTTGAATATAGTTTTATTTGAATTGACAAAACAGTATCAGACCCAAAGTGTGAGGACCTCATAGTTTTCTTAAAGATAATATTGTGTCATTTGAAAGGAAAGTTTCTTTTGCATGAATTTTTTTTATAAGTGTGTTTTTTACAATTTTCTAGATTAATAACTTTTTAATCCGAAAAAATACACATATGGTTCAAGAAGTACAAGTCACATTAAAAAGAGAGATTTTTTAAAAACTATTGATATACAGGGTGTTTTAAAAAGCTATCAAAATTTCAAGTATTTGAATCACATATTCAGGAGGGTAAGTTTCCACATTTTCTGTTAATCAATTTAGAGTACAATATGAACACTATTTTAATGCAAAAGTTTATTGCCAGCGTAAAATGAAGTGTGATAAAAGCTATTGCTGTAATAATCCTTCTCCATGGTAGGTGCATGTCATGTATATTTTTACAATGTTTACTTGACAATGAATAGTGCTCATGTTAGACTTAGATTAATTTTAAAATAAGTAACTTACCCATTCAGAATAAATAAGTATGCAATTTTGATTTAATAAGATAATACGGTACATAAAATTGATGGTTTAACTGGGTGGTTTTAATACTTTTAATTTTATACAAGAAATCATATTTAGTCCCTTGGGTTTTGGTAAGAAAGTGCTATCCTTGTCAGCGAAAAATAACAGATACAAGGTGAAATTAGCATTTTAAAGGTGAGTTTACACCAGTGGTTGACAACCAAAATTTGTTGGCTTTTCCCATTATGGACTTTTATGTTATTATGGATAGTACCAGGAGGACCGAGCGTTGCTCGGTGAAATGTCAATTATCATCTGTTTGAATTCATTCATTTACTTTAAAGTGTGAAAGTATAGGAAAAGAAGGAACAGGTGATATGAAGTTCTGAATGTACTTCTTGTTTATATGTTGTTAATTCGTTGCCAACATGGCAACCCATAAGCCCAATGTTAAAATTTTGTAATTTTAAACTTTAATTTTTAGCAAAATTAGATTTTCCCTGGGGGCGAGACCCATCTCAATCGTATTTTTAAGGTAAAACTAAGTTTATTCCAAAATTTGAATGAAATCGTCGGAGCCGTTTTTGAGATAATTGTGCAAGCAAGCAAGCAAACAAGCAAACATTGCTCGTATAAGAGTATAGGATAACAGTGAAATTCAACTACTTTTGGTTGTAAACACACCTTAAGACTAATTTAGCTTACTTAATTTAGGCCAACATTTTTGTAAAAAAAAATACCCCCGTCGCAGCAGACCTGCGTACTCAGCGAATTTCCAAACGATCTTAAGATATTGTATTTTCCCCATAAACACCATAGGAATGGGTATGTAGGTTTGCTGACTTGGGATGTTGTTAGAAAATGTTAGTTTTGTTAGGAAATGTAATAGTTACGTTAGGTAAATGTCAAACTGTCTCAATATTCGGCACTTTTTAATTTTCCCCATAAACTTCATGGGGGTGAGTATGTAGGTTTGCCGCCATATGCGTATTGTAAGCAAATATCAGTTACATCCTCCCTAGTGAATGTACATACCAAATATTATCAAGTTATGGTGTTCTTTTCATTTTCCCCATAAACCCCATAGGGGTGAGTATGTAGGTTTGCCGCCATGTGGGTGTTGTAGGCAATTTTTAGTTGAACCCTACCAAGTGAATGTACATACCAAATTTTATCAATTTATTCCAATAAATAAGCGAGATACAGGGTTTTGTTGATTTCCCATAAGATTAACATGGAAAACCTATTTTTGGCTTTTCTCCGTAACCTGTTAAGCCAAGTTAAAAATTCAAAATACTAAATTGTTTATTTTTTTAAGCTCTTTAAAATGGTTTTATTTAAAATGGTTGAATTTTTAAAATTATGCTCCAAAAATGCAAAAAACCCATTTTTGACCCTTTTGAAACCCCATAAAACCCCGTTCCCATAACCCGATCATGCTGGTTCGCGAACTCATGAAAATAGATCTAGTCTTACACCTTCATACCAAATTTCATCAAAATCGGAGGTCCCCTTCAAAAGTTATCAGTACCACGGACACACACATATACAGGGTGTCCAAAAAAAAACGTTTACAGACTTTGGGATGTGATTCCTGATACAAAAGTAAAGAAAAAAGTTCCTATGAAGGTATGTCCGAAAATGCATATTTACCCAGATATCCGCCATTTTGTTTTTTCCACTTAATAATTTTTATTTCGGTGACGGATTGATCTAGGTACTTCATATTTGGCATGGATCTTTATAATACTAATGTCCATTTCCACAATAAAAATTATTTTTTTCCGATGCATATTTTCAAAATGGCGGCCATTTTAAATTTTTAAACTCAAATATCTCAAAAACGGTAAAATTTATAAAAATATTACAAGACACAAAAAAGTTGACAAATTAATTATCTAAACAGTGATACCAAGTTTGTAAGGAACCGGCAACAAATAACGGAGTTATTGTGGTTTTTCTGCAGAAAAACACTGATTTTCCACTATGATTAATGCCAATTTAGGTTATTTTAAGAGAAAAATCTTAATAACTCCGTTATTTGTTAGCGGATCCTTACAAACTTGGTTTTGTTGTTTAGATAATTTAATTTTTCAACTTTTTTGTGGCTTGTAATATTTTTATAAATTTTACCGTTTTTGAGATATTTGAGTTTAAAAAATTTAAAATGGCCGCCATTTTGCAAATATGCATTGGAAAAAATAATTTTTATTGTGGAAATGGACATTAGTATTATAAAGATCCATGCCAAATATGAAGTACCTAGATCAATCCGTCACCGAAATAAAAATTATTAAGTGGAAAAAACAAAATGGCGGATATCTGGGTAAATATGCATTTTCGGACATACCTTCATAGGAACTTTTTTCTTTACTTTTGTATCAGGAATCACATCCCAAAGTCTGTAAAGGTTTTTTTTTGGACACCCTGTATATATATATATACATATATATATATATGAAAATGAACGAACAGTGTTTTTGGCTTCTGGGGACCTCGAAATGAAAAAGTAACATGGTCCCGGGCTTAGGTCCTACCATGGCTACTACCGTAATAGCGTATTCCCTATAGGGAAATTCGCTAAAACATGAGGAGTTGTTGCTACATATTAACAAGACCAGTAAAACACTTTTAAAGACTTACAATGAATAAAATTGACTCATCTCAAACCGTGACATAAACCTGTTAGTTTATTCAATTTTAATTCACAAAATTCATTTTTTGCCATACTACTGCCAAAAAAACAGTTCATATTTGGGTGTTGCAGTGCTAAAGAAAGTGTATATTAGGGCTATTTGTTATTATGCATTTCACCCTAGGAAGTAAAAGAATCAGCTGGTGTTGCGTTAATTAGCTTTTTTCATTAACAATGTCGTAAATATGCGCAGTAGCAGACAATCAGCTGATGTTTTACAATCAATAATACAATAAATTGCCTTTCTGAGCAAGGTTCACTTCTCCCAAAGGATCAAATCCTCATTTTTAAAGTAAATATTTAAATCAAATACAGCAATTTTAGCAGTGCAAAAAAAGTAGTTCATAACATGGGGCTTAAGTTGCTTTTTGAAACTCTAGTCAAATAACAAAATCGGTTAGCGCCTCGGTCAGAAAAGCTAACCTTGTACAATTAGCTTCACTCCCTAAAGATTACCTGAATATTACTTCATTATTTAAGTCTAGAAACTCGGTAGGATTATATTAGAAATAATAAATATACTGTAGCTTGTAATCCTGAGTGTTTTAAAGCTGTTGCGTCCAAAAGTTTTATTTTTTAATAAAAAAAAACCTTTATTAGTAATTTATAATAAAGGCTACAGCTTACGTATTTTTTTACTTGAACTAGATCATTCGGAATTCATCTGTGGAAGATCGTCATTGGCTGGACAAGGTCATGTGATGCGGGAGCAAAAGATACCTCTTATAAGAAACTATTTTACAAATTTACTTAAGTTAATTATACAAGGTTTTAATACATAAAATGCCTACGAGCAAATAATTTTGATGTCCAATCATTTTATGATGTATACTATTAAACCAACAATTTCCATCCTTACAATAGGCACATTTAGTGAATTTCTGTTGATATGAACTGAAATATGTCAACAGGACTCTAATTTACTTCGCTCTAATTTTAATTTTTACACCTAGTAATAAAAGAAATGTAGTTAAAATACCCCCGTCACAGCTGACCTGCGTATTTCCAATGGCTGTTATTGTTTAATCAACAAAATATTTGGTTTTGAACCAAACATACCAAAAGAACCATCATGTAAATCTAGCTAATTTGGACCTAAAAGAACAACCACCAAATCTCAACACTCATCACTTTGGGAAGTTGGAGAATTATTGATGAAGATCGATGGAAATACCAATATGATGCTATCTGATTTTTACTAAAATTTAAATTTCATTCAAAGTAACTCGGTAAATTACCATGGAGCAAAGTTTGATCACCAAGTACTCTGATAAATGCATTTTACTCATGATGGTTGCCCCTGAACTGGTGGAACTATAATATGGTTTTAAATTACCTTTTTCCGTCTCCAGTTCAAATTTTGGGTTTGTAGGACTACAACCCGGGTTTCGGCACCCTTTTAAATTTATTTTGTGTCGTGTTAAATGTGTACGTGTCCGTGTCAAGTGATTTTAACTCCTGAATGACGACGTCTACTCAACTGATCAATGTGACTGCAGCTTCCATCTACTTGAAAATGGTGCAACGAGCGCCAAAACCCGGGTTGTAGTCCTACAAACCCAAAATTTGAACTGGAGACGGAAAAAGGTAATTTAAAAACATATGATAAATGAAGCGCATTGCGCTGCACTGGCCCCCTATTCCTACCATTGACTATGAACACTAACGTGAGTAGACTTCTCATAGCATAGGCGTGTGTGAAACCTATTGACGGTGGTGCAGCGTACATGGAAGTATACGTAACATATGATAGATAATAACAATCTATATGAGTAAAAACAATATTGATGGCAGCGACTCTGGTGCCGCGTAAACGAACTTCCAAATTTTTGCCTCAAACTAAATGCATTGGATGAGAGGTCTATTCACGTTAGTGTACACAGTCAATGGTCCTACACTATAATACGAGCAATGTCTGAAGGGATGTGTGTTCCATGATCTCTAAATTTAGCAGGTAGATTTTGCTTTAACTTTATTGTAAAATGTTAAAAAATAAATATAAGATTTTATTAATTTCCAATAAGAGTAACAAGGAAAACTTGATTTTAGTTTTCTTCATAACCAGTGGAGGATAAGTTAATAATTAAAAATACTAACTTGTTCATTTTTAAAGCCCTTTTCAATGGTCTCTTTCAGGGGTGAAAAACACCAAAATACCAATGTTTACCTTTTTGAAAACCCATAAAATCCCATTTTTGTAGTCTGATCATCCTGGTTTTCGAACTTAATCTGAAGAACGCTACCTTACACCTTCATACCAAATTTCATCAAAATCAAAGGTTTCTTTCAAAAGATATCGTGTAAATGGACACATATATCGATATATGTGTCGATATATATTTATATATATGAATTTGAACAAAGGGTTTTTAGCTTCTAGGGACCTCAAAACAAAAAAATTACATGGTCCCAAGCTTAGGTCTTATCATGAGTGCTACCGAAAGAGCATGTTCCCTATAGGGAAATTCGCTAAAGATAGGCCTACTGAAAATCTCTGGACAAAATTGGAATTTTTTATATAGATGATGCATATATAAAATAATGTATGATAATAATGTACAAGCATACATTAAAAAATATTATGGAGTTAAATATAACTGAAATTATATTGCCTATAAATGCCATGACTTTGGTTTGAGAAAAAAAGTTAGATACAATATCTATCAGAGATGGAGTTAACTTTTATATTATTCTTTTAACACAATTTTTTTTTAGTTCATTATAGTTAAATAAACGGTATCAGTTAACTGACACATACTTTCTCCCAACAATATAAAAAAGATGTTAAAAGCTCCAAACATTAATGTCTTGATGACTCAGTCGGATAGCTACCAGCTGAGCAGCGCTCGTTTGACCCCACGCGCGTCTGTGACTTTTAAAAACGTACTGCGTTTAGTGCTAAACGAAAAATTGAATTTTCTCCGCAACCACTTGACGTAGAGCAATAATTCAAAATACTAAATTATTTAGTTTTTTTGAGCTTGATTTAATGGTGATAAGTAAAATTTATTTCAAAGCAACAGCTTTTTTGAAATTCAAAAAAATGATTTTTGAAACACTTTTTACTCTATAACTTGTGAACGCGCATTTTCTCGGAGATGCGGGTGGTGTCCCTTTTTTCTCCATTTTTAGCTTAATAAACCACAAAATTTTAATCAAAATCGTTAGAGCCGTTTTTGAGAAATTTTGATTTTCGACGATTTTTGAGGGTTTTTGGGGGTAAACTACCCTTAAAAATCAAAAATTAAAAAAAATGAAAAAAACGCCTGGAATTATCGTGGGTTTGGACCTACGTACCAAATTTCACCAAAATCGGACCATTGGGGCATTCTCTAGCTCTGTATACATCCTGACACACACACACACACACACATACACACACACACACACAGACATCACTCAGAAAACCACTTTTTTGGACTCAGGGGGAACCAAAATGGATAAATCCACCAACAACTCAAATTCGAAAATTTTGACGAAAACAATACTTTCTCCATATACTATGGTATAGGGGGAGAAAGTAAAAATAATATTAGTTTTCATCACAAGTAGCAAAAGTTGCTCTTTTACTTTCTCCCCCTATATGGAGAAAGTATATGGAGAAAGTATTGTTTTCGTCAAAATTTTCGAATTTGAGTTGTTGGTGGATTTATCCATTTTGGTTCCCCCTGAGTCCAAAAAAGTGGTTTTCGGAGTGATGTCTGTGTGTGTGTGTGTGTGTGTCAGGATGTATACAGAGCTAGAGAATGCCCCAATGGTCAGATTTTGGTGAAATTTGGTACGTAGGTCCAAACTCACGATAATTCCAGGCGTTTTTTTCATTTTTTTGAATTTTTGATTTTTAAGGGTAGTTTACCCCCAAAAACCCTCAAAAATCGTCAAAAATCAAAATTTCTCAAAAACGGCTCTAACGATTTTGATTAAAATTTTGTGGTTTATTAAGCTTAAAATGGTGAATAAAATGACACCACCCGCATCTCCGAGAAAATGCGCGTTCAAAAGTTATGGAATAAAAAGTGTTTCAAAAATCAATTTTTTGAATTTTCAAAATAGCTGTTGTCTCGAAATAAATTTTACTTATCACCATTAAATCAAGCTCAAAAAACTAAATAATCCAGTATTTTAAATTATTGCTCTACGTCAAGTGGTTGCGGAGAAAATTCAATTTTTCGTTTAGCGGTAAACGCAGTACGTTATTAAAAGTCACAGACGCGCGTAGGAGGGTCAAACGAGCACTGCTCAGCTGGTAGCTATCCAACTGAGTCATCAAGACATTAATGTTTGGAGCTTTTAACACCTTTTTTATATTGTTGGGAGAAAGTGTCAGTTAACTGATACCGTTTATTTAAGAAGGATTAAGCATCAAAAAGATACTTTTGGTCCGAGAGATGAACTTTTTTTGCATAATGCGCAACGTTTTTGTATCATATACTTTTAATCGTTGAAAATTTTAAGTTTTATTTTTGAGGTTATATTTATAGATTAAGTAAGTATTTCTTTATTTACATGTTATAAATAAAAATTTGAATTTCACTACTACGCACCACAAGATTAAACTAGATATAGAGTGATAAACATATGTTAATTTTTTACCCCTGTTGATTGCGCCGTTTTACCC
This sequence comes from Neoaliturus tenellus, assembly GCA_030545055.2. Taxonomy (NCBI): domain Eukaryota; kingdom Metazoa; phylum Arthropoda; class Insecta; order Hemiptera; family Cicadellidae; genus Neoaliturus; species Neoaliturus tenellus. Next base: position 283,954,090 of record CM061531.1, on the reverse strand, counting down.
ACAATTCCTGCCATTTCCTGGGAAACCATCCCACACTTTACCCTCGTTTTCTTGGTTATTAGTTTTAGTTATTCTGATTGGTCGCAATAAGCTTAAAAAATCACAGATTATACTTTAAAAACATCTGATTATTTGTTGGATTGTTGTTTGTTTTTAAAACTACTTTGATTTGATGGTTTATGAACAGGCAAAGCCATACTTCTTACTTCTGATCTTACTTCTTACATACTAGATTATATAGGACTAACTGCTAAATGGCCATGAAGTCATTTTGGTACACGTATTGCCAATCACCAGGGGACAAACTTTTCTATCTTAGCAGGAGTCTTTATATAGTTTAACCTTGTTGATTCCGCATATCAAATTAATAAAACAATAATAATTAACAAACAGCTGACTTTTTACTCCTAGGATTTAAAAAATCTCCCAGCTGATTTTTTAGGTCTAGGACCAAAAATTTACATTTCACGCACTGTATTATTTAGAGAACAAAAACCGGTTTATTTCATGCTCAATAATACAAATAGTTTTAAATTGCGATGTACCTATACATAACATTAAAATGTTACAAATTATTCTTCTAAAAAAACATAAGACAGGACTTTGTTCAGCTCAACAAGATTTTTTAATAGTGGTTCAATGGTCCCTTAAAAGAGGACATTTAGGTAATTTTAGATATACTTCTAGGGCTTGTACAAGAGAAATAATACTGCTGGTTTTAATATACTGAGTAGTCTCTTGATTATCTGAATTATCACTAAATCTGGACACTGAATAATTCAAACCAATCATCTGGAATATTCTTTTTGATAACCAATAGAATTCTAATCATTTAGTGCCTTGATATCTTAGACAATAGACCGCATCTCTGGGCGGCTCCAGGACCACGTTGTGCTGTCCTGTGATAGTCAACTAATCTTTTACAGGACAAATTTCTGCTTTGTATCCACTTACTATAAATAGTATTTTGATACAAGAGCCGAAAATGACGTTTAGATAGCCGTCTCAAACTTGAAACAATCGAGAGTAGGCAAAACTGTTTCTGCCCATTAATGAACTATATTTTTCATCACACTACACTATGCAATAAATTCTAAACAAATGAAAAAATATTTGTATTCGCTCAAAACAAAGAAAACAAAACAAAACATTAGCTAGCCTGGCGAGATGTACTGCTTATGTTTCTGGTTGATAGGCAACCACTTCACGGGAATGTGAAGTGGTTGCCCGCTCCCGCTTTCCATTGGATTCTAGTGGTGGTCTAGGGCCAAAGTTTTTTGACCCCAGACGTCAAAAGCCTGATTTTTGTTGTTAGAAGTGAGGGTCGAAAACAGGTGATATTGATGCAGTGTGATGAAAAATATTTTCCGGACTTTAAGACAATTCCGGACATCATGCAATTCACAAAAATGTCCAATTGCTTGAATCATTAGGACATTCTTCAAAATCTATGTTAGATTTAAGAGGTGGTAAATTTTGTCTCATGAGTTTTGGGGGGGGGGGACCGAAAAAACTTTCATTTCTAAACGACAGATTCCTCTCAGTTCACTATACTTGCTCTATGTGGAACTTTGATTTAGCATGTGGAAGAAAAAAAATTTGATGTATTTTACATTAATTAATTTTGTAATTGTCTTGAACATAAGATGCTATTTTCGTAAAATTCAGTAGTCCGCTTAATGTTTTTTTTTTTGTTGTACTTACTTAGTGGAATACTTTAGTGAAGTGCTAACGAAAAAGAGAGCATCTTTATAAATTATCTCAGTAGTGATGAAACTTGGAAAGTCTAACGGTCAATTCTGTTTCATCACGATTTTCTTCAGTCCAGACTGAATACCTGCCTCTTTTCTAATGATAATCAAGAGAATACTGTTTTTTTTTAAATTGGACCCATATTTCAATCAATAACAATAGGCCAGAGCAAAATGTTTGGTTGTAACTATAAAACAAGATAGTTCAAACTACCCTATATTTACTATATTGACTTTAAAGTTGTCATAGGGCCTAGTTCTGACTCTTGAAGGATATTAAGTAGGAATTATATTTTCAAGTTGCCAGTGGACTTGAATAAGAAAAGGTTTAACTTATTATAATATTCTTTGGCAAATAAATAAGTTTGATAAAATAAACTTTATATCATAGGATTAGTAAAATTATATATGGTAATAGAAAATTATTTATAAAGAAGTTTTTTTTAAACTGTTAGTAAAAATAATACAGGCTACCTATTTGATGCAAATAAATTATCTGTGAATTACATGAAAGGCCTGAAATTTTATGCAGTATAATTTTAAGATGAAAGACAATATATATACACCTACTTAAATCATTCCCTAAAGCATGATAAAAATTTGAAACATCTAATAGTATTTTTGAAACTATGAGAATCACATAGGAGAGTAGTCCAGTTGCACGTACAGTTGTCTTACCCCAGCAGCAGCAAAGATCATATGTGTGTGACTAACGACATATTTTGGATCTGCCGCTTTAGAGACTTCTAATTTAAGAGCACCCACATAAACATCACTGCAGAGTGTCCAAAAATGTTGTTCTTGAATACTGTAAACTCCCGCTAACTGCATTACTTTTTGATAGCACTGGGGTAGAACGTGATCTAATGCCGGAGGTTGCCGCTGCATTAAGATTTGGACAGATTCTTTGATGAGGGCCAAAACACTGAGAGCTATCAGGATGGCGATGAACATGGAGCAGATGGGATCGGCGATCATCCAGCCGAACATCTGCATCAGCACGGCCGAGATGATGACTCCGACACTGCCCAGAGTGTCGGCCAGGATGTGGAGAAACACACCCTTCATGATCTGGGAGTTTCCGCTGGCCAGTTCATGCGAGTGCTCATGCCCGTGAGAGTTGCCCATCAGCAAGCTATGGTGGCTTCCGTGGGAGTGTCCATGGTTGGAACTCCCTCCATGGGAATGTCCGTGACCATGAGATCCGCCCCCGTGAGAATGTCCGTGGCCGTGTTGGAAAGCATAAATACCCACAAGATTCACCAGCAGTCCTAAAACTGATACTACAAACAGTCTTTCGTGTTTTACTTCAGGGGGTTCTATGGCACGCTCGACTGCTTCGGACATGATAAAAAAGGCGATGAAAAGTAAAAACAACCCATTTACAAACCCGGCTAAAACTTCAGCTCTTACATAACCGTAAGAATATTTGTCGTTTGCTTTCCATTTTGTTATCACTGATGCTGCGAGACCGGCTAGTAATCCAGTACAGTCAAAAAACATATGGAACGAATCTGATATTAACCCCAAACTATTTGTCCAAACACCATAAACAAGTTCCACAAATGCGAACGATAAGTTTAATATCAAGAATAAAAATAAGTTCCTTGAATTTCTGTCGGAGAAAATCAATCTCATCCATCCATGTAGTTTTTCTTTTATCTTGTATGTGAAGGATCGTGACGAGTCTTTATGCGTTAGAGGAAGCATTTTCAAGCGAGTAGAGCTGCCTGAAAACATATTTGAATTAAAACAACTGTTTTCTGAATGATTAAACAGTTTTATAAAAAAATAAAAATAATCTGTTCAACTGTGTCTCACCATTAGGCCACTTTAAGTCATACAGGCCTAGGCCTAGTAATGCAAATTTTATCTACTTATAAACAAATACTCCTGTCACAGTAGACCTGTGTGATTATCAAATTTCCATTATTGATTTATAAAATAAAAACTAGAGCATATATTGGGTTAACACATGATGGGGCATAGGCCTACATAGGTTACATAGAAGTACATACACATTTATAGACAGGTTTCCTGCCATGAGGAGGGGGGGGGGGGTGTTTTAAGTAAATATATGTTAAAGGAGGTACATACTAAATTGCATCAAGTTCTGGTATGTTATTCTTTTGCTTTATAAAAAAACATGGGGGTGGAGCTAGGCTATGTCATAAATATGGGGTGGAAAGCAAAAAAGAAAATTCTTGTTGGCAATTTTCGATTTTTAGTTACAGCAGAAGCCCTCAAATTCGGCCACCTTGGGACCGGACTGCCGGCCGGATTTCAACATGGCTGGATTAAACAGCAGATTATGAAACGAGGTGAAGAGAGACCTGTATTAGGCTATTTATGTGTGTTATAACAATGAACTATTATTGTATTTTTAACAATGAAGGATCTCAGACTTGCCCAATTAATACTGTATATCAACATTGTAACAATCATGATTTGATTTATTTGCTCAGACGTAAAGCAACCAAAATAACGTTTGGACAACGGACAAGCGGTCACTATTGATGGAACTGCATATAATGGACAATTAATACTGGTCTTCTTTTAACAAAGGCACTAACGTATAAACGGGACCGAAATAGCAACGGAATTCGTCTAGTGATCTAACTTCCGTGTAACAACAACGATTGGGCCGCGAAATGCACAAGATAATGATTGAAAATAGAACTTGAACACAATGTTTCAGAAGACATCTGAAAATGAACAGTCCGGAAATCGGCAATTGATCTGATGTATTTTAGTGATATAAAATTAAACAAGTTGACTTTTGTATTTTGGCCATGTGAAATGCTTGCGGCTGAACATTTCATTTCCGGAAGACCGCAGCCAGATTATCCGGCGGCCGAAGCATCCGAGGCCGAACTAGAAGGCTTCTACTGTATTAATAACATTTATTCCGCTGACAATATTCGAAATTGTATGAGAATGTACATAGTTCAAGGAATTTACATAGGCCTAAGTATTTTACTTATTTACATATATCTTTCAATTTAAATTTTCACATTTCCAAATTTCAATTATTTCTCCATAGTTTTTCTTCATTCTTCTTTCCTCTTTCTTGATATTTTATATCAATATTGATATTTTTAAAATCATCTTTAAATGCGTAACAATTTGATGAAAATTTGTGTCTCTACGATTTTATTTTGTTCAAGTTAGAGAGGTTTGAACTTTGTTAAAAGAAAAAGTGAATTTTGAGATAAAACTCTTTAAAAATTTAAGTAAACAAAGAATCTATATTTGTTTGTTTTTAAGCAATTATTTGGTACTTATCCATAAGGAACACTGGTACCTAGTTTCCCTGTTATAAAATGTGTTATAAAATTCATGCAAATGTGTTTTAACTTCAATATGCCGTACAAAAGTGATTTTATAACAAGTACCTCATGTCGGTGCTATTTATCAAGCAAATATTATCAGATTGATAAATATGGATCCAATGCAGCAACAGTTCATTGGATAGACATAAAAAGTAACAGTTACTAGATGATTGAGGCTGATGATAAAGTCAAGGTTTTAGGTTAAAAACGGAGAACAACTTCTGTGATTGGTAAGTGTGGGGTCTATTCTTGGGGAAAAACAGAGAAACAACTGGGCTACTGTCTGATTGATAATAGACGTGACTGTAAAGTAGCCAACTGAAAACATTATTCTTTTAATAGCAACGTGTTGTAGTTCCTTCAATCGCCGTGAGAGTTCAGGAAAAAAAAGTTTTTAAAGTAGTGCAAGGTGGATTAATGTTGAAGGGGCCCTCTTGTCGACTCCATGCGACTTGAGGACTTGAGTCCATTACTCCATAAGCGACTTGAGGAATCTTCCCCTAATCTTATTTACAAATTATTTTGAGCATTTCATCCAAATGAAACTTTTATAGTATATAGTCGACTGGATCTTGTAGAGGACATAACAAAAGTAAATAACCGAAAATTGATATTTTGACCCAAATGACTTAAATCTGCTTCAACACATATCATTGTATTAAATGACAAAGGCGGCAGATGGTTTAAAGGCCAATATTATGGATTTGGACCTAGGCCTAAGGTAGGATTACCATATATGTTTGGGCCAATCCCAGACATTTTTGTAGTACATACTGTGCAGACATGACTCACTAACAGAACCACGGTAACCCCCTCCCCCCTCTATTAGTTCCTACTTCACAGGATGAAAGAATGTCGTTGGTATAAGCTTAGGCCAGACATAACTTAATTTTGATAAGGTTTTATTTCAATCACTATTATTCTCCCTGAAGCCCAAAGTCTTAGAAAGGATTTAAATATATCTTAGATGCTATGACTCCGCAAAAAGTGACCGAGCCAACGCAGTACGACTTGGAATCTACAAAAATTAAATTCACTTCTTCAACTGAAAAGAAATTTTATATGATACTGTAATTTAAATTAAACCTTCCTGTCAACTCTGTGTTGTTTCTTGTAAATTTTGAGACAAAGTTTATCATTTCGCTAAAAACACAGGACAAGTAGCAACCCCAGACCAGACACCGGACGTCTGCTAATCCCCCTTAGGTAGCCTAGGATTTGTTATTGAATGTCAAATAATCGTATTCCTTAAATGTGTTAGGCTTAATGAAATTTATATGCATGGATAAATCGGAACTATGATAAACGATCAATAACCCACCAGCACTAAGTGTAGGGCCTAACCTTTGAAAGTTTATTGACACAGTTGACATAGGCCTACCATTTGATACATTTCTTGAAGCAACATTTCGCTTATCTACTTCTTAGATCCTTCTTCTAAACAAAAATTCCCAACTAGTCATGGCAGAAAGGGATTGTTTAGAAGATATGACTAATTCTAAACTACTGTAATATTAAATAACTGTTTTAACCAACATAAGGGACATCAGTTTGAGTACCTAATACTAATTAATCTTACCTTTTTGACTTTTGTATTGTAATTGTAACTGAAGAGAGTTTCGACCTTATGTCATTTTTAACACTGCAACTTAATAATAAACATTTATAAAAGTGTTAAATTTTAAATTGATAAGGGTAAAGGGTAGACATAGGGTCGACAACAGTTTTGGTAGTCCACGCTGTCATCTTTATTATTTATCTTTTTTAAATACAGCTGATACCGGCTCAGTTTTGCCACAACGAAAAGACGGTGTGATATTCCATTTGTCGATGCATCATAGCGTTGACTTTACATACTAAGTCTTACTTTGTATGTAAAGTCAATGATCATAGCAAGGCCTACGTATGTGTAGTAGGCCTTGATCATAGCAACTACGCACGTGGCAACGACAAAGTAAAATTAAATGTAGTAAAATAGAATTTTCTCATAGCGACTACAAAAAGTGGAAATCAAAACTTTAAATATTTTAACAGCGCTGACACATTTGTTAACATTTCTCGTTAACACCTATACCTACCATCATATCCACTTAACTGTAGTCGCCACTAGATGATTTCGTTTTTACGTAGTTAGTTGTGGTTATATTTCTCAAAATCTCAATAGCACCGAAAATTTCAGTTTCTCGATGGTGCCGACAAAAATGAACGGTGGAATAAAGGAACTCTTAAATTATTTTTCATTATCTTTACATTCAATTCTAGTGACCAACCGCTCAGTCAGTTTTGCCAGTTGCGGGAATTTTAACCAAAATGGGGATATTTCTTGGTGCTAGGGGTTTTTTTTTTTGCAGATTAATGGGGAATTGTTTGCTTATTTTTTAGAATTTGTCTAATTTAAACCAAAGGAAAAAAGAATTTAAAGAAAATAATGTTTGGTAAAGCTTTTGGAATATAATTACATACTTATTTAAAGTATACTACTGGTATTTTCGGAAAAATTATCTAAAAGCCTGAAAATATTCCTGGCTGTAGGCCATAATAAGCACTCATAGGTCTTAAACATTAGCGGGATAAAACGGTATGTTCCAACTCAACTAATGGGTTTTATGATTTTGTTCGGGTCGCCGGGTCGAGATTATCTAACGTAGATAATGTCGTCGTCAGATGTCAGTTGTTGAACTAATTTCAGTTTAGTTAGTTACTAGAAAGAAAATTAATTCATTTCTTGAAGGTATAATTGAAAAAACGAATAGTTTTTCGATAATATTTGCTATACAATGGTTTTTATATTTCGTTAGTTTAAATTGCTTTCAGTTTACTTACGCACTTTGCGCTTATCCCAATAAGCCCATAAAATTCCTCAAAATGGAGAGATACCCGCTTTTTGCAACACTGGTGTCTAGATGTCATGGTGAATAAGTCGTTCAGAAGATCTGCATTTTAAAAGAGCTATTCAATCCGAATTACTCTGTAGGTGCTATGTTACAAACTCGAGTTTAGTGGCTATGTGAAGTAGTTGCTAATAGATGTACAGGGTGTCCAGCTTCCACTTTTACAAACTTTTCCAGATTATTAAGCACGCCAAAACAAAAAATATAAACATTTGTCTAAAATGCTTTGTTAAGTAACTATATAGCCACCATTTAGTTTTTTACACTTATTAACTTTTATTTCCATAACGGGTTGTTGTTTTGAGTTTATATATATATATATATATATATATTTTTTTTTTGAGGGAGAGGCGGAAAAATGCATTACGCACACAGGTGGCCAGCCTGTAGTGTGGGGCTCCCCTAAAAACGAGTTTACCCACTAAAAAAAACCTCCTCTACTCTTTAGGAATCTAACCTGGAATTGTTTGTCACATTACGTCAGGCTAGGCCTAAATTTGGCTTACGCCCGTGGGGCTCGCTCCTTATCCAGCCACTCGATCAAGGGATCTGGGCCACTTCACGGTCCAGATCGGTTTTCTTTTCCAGGAGGATGCCCCGGACGAACTGTGACAAACAATCCCAGTTGCCCTCATCCTCCAAAATCTTTTGGCAGACCGAGTCCACCGAAAATGCACCAAAGATTTGTGTGGCCTCCAGGCGGGGCCCTTCCCAACGGGGACAGCGGAAGAATGTGTGTTCCGCATCGTCGGGAACACCCGGGCAATAAATGCAGTCCGGTGAACCGGTCTTTCCCATACGGTTCAGGTACGACCGAAAATAGCCGTGACCTGTCAAAAATTGGGTCAGGTAGTAGTCCACCTCCCCATGCCGCCGTTCCACCCATGGTTGGACCTGCTTGATAAGTCGCGCAGTCCATCGTCCTCGGGTGTCGTGCTCCCAGCTGTGTTGCCACTGCTGGTAGGTTCGGGAGCGCTCTTCTGTTCTTGCCGTGTCCTTGCCGATCTCGCCTTGTCTCTGATAAATCGCTTTCCTCTCCCCTGCCAAGAGCTTGACAGGGATGACTCCGGCGACCACCAGGACGGCAGGCTCGGACACTGTCCGGTAGGCGGAACACACCCGGAGCGCAGCTTGACGCTGAACCCGGGCGAGTCGCAACCTGTAGCACTCCTTATCTAGAGCGCCTGCCCACACCTCTGCCCCGTAAAGAAGCACGGACTGGACCGCGGACATGAGTTTATATTTGGCACGTATCTTAATCACACCAATGCCCATTTCAGGAAAATTATTATATTATTATTATACTTTCAAAATGGCGGCCATTTAAAAAAAAATTAACTCAATTATCCCAAAAACGGTAAATTTTATAACAATTTTATAAGCAACGTAAAAATTGAAAAATTAAATTATCTAAACAGTGATATAAATTTTGTAAAAATCTGACACCAAACAACGGAGTTATTGCGATTTTTCTGCAGAAAAACACTGATTTTGCATATGATTACTTGTTTAATGACTTCTCCTCAACTTTTATGTACGTTTTTTATATGAGCTTTCCGACCTCTTCTTTTAAGCTAAAAAAACCACAACCTCGCTTGGATAAATTACAATACCCCATTTTAGGGGCAAGGGCTAATTCAATTAAATTCAATTCAAATCATCTTTATTCATTAAATATACATAGTATACAATTGAATAGTGTCATTAAAATATTCATTTACTGCTATAATAAGTCTAAGGATCTTTACAAATAGTTGAAAATTGTATTATTAAAAAGTTCATTAAAATATTAGGTAAAGGACATTTTACAATGGTTTTGACTTGATAAAAATTTCACATTCAAAATAAAAAATTCAGAGGAGGTGGAAAGTACTCTTCTATAGAATATAAGGCCTTATCTATCAGAAACTCTTTCAGCGCAGTATTAAACTTTTTTATGTTTGTGATGTTTTGTATATTGTTTGGTAGATGTTTCAGAAATTTCATTCCTATATAAGTTGGTTTTTTCTCATAAAATTTTAGCTTATGGAATTTGTTATTTATATATTTTTTGTGCCTTGTATTATAAGCATGGGAATTTTCATTTGAGTTAAGAATTGTTTCATTATGTTTCACTGTAAGAATTGTATCATAAAAATATTGGCCATATACTGTTAATACTCGCCTACGGCTCGATGGGGGCTCCGCCCCCAAGCCCCCTTAGGGGTTGACCCGAATAAGTGGTTGTCTAAATTATTAAATTAATAAAAAGTCAAGTATGAAATAGGATAGTTCCACGGAAGAACTGGACAGCCGAGACAGTTACACCGGCTAATACACACTACTCAAATCAATAATAATAAAAAGCTTTGAATTTTCCTTTAGCTATTTTTTAAACCCCTTTGTAGTTATCCTATTTTAGTATAAAAATTAAGAGTTGTGAAATTATAATTACCTACGTAAATATTCTAGGTAGTATGCTGGACACAGGGCTCCGCCCCCATTTCCCCTTAGGGGTTGTCCTAAATTCGTAAATTATTGAAAAGTAGAGTTGTAGCAGGTTAAGTCCACATAAGAACTGCTCCGCAGACAGTAAGAAAACCGGCTAATACGAAGATCGCCTGTAGCTCGTTTTAAAACAACTTCCTAGTTCTCGTTAGTTCGTAAAACAATAGAAAATTGTGAAATCATAATCAACTAAGCAAATATTATAGGTATTATAGTGGATGGACCCCCAATACCATTAATTAGTCGCCCCTATTCTTTAATTGCTGTAAAAGTCTCGAGCACTGAACAGGCTAGTTGAGAGGACTCCACCCCCATACCCCTCGTTGTGTTCGCCGAATTAGTTTGTAGCTTAGCAAGTCTCAAACATTCAAAATCTTCCCATAATATTTTAATTTAATATTGTTAATTTTGTTTGATACTCTAACTGTACCCCCATTTCCCCTTAGGGGTTGTCCTAAATTCGTAAATTATTGAAAAGTAGAGTTGTAGCAGGTTAAGTCCACCTAAGAACTGCTCCGCAGACAGTAAGAAAACCGGCTAATACGAAGATCGCCTGTTGCTCGTTTTAAAACAACTTCCTAGTTCTCGTTAGTTCGTAAAACAATAGAAAATTGTGAAATCATAATCAACTAAGCAAATATTATAGGTATTATAGTGGATGGACCCCCAATACCATTAATTAGTCGCCCCTATTCTTTAATTGCTGTAAAAGTCTCGAGCACTGAACAGGCTAGTTGAGAGGACTCCACCCCCATACCCCTCGTTGTGTTCGCCGAATTAGTTTGAAGCTTAGCAAGTCTCAAACATTCAAAATCTTCCCATAATATTTTAATTTAATATTGTTAATTTTGTTTGATACTCTAACTGTACTTATCAGGTTATGAGTGTAGGTTAATGTGTGGTTTCTATGTACTACATCTGAGTATTATTAATATGGATTATAAAAGCAACTATACTGTAAGAAACTAATCGTCAGGGGATGTAAAATAAATGAAAATGTAGAATGACTAAGCTAAATAAACTATTTTGCAGATCAATAAAAATACAAATAATTTCAGAAAAACCAAAAATAGAAAAATATGAACAAACGGTTTGGAACCCGCCAACGACTATTCACAAAAATACTGTTCGTAACAAAATAAAAATGTATATTATGAAATAATAATTTTAGAATAATTATTCTAGTTACTGCTCATGAATCCTGTTGAAGTTACAAGGATATTGTATAAGTTCAGTGATTAAAAATTCGAACTTCAAACACAATTTAACTGTAGTTAGGCCTAGTAACAAGTTACAGAATATCAAATTTAGTAATAATAAAAGTTGCAAAACGGTCATAAAATAACAATTTGAGATACGACAAAAAGTCAAATGTTTATAAGTTAGATTTATGTTCCTCATTCGCAATATTCTATGTAACAGAGTAATTCATTCATATTGAACAGGTTAAATAAAAACACATAATACGAGTATTACCAGGCATTAATTATATATTTTTTTTAGTTCAATATTTTTAAATTCTTAAAGTTCTAAACCTAGTGAATTTCCTTTAATATCACTGTCAAGCTAAGTTAATACAAAACTTCAACTTTCTTAATACAATATTACTATAATTACTGACAAAAGTATTTCAAATATTAGTTAATAATTGCAAATTTACCTCAAGTAGTTGGAGGCCCAAGTTTTAGGTCAGTAAGTAACAAACAATGTAAAACATCGCTAAGGAACAAACAATTCAAAACAATCAGTTGCCTAGCAATCAATTGAAAAACAACCCGTTCCGCCTAACAGGCAAAATAAAAAATACATAATATTGGCATTTGTCACAATTATTTTTTATGTGTGGTACTTTTATTGATATCGGCGCCGTACAAGATATGTGCATGTGCAATATTGAAGGAAATAAATAAAATTACAGTCGTTATAAAAAATGTCTACATATGGTAAACCACCCACATAAATAAATAAGTTAACTTAAAACTGACTGCAGGGTAAAGGACCAACAAGACGTTAAAAATAACACATAATATTAGCTGGCATTAATATTAATTATGAAATTTTAAGTTCAATTTTTTTAGTGCGTTACACTTTTTCATACAATAAATTTAATTTTAATACTTAAGCTAAGTTAATAGAAAACTTCAAGCTTATCGGGAAGCAAAATGCAAAATTCAGCTACATGCAGCTAAACTATATGAAATGTTTCGCAGTGTGTCAATAAAAACCCTAGAAATTAGGTAAAGTTCCCTTCTTCGAGCTCTTTATATCGGCTTCAGTATATCTCAAACAAAGTTGTAGTAAAATGAAATATTCGCTATGTCTCAGATACTCTATAGCACTAACTGATATTGGAGCTATAGTGGTAAATCATAATAAGTTCACGTTTCTCTCTAAGAGGACTGGGTGATCCTAAAATTCCCGAAAAGGAATTATTCAAAAGTAAATTACATATTCACAAATCCCAACACGTCTTGTAAAGTTATAATTGAGACGTTTCAAACACGGGTATAGTTGAAAGAAATTATTTAAAAACGAGCGAGAACTAAACCTGGTAAGTAATCTCCATTGCCGACACGATGTTATGCTTTAACATGGGATGTACTACGTTACCGACAAAAATAGATTTTTTACCTTTTTTATTTATTTAAAATTAAAAATTGCTAGTTTTTAGAATTTTTTCTGGATGTAAGTCATGTAAGCTAAGGGAATGCCAAATTTCAAGTCTCTACCTTGAACGGTTCCGTCCGAACTTTTATATACATCAGTGAGTTACACCTGCGGGAGTATATATGTTAGATTCTAAGACTTTTAAAGTGTTCCTTTACTGATTCATCAAACTTTAATTTCCGTATGATTCTTATGGCTCTTTTTTGTTTTTTGAGAACATTATCCATATTATTTTTTGTTGTTGCACCATAAAGACAGATACCAAAAGAAATATGAGAATGAACATTTGCAAAATAAATGGTTCTCAGTGTGCTTTCATTGTAAAAGAAAGACATTCTATAGAGAGAATAAATTCTAGAGCTTACTTTTGATAAGACCTTATCAATATGAGAGTCCCAACTTAAGTGTTGGCCCAGGGTTAACCCCAAGAATTCCGTTTTGGCCCTGCTCTCAATTTCTTGTGAATCAATAATAACTTTAGGTTTGGTCAAATTTTTATTTTGGTGCGTTTTAAGTCTAATAACGTTAGTTTTTTTTAATATTTAATTCTAAATTGTTTTTTTACCAAGAAATCTATATCTATAAAAGAGGAAGTATGTATATATATTTATATATATATATGTATGTTGCCTATAGGCTCCGAAACCGCTCAACAGATTGCAACGAAACTTTCAGGCATTATTAAGCATTATTCAAGGATGGTTTGTGTGAAGTTTAGTGCAAATCTGTCCAAAGGGCTCTGACCCAGAGGGCATACAATGGTGCAGTGTCAGGTTTTAGAAATTTAGTGTTTACAAAATGAACTGCTGTAATTAAAAAAATTGAAAGTTTCATTCAAGCAGATGCTTATAATCATAGAAGTAACCAGGTGTGAGGTATAATGTTGATGTTTGTGTTGTCTTTAGGGCTCCGCCCTACGGAAGCTCACAATTACACTAAAAGCCTACAGGTAGTGAAATTTGACATGGACGATTCTCTTTGTCCATAGGTGCACCATAGGTCCAAAGGTTTTGCAAATATAGTTTTTTAAGCTCTTTAGGGCTCCACCCCACTGGACTTCAAAATCACTTTAGGGCCACCGGGGTTGAAATTTTGATGGACGATGCTCTTTACCCATAGGTACTCACTAAGAAACGATTTTGCAAATATAGTTTTTTAAGCACTTTAGGGCTCCGCCTCACTGGACATTGAAATTACTTTAGGACCTCCGGAGCTGAAATTTGACATGGAAGATTCTCTTTGCTCATAGGTACTCACTTGGAAACGGTTTTGCAGATATAGTTTTTTAAGCTCTTTAGGTCTCCACCCCACTGGACTTCAAAATCACTTAAGGGCCACCGGGGTTGAAATTTGATGGACGATGCTCTTTACCCATAGGTACTCACTAAGAAACGATTTTACAAATATAGTTTTTTAAGCACTTTAGGGCTCCGCCTCACTGGACATTGAAATTACTTTAGGACCTCCGGAGCTGAAATTTGACATGGACGATTCTCTTTGCTCATAGGTGCTAACTAGGAAACGGTTTTGCAGATATAGTTTTTTAAGCTCTTTAGGTCTCCACCCCACTGGACTTCAAAATCAGTTTAGGGCCACCGGGGTTGAAATTTGATGGACGATGCTCTTTACTCATAGGTACTCACTAAGAAACGATTTTGCAAATATAGTTTTGTAAGCACTTTAGAGCTCCGCTTCACTGGACATTGAAATTACTTTAGGACCTCCGGAGCTGAAATTTGACATGGGCGATTCTCTTTGCTCATAGGTACTCACTAGGAAACGGTTTTGCAAATATAGTTTTTAAGCTCTTTAGGGCTCCACCCCACTGGACTTCAAAATTACTTTAGGGCCACCGGGGTTGAAATTTGATGGACGATACTCTTTACCCATAGGTACTCACTAAGAAACAATTTTGCAAATATAGTTTTTGAAGCTTTTTAGGGTATCTGCCCCATTGGACTTCAAAATTACTTCAGGGCCACCAGGGTTGAAATTTAACATGGACGTGCCTCTTTGCTCATAGGTATTCACCAAGAAACGGTTTTGCAAATATAGTTTTTGAAGTTCTTTAATGCTCCGCCCCACTGGGCTTCGAAATAACTTTAGGGCCACCGGAGTTGAAATTATATGGTTGATTCTTTTTGTTCATAGGTGCTCACTAAGAAACGGTTTTGCACATATCGTTTTTAAGCACTTTAGGGCTCCGCCCCACTGGACTTTAAAATTACTTTAGGGCCACCAGGGTTTAAATTTTATGTACGATTCTTTTTGTTCATAGCTATTCACTAGGAAACTGTTTTGCAAATAAAATTTTTAAGCTCTTTAGGGCTCCGCCCCACTAGACTTTCAACTACTTTAATGCCACCATGGTTGAAACTTTACTTGGACATGCCTCTTTGCTCATAGGTACTCACCAAGAATAAATCGGTTGAAAATTGTAGGGGGAGTTCTCAAGACAAAAAAACCCTTAGCGTATTAAATAAGTACGAGGTGGCCCGTGCGCAAATTGCGCATTTTACGATTCTGTATGAATGAAACTCATCTACAGTACGTGAATGTTGATTATGAATTTCCAGAGATCTATTTTTGTTTACTACCTGGCTTTTAAAATTCATCTGAAGGTAATCAGCTGTTAAATTACAATTCACATTAAAGAACTTGCAATAAACTTTGGTCAACATTTAAAAGCGCCCTCTAGAAATAAATCAAAGGCGAGGGGGCGAGGCCAGAAACAATATGACCTTTTTTAATTACGATTCGTCACTGCGGTATTTTCTAAGCTTCAAAATGACACCTCAATCTTAAAAATCGGTTCAGTAGATCGAGAGGAAAAGGGACGTAACAGACGAAACCCTTATAGAAATAAGAAGATAGATAGATTCCTTGACCAAAACTACACGTATTATAGCTGGTTATTAACAGATGTTTAAAATGCTTTATTCAATCCCAATCCTATTATATTAAACGAGAAAGTTTTGTAGTGGGGTTTGTGGTTGGAAATTATTTCGCGAAGTACAAGCGCTAGACCGTTCCGGATGGAAAATAACTATTCTTGGATACAAATTAATGGTAGTTTAATTCATCAAAACGCTCAAAACGCTCGAAATATTTAGGAAAATCGTTAATAAAAATCATTTTTCTCCATAAGAAAAGCATTGGAGCGATCACCTGATTATAAATTTTTTTCCGAAACGTAAGTCCCATGTTTTAACCATGTAGCCAGTTTGTGTATTAAAAACGAGAAAAAATTCTTAGTTGTGTTGGGGGTTGGGCATAATCTTCGAAAGCACGAGTGGAAACCCAGTATTGAGCGATAAATTCTAGGGTTTAAAATAACAGATAGTTTATTTTAAACTATCTGTTTGCATAATCATCAAAACAAGAAAAACCTTGGATTACATAGTAAGATAATGAATCAAATTTTTGCCCTGAAGAAAAGTATACGTGCAAATCATGTGATTATAATAAAATGAAATCCTTTAAAGTCAATTGAAACAATAACAATGTTTATGACAATCGTCAAAAAATCAAACTAAGGTTAGTTTGTTACATAGAAACTTAACCTCAAAAAACTCTTCAGGTTTATAACAATGAGACTTTTGTTAAAACAGTTTTATAACATTCTTAAAAATAGCTCTAGATAAATTTCTTATGTTAAGAGGCAAAGCATTATATTTTTATGCCTTGATAGCAAAGACTATTTTCAGTGGCTGAAAACATGCACCTTGACGTGGAAATATTACCTCTAAACCTTGTGGAGTAGCTGTGAACATTTGACATTTTGGTAGATGAACATTTGGCAGATTGTCCTTGACAAAAAGCATGACATGACAAACAATGATGGTAAGTATTTTAAGAGCGATCAAGAGTGGTTTGCAATGTGTTTGGTTATGAACGCCACACATTAATCTTACGGCCTTTTTCTGCAACATAAAAATTATGTCAATGTCAATGGAATAAGAACAGTTAGCCCACACTGAGGTTCCATATGACATAAACTATGGATGTATACGGAATAATACAGAGAAAGACATCAGCAGAAACACTAGCACTTAGTGATCTTATCACGAATATCCGTCGCAATTTTTGAAGCCAAATAATCAATGTGAGTTTGCCCTTTAATATATTGGACTGCAAATGAAACCCCAAGAACAAGTGATTTGACATTGCTGGATCTACTGCCCAGACACAGTGTTACATCCTGAACCTTCTCAGCATTCATGCAGGTTTTCTTTGTACAGCACCACTCAGTAATAAGGGTTGACTTAGAAATAACAACATCATTGACATCATTTAGCGAGCTACATTGTGGACTTAGGACAAAATCGTTTGCAAAAAAATGACATACTGATCATTAAAAAATGTTAAAAAATGTAAGTAGCGTCCATGTAGGCCTATAGGCCTACACAAACGAATAAGCAGAGACGTCCTTATGAGAAAGTAAGGCTTAAACTCTAAAGCCTGACCCAGTTTATCTAAGTCAGCATCAAAGATCTTCAAGATATGTTTAAGAGCTTCAAACCCAAAAACTCTGCAGGAATCGACCAAATATCCAACAAAATAAGCAGTTATTGTCAAACAGTAATAATTTTGCTCATATTAAACATTATTAACTCCTCCATAGAACAAAATGAAATTCCTGAAGCAGCCCAAATAGAATTAATTTACAATAAATGCAAAAAAGGAGAAAAATCCAAAGCATCAAAATACCGACCCGTATCAGTGCTGCCCACTTTACCCAAATACATTGAAAAAGCAATCCACAAGCAATTAATCTTCTCACAAACCGGAAGCAAATAGTGGAAATAGAACACCTCAACAACAACTATGAAGACAAAGTAAGATCTTCACTCCAGAACACTACACAAGGAATTCCCCAAGGATCCATCCTCGGCCCACTGCTTTTTCTCATACACATAAATTCCTTTCCTAACCACCTCACAGACCAGTCTCAAACAAATCAATAAGGCCTCCATGTTTAAAAAGCAACTGAAAAATATCTATTGGAATGACCTTACTACAAAGTGAGTTCATAGAAGAACACTCCCATAAAAAATAAAATGCACCACACATGACACACACACACAAACACATTCATGCAAGAATTGACGACTCTTCCTCTCTTCAAGGGCTGTAGAGATGACTTCGATGGTAAATGGTAAATGGTGTAAGAATGCCACATGTAATTTTTATTTACGAATTACTAGTCTACTTGTTGCTCGGAATCGAGCAATTTATTTTCATTCAATACAAAAGTAACATTTAGTTCTAAATTAACGACAACCAACCAATCCAATATTGTTAATATCAGTAATCACAAAAACTACACGTGTTTACAGCTATACATTAACAGATGTTTAAAATGTTCAACCCAAACCCAATGTTATTCTAATGGGAAAATTTCAAATTTAATTTGTGTAAAGCGCGCTTTTTTATGTCTGATTTTCATCGACTTTTAGCAGAAACAACTACAGAACAAGCCCTATCTAATGACACCAAAAAACTTGAATATCAGTTAAAAATTGTAGGAGAAGTTCTCAACACAAAAAAACCTTAGCGTATTAAATAAGTATAGATGCTGCAGATTAGTTGAATGGAAAGAGATTCTCTAATAATTTTGGAAAAGTCAAATTACCAAGAGGATCAGCTGTGTTACTGTTTACAGCAAGTTGATTTAGTTTTTCTCTGCTTTAAATATTAGTGTAATTGGTTATTTTTGTGCTATTTTCATCTTTCGTGTGTGTGTTTAACAAAGTTTAGTTAACCATTTTCCACAAAACATTTACCTTTCACCCTTTTTAATTTTCCATAATTGGAAAATGCATAAAACGATCATTGTTCAAACATAAACATAACCTCAAGACTCGGGTGTCTCGTGATATGTCTTCCACTCAATGTAAACGTACTCTGGATAACAGTGCCATGTTACAAAACTCCACTAGTGGTGAATCTGATGGGTTTGTTACGCCTCACAAGCGAAAAATGGCAAACGCTAATGTAGTTCAACCTAAAAAGTATGTCCTGGACAGCGATCAACTTTGCAAACAGAATAGATTTACATTTCTTTCAGACCATAATTACGCTTCGTCTGGTACCAACGTACAATCGGATATTGAAATTGAGGACGGCAATAGTTCTTCAGAATCTCCTTTCAAACCTGACAAACTTCCTCCAATATTCATCCATGACGTGAATAACCATCAAGAAATAATAAAGGATATACAAATGAATGTTAAGTGTGAGTTTTCTACTGAACTTAAAGGCAAATCACTAAAGGTGAATCTTCAAAACATTGACGATTTTAGAAAACTGACTGCATTCTACGATGAATCGAATGTCAAGTATCACACATTCCAAACACGACAAGACAAAAGACTCGAGGTAGTTATAAGGAATGTCCCTTGCTCACTGTCTGATATGGAAATTCAATCGGAACTTCTTTCACTTGATTTCCCAGTTAAAAGTGTAGTGCGTCTGTTAAACAAGGCCAAAAAACCCATCCCACTGTGCGCTGTTTCTTTGGAGAACAATGAAAAAGGCAATGAAATATACAAATTGGATAAACTTTGTTTTGCTATTGTAAGTGTTGAGCCCAAGAGAAAATCGAACAATATCCCTCAGTGCACTCGGTGTCAGCGCTTTTTGGACACACCAAAAACTTTTGCAAGCTTGATCCGAGATGTGTCAAGTGTACAGGGCAACATCATTATTCGGCATGCCCGATTAAAAAGACCGAAAATCCCACCTGTGTTAATTGTGGTGAGGCCCATACCGCCAACTACAGAGGTTGTAAATTTTACCAAGACATCAAAGAAAAGGCTTCTAAGAAACTCAACACAAATTCAATTGTTACGAATAATCGACATTCGAATGAAGTAGGCAATGTTATTACACAGACCGCCGAAGTACCACGTAACTACTCTAATACAGTTTCAAGAAATGCGAGGTCATATGCTCAGGTGATTCGTAATCATCCTGTACCCTCGCCGATCGTCAACAATGAGGAACCTCTATCGCATCATGACAACTGTACTGAAAATGAAGACTCGGCTACTTTAAACATAGAAAAGCTTGTACTTGACCTTGTCAAATCTCTTATGCCTACAATTAAAAAAGTGTTAAGTAGCATCGTTAAAACATTCCTTCAAAATGGCTCAATTTAATCATGCAATTATTCCAAATTTAACAATCCTTAACTGGAATGCGGATGGCTTAAAAGATAAAAAATACATTTTTTCTTCTTTCTTAGTTCGACACAATATTGATATTGCATGTATCACTGAAACACACTTTACTCAAAATGTACCTTTCAAAATACCAGGATATTCCATATACAGGGAAGACAGAAACGTGCCCCATGCATCTGGAGGGGTTGCGATTATACTTAAAAGGAAAATTAACCACAATTGTATAATTCTACCGGCCTTAAGGTCAATTGAAGCTGTTGGAATAAAGCTCAATTTAGAAAATGGACAGTCAGTGACGATAATTTCAGCATATAAATCGCCGAATAGGCGTCTCTATCAGCAGGATCTCGCTTATCTATTTCAAGAAAACACCTAAACTTTGGTTTTTGGTGACCTGAACTGTAAACATCGTTTTTGGGGTTGTCGTGTCAATAACCCGAATGGCATTCGTCTTCTTCGCACCATTAATGAAACCAACGTGAATATTTCAGCTCCCTCAGAACCTACGCATTACCCATGGCAGAACAATTTTCTACCCGACATTTTGGACATAACTCTTTTTAAGAATTTCACTGCTCCAATTTTGCAACAAGTTGTGAGTGAACTTGACTCCGACCATCTGCCGGTTATTGTAAGTTTCTTCTTAAGGCCTATGTTCTTCCCCAATCTACCGAGACTTATCGATGGGAAGGTCAACTGGGAAGTTTTTTGTGACGAACTCGATAGTCGTTTAATGGTTCCATCGGATTTGTATAGTGTTGACGGAGTGGAACGTGCTGTTAAACACTTTACAGAATGCCTACAGATTTCAACTAAAAGTGCAATTATTAAGAAATATCCTCAGAAATCAAACGACTTCCTCCATCCACCCTTAAGAATTTTTCAGCTTATCAGAGAGAAAAATAGAGTTCGACGTCAGTGGCAAAGATATAGACTTCCCTACTTAAGAAGACGCCTGAATGGACTTATTCGTGTTGTGAAACGAGAACTCGACGCTCATAGGATTAATTCTTACAAATCTTACTTAACGGATATTTCTCCTGGTGACTCAAATATGTGGCAAGCGACAAAACGGTTTTTGCGGAAACCTACGATTATACCCCCGCTTAAACTAAATGATTCGATATTTGAAACTGATATGGATAAGAGTAATGTTTTTGCCGATCACTTTGAAAATGCTTTCAGACCCAATGAGATCCAAGATGTATTAAATGACCAATTGGTAGAAGAGTTCTTGGGTGCAACTCCTAGCGGCGCTGAGCTGCCTGTTAAATACACATCTCCCTCGGAAATAAAATCTTTCATTAAAAAATTGCCAACTAGGAAGTCTCCTGGACATGATTTGATACCTAATTTAGTCTTAAAGAACTTGTCTCGGAAAGCTTTGTCCATACTTGCCTCGATTTTTAATGCCTGTATAACTTTAGGATACTTTCCAAAAGCCTGGAAACATGCTGAAATCATAGTTTTGCATAAACCCAACAAACCTACAGATTCTCCTAGCAGCTACAGACCAATTAGTCTTCTGTCATCACTTTCAAAACTGCTTGAAAAAGTTATTCAGAAAAGAGTGCTCTACTATATTGATTCTTCCAATGTCATTCCTCCCCACCAATTTGGATTTCGATCTCATCATTCTACGACCCATCAGTTATTGCGAATTAGTGAAACCATCATTCGTGGATTTGAAAACAAACTTCACTCTACAGCAGCTTTCTTGGACGTTGCACAGGCGTTTGACAAAGTCTGGCATAGTGGTCTGTTGTACAAACTGTATCAATTCGGCTTTCCCTTGCATTTACGGAAAATAATTGAATCTTTCTTGACTGATAGAACTTTCTCTGTTCGTATAAATTCTACGATTTCAAATCCTCGTCCTGTGCGAGCGGGAGTCCCTCAAGGCTCAATTTTGGGACCTATCCTCTTTAATATATTCATGGCTGACATGCCAGAACTCCCAGGAGCAACCCTTGCACTCTATGCAGATGACACGGCAATAATTACACAACATTCAGATATTAATCAGGCTGTGGATTCTTTGCAAACAAGTGTTACAACGTTGGACGGCTGGTTTAATAGATGGAAGCTTTTGTTAAACCCCACTAAATGCGAAGCAAAAGTGTTTTCTTTGAGAAGATATGACGCCCCTCCTGAAATTCATATCGACGGCACTTTGGTGTCTTGGAATCCTGATGATCAGGGCATTAAATATTTGGGAGTGTACATGGATAAAAAACTTAATTGGAACTTACATGTAAACACAAAATTGACCCAGGCTTATGCCCGTTTATCCTTGTTATTTCCTTTGATAAATAGAAAATCTACGCTTAAGCCAGAATGTACGCTATTAATTTACAAATCAATCCTTCGGCCACTTATTATGTATGCTTGTCCAGTTTGGGGAATGTGCCTGTCAGCCTCCAAATTAAACAAAATTCAAATATTTCAAAATAAATTATTAAGAATTGCTGTAAATAGCCCATGGTATGTTCGAAATAATCATTTACACCGAGAATTAGGATTGTTCGAAATTAAAGATTTTGTAAAAAATTGCACAGTGAAGTTTCTGTTAAACTTAAACGTTGTTCCTGGTGCGGTCGCATTTAACATCGGGGAACCCACGTTGCGTCGACGTCTGAAAGCCAGACTTCCTCAGGATATGATGGATTTCCTGGACCACTGACGACTCCTGCCTCCTTCATCGAACCAAAGGCTGTGTTTAATTTAAATTAACTCTCGAGCGTTCATTAATTTTGTAGTGACAGGGTGTCTCTGATAGAGCGAACCCACTATTGTTAGTTGTCTTTTGTTATTGGTTGTTATCTTGTTATTAGTTCTGTGTATAATGTAATTTTTGTACATTGATCCAGAAATAAAACATTGTAAAAAAAAAAAATCAAATTACCAAAAATAACAAAATAATCCAGTGCCGTGAAGAATAAATTTTAACAGCTGTTTATTTATATTAATAAATTGAATTAAAAGAATAAATAAATTTGAACAAAACTTGCCCAGTTTTAAGTTTTATAATTATATTGTATACACGTTTAAATTTTTACGTACAATACATATGCAGGTCCAATAGGGCAAAGCCCAGAAGCTTATAAATAACAGGAATAGGCCTATCAATCTTTCTGCTAGATAAATAAAGTACAGTATAGTTTTACAAAACCTCAGGTCAATCGGTCCAGTAGTCTTTGCGCCTATTCAAGACACACAAAGATCAGAACAACGAATCAGAACATTAACAAACAAGGACATAACTAAAACTGCGTATCATGCACTTTTTTCTTCTCACGTCTGGAATGGAATTATTGTATGGGGGTCAGCAAATGAAACAGATGTTCAAAAAATCCTCATTCAACAAAATAAGGCAATCAGAATCATGGAACAAGTTGGACCTCAGGAACATTGTAAACCTTCCTTCATTCTCAACCGCATCCTAAGCGTCATTTCCTTATTCCTCTTTGAAATAATAGTTTACATTAAATACAATCCCCCTCAACTAAGAATAAATTGTCACAGTCTTAGTTTGAGAAATCAAACTAATCTTAACTTAAACCACCATAGGTTAACCAAAACCAGCAAAACACCTAATTACATGGGGGTAAAAATGTTTAATTTGTTGCCAAATAGTCTCAAAGAAATTAATAATGCCCATAAAAAATAAAATGCTCCTAACATGACACACACACAAACACATTCATGCGACAATTGACGACTCTCCCTCTCTTCAAGGACTGCAAAGATGACTTCGATGGTAAATGGTAAAAATGGTAAATAGTGTAAGAACGCCACATGTAATTTTTATTTACGAATTACTAGTCTACTTGTTGCTCGGAATAGAGCAATTTATTTTGATGAAATACAAAAGTGACATTTAGTTCTAAATTTACGACACTCCAATATTGTGAATATCAGTAATCACAAAAACTACACGTGTTTACAGCTATACATTAACAGATGTTTAAAATGTTCAACCCAAACCCAATGTTATTCTAATGGGAAAATCTCAAATTTAATATGTGTAAAACGCCCTTATTTTATGTCTGTTTTTCATCGATTTTTAGCAGAAACAACTACAGAACAAGCCCTATTTAACGACACCAAAAACTTGAACATCGGTTAAAAATTGTAGGAGGAGTTCTCAACACAAAAAAACTTAGCGTATTAAATAAGTATAGATGCTGCAAATTGGTTGAATGGAAAGAGATGGTCTAATAATTTTGCAAAAGTAAAATTACCAAAAAATAACAAAATAATCCAGTGCCGTGAAGAATAAATTTTAACAGCTGTTTATTAATATTAATAAATTGAATTAAAGAATAAATAAATTTGAACAAAACTTGCCCAGTTTCAAGTTTTATAATTATATTGTATACAATTTCTGTTCTTCTTGTTATAGTATCATGGCAATCAGTTAATTAAGTTTACACCAACAACTAACTATACCTCCTCACAATTAGGCCTAACAGCTGTTTCATAAAGAATACTAAAACTTAGTGTTCCTTTATTTTTGTTTAAATTTCTGCATACAATACATATGCAGAGCCAATAGGGCAAAGCCCAGAAGCTTATAAATAACAGGAATATGCCTATCAATCTTTCTGCTAGATAAATATAGTTTTACAAAACCTCAGGTCAATCGGTCTTTAGTCTTTGCGCCTATTCAAGACACACAAAGCTTTCGTTTTTGAAGATACATACTTATTAAACATTATTAACTCCTCCATAGAACAAAATGAAATTCCTGAAGCAGCCAAAATAGAATTAGTTTACCCTAAATGCAAAAAAGGAGAAAACTCCAAAGCATCAAATTTCCGACCCGTATCAGTGCTGCCCACTTTATCCAAATACATTGAAAAAGCAATCCACAACCAATTAATCAAATATGTAGAAGAGAAATGTCTAATATCAGGTTTGCAACATGGGTTCCGAAAAGGAAAATCAACATCAACAGCCCTGGCCCAACTTTATCAAGACATCTCGGGAGTTTGGGAGGAAAGGAAGCAAGCTACCAGAATCTTCATATACACAGAAAAAGACTTTGATAGCCTGGACCGATCCAACCCTTATTAGCAAACTCCTTCAATTTAATATCTCAGGCAATACACTACTTTGGCTGAAAAACTATCTCACAAACCGGAAGCAAATAGTGGAAATAGAACACCTCAACAACTATGAAGTCAAAGTAAGATCGTCACTCCAGAACACTACGCAAGGAATTCCACAAGGATCCATCCTCGGCCCACTGCTTTTTCTCATCTATACTTATTTAATACGCTAAGGGTTTTTTTTGTCATGAGAACTCCTCCTACAATTTTCAACCGATTTTCAAGTTTTTGGTGTCGTTGGATAGGGCTTGGTCTGTAGTTGTTTCCGCCAAAAAATGATGATAATCTGACTGAAAATAAATTCGCTATTCACCATTGAAATCTCAAAATTTCCCATTTAAATAACATTGGGATTGAATAAAGCATTTAAACATCTGTTAATAATCAGCTGTAAATACGTGTGTAGTGGTGATTAAAGAGATTCACAATATTGTATTGGTCGGATGTCATTAATTTATAGCTAAAAGTAACATTTGTATTGTATTATAATAAATTGCTCGATTTCGGGCAACACGTATACTAGTACACATAAATTCCTTTCCTAACCACCTCACGGATCAGTCAAAATGTATTATGTTCGCTGATGACACAACAGTTATATCTCCCAATGACAAAGGCAATTCTAACTTCCATGAACAAGCAGGAGACCTCCTCCTACAATCATCCGAAACTACCTGCAACTACCTGGGACTGAAAATAAACCGAGAAAAACTGTAACATCGGACTTCTTCCCTGCTAAAAATTGCCGTCAAACCAATAATGCTCCAGATCAATCCACCACAAAATTTATATAATTAATAGTTGACAATAATTTAACTGAAGCCTCACATTGACAAACTACAAAAGAAATTATCTCAAGTGCTTTACGCTCTCAAACGAATCAGAACATTAACAAACAAGGACATAACTAAAACTGCGTACTGTATCATGCACTTTTTTCTTCTCACGTCTGGAATGGAATTATCGTTTGGGGGTCAGCAAATGAAACAGATGTTCAAGAAAATCCTCATTCAACAAAAGAAGGCAATCAGAATCATGGAACAAGTTGGACCTCAGGAACATTGCAAACCTTCCCTCATTCTCAACCGCATCCTAAGCGTAATTTCCTTATTCCTCTTTGAAATAATAGTTTACATTAAATACAATCCTTCTCAACTAAGAATAAATTGTCACAATCTTAGTTTGAGAAATCAAACTAATCTTAACTTAAACCACCATAGGTTAACCAAAACCAGCAAAACACCTAATTACATGGGGATAAAAATGTTTAATTTGTTGCCAAATAGTCTCAAAGAAATTAATAAGGCCTCCATGTTTAAAAGCAACTAAAAATATCTATTTAAAGACCTTACTATAAACTAAGTGAGTTCATAGAAGAACACTCCCATAAAAAATAAAATGCTCCACACATGACACACACACACACACACACACACACACACACACACACACACACACACACACACACACACACACACACACACACACACACACACACACACACACACACACACACACACACACACACACACACACACACACACACACACAAACACATTCATGCAAGAATTGACGACTCTCCCTCTCTTCAAGGACTGCATAGATTACTTCGATGGTAAATGGTGTAAGAACGCCACATGTATTTATTTATTATAACAGTCACGTACAATAGTTATATATTGTGTTGACTTTTGCAGCCCTAAACAGATAGAGCCACCAGTTTATGCAAAACCCAATAAATGATTGGGCAAAGTGCACTTTATTTAGACTATAAAACTATTAATATCTAAGTGTTTGCATGGGTGTGGTTTATAAACTCTACTACACTATAAAACGCATTATTTATTAAATATTCTCTTAGTTTTTTGTAAAATAAATTGATTTCATTATTATTTCTTATGCTTTCAGGGAGATGGTTAAACAATTTAGCTCCAGCGTAACATGGCAACTTATGGTAATTTTCAAATCTGTGGAAACCAGTTCTGAATAAATTTTTATTTCTTGTATTATAATTATGAAAATGTGTGCCGATTTTTGAGTCACATTTTGTTAGAAAAAACTTAATTGTCTGATAAATATATAAACCTGCTAACGTTAAAATTTCCATATTACGAAAGGCTGATCGGCACGATTCTCTTCTGCCTATCTTGGCTAGGATTCGTACAGATTTCTTTTGTAGAATAAATACCCTTGAAAATTTGGAATCAGCACAAGCCCCCCATAAAGGTAATCCATAAGATAAATGTGGCTGAATTATGCCATAATAGGCTGTTTTAAAATTTTTGTTCCACAATATTTTGAAAGTTTACGCATAAGAAATATTCCTGAGGAAATTTTCTTACAGACATAGTCAATATGGTGTTCCCAAGTTAAATTTTGTTCTACGTTTAAACCCAGAAATTTTACACAACTGACTTGTTCCAAAATGTGATCATTTATCATAATTACTGGGTTTTCGCTTTCATCTACATTCCCTAAATTGAAATTTATGTAGTTTGATTTTGAATAGTTCACTCTTAAGTTTAAACTATTAAAAAACCGAACACAACAATTGACCTGTGTGAAAGATACACTCTCTATATTTTCAGTGTTGAATCAGCTGTAAAACTGAGAGTTGTATCATCAGCATATTGTGTAATTTGTTTAACATTTATTATTTCATCTAAATTGTTTACATAAAGTAAGAACAATACGGGGCCAAGGATTGAGCCTTGAGGAACACCATATGATATATTTTCTTTACCGGACAATTTATTTTCTATCAATACTTGTTGGGTTCTTCCTTCAAGGTAGGATTTAATCCACTTAAAAGAAGTTCCTCGAATACAATAATTTTCAAGTTTATTCAGAAGTAAAGCATGATCAACGCAATCAAATGCTTTACTGAGGTCCAAAAAGACACTTGTAGCCTTATGACCCTTTTCAAGTCCAATTAGAATGAATTCAAGGAAGTTATTTATAGTTTCGAGTGTACTGAAACCTTCTCTAAATCCAAATTGAGCTTTTGAAAGAATATTGTTATGATCCAAAAAAGAGGTAAGTCTAATATAAAAAAGTTTTTCTATGATTTGGCCAAAGATAGGCAGGAGAGCAATCGGTCGGTAATTACTCACGTCCGACGGATCTCCTTTCTTAAATATAGGTATGATTTTTGCCAATTTGAAATTTTCAGGGAATATACCTTCTTCAAAGGACAGATTGATTAATTTTGTTAAAATTTTACTAATACTTGAAATTATCTGTTTTAATAACCACATAGAAAAACCAGTGATATCAGTAGATTTTTTTTGCAGAAAAATGTTTGATAACATATATTAATTCCTCTTCTGTGACAGGACGTAAAAACATAGATTTTGTGGTAATTTTTTTTACATTTTATTACTTCGGGTTTACTGTCATTATTAATAGCTACGTTTGAAAAGAAAGAATTAAAAATTTGGGCTATACTTAAGGGGTCAGAAATATATTTTTCTTTCACTTTAAGCTTCATAGGTTTTTTAATTTGTTCGTTGTGACCATTTATTATATTCCAAGCAGATTTAGAAAAATTATTACATTGTTCAAGCCTTCTGTTAATATCAGTACCGGGGAGCCGAGCTTCGCTCTATAGAATATAGATATGTTGTAAAATGTTACAAAATGTTTACAGTGGCATTGAGGTTAATAATGTGAGGGTGGATGAGAAGTCACAGCACACCAGTCGTCCCTTTTCTGTAGATCGTTTTTTTTTTTTTTTTTTTTTTTTTTTAGCTAATTTCCCTTAGGGAATAAGCTATTACCGTAGGTCTCATGGTAATACCTAAGCTCGGGACCATGTTAATTTTTCGTTTTTAGGTGCCCAGAGACCAAAAATAATAGTAATAAAAATTTTATGTATATATATATGTATATATGTAACAGATTTGAGTTCACTCTTTAGGGCTACTATAATTAAATTATACCATTTCTTATTTTTTTGTTCAGAATGTATAATTAAATTATACATTCTGGTATTTATATATTTGGTATAATGTATATATATATATATATATATATATATATATATATATGTATATATGTATGTGTCCCTAGACACGATAACTCTCGTAAAAACTGTCCGATCGACACCAAATTTGGTAGAGATGTGTAATCCTACGTTTATTCGGATGAGTTCGTAAACCAGACATATCGACCTACCGGAAGGGGTAGTTTTGGGGGGTTTTGTACCCCAAAATAGGGTTTTTTGCATTTTTCATATGTAAATTTTAAAAATTTTAAATTTTTATTTTGACCATTGGATTTAGATAAAAAAAACACACACAATTTAGTATTTTGAAGCTTTGCTCTATCTCCATTGGTTACCGAGATATTACAAAGTCTAAAGGCAGTACATTGTATTTTGGGGCTCCAATGTTAATCTTATGGAGAATAGGGATGTGTTAATATTTCATTTATTAACCAATATTTTTCGATGAAACTTGGTATTCAGCTTCATTTGGTTGAGATTCATCCATTTATGGTAAAAAATCTTGGTTTTTGCGCGTATCATGGCAGCAAACCTGCATACTCTTTTCCCATGTCAATTATATGGAGAATAGGAAAACTCCTTTAGCAATGGACAGATATTGATAAAACTTAGTACATGGCTTCATATGGTCGAAATAAATTTTTTTATGATAAAAACCTACTTTTAGTGTTCCCCATGGCAGCATACCTGCATACTCTCCCTATATTTATCATAAGGAGGATAGCCATTTATTTCCCTATTTATGAGCATGTGATTTTTTTTTGTTTACAGTTTTATGTGGTCAAAATTAATATTCCTAATTTGGAAATTCGCTGAGTACGCAGGTCTGCTGCGACGGGGAGTATTTTGTTTTAACTCGACCCTGCTCAAGAATATTGGGGTGGGAGACTATTTAAACTGGAAACAAAGAATTTAAACTTGCGATAGACGTCTTTGAGTAGCAGTTTTCCTCAAATAATATTTTTAACCTCTTAATCTAAAAACGAACGATTTGTGTGTCTTGAATATGCGCAAAGACTACTGGACCGATTGACCTGAAATTTTGTAAAACTAACTTATTTGTCTAGAATAAATATTACTGTTATTCGTAAGCTTCTGGACTTTGCTCTAGTGGCCTTGCAGATGTATATTGTAGGTCGAAATTTTAACGTGTATACAACAGAATTATCAAACGTGTAACTGGCAACTTTTAAGTACGCTGTGTCATAGAATAACTAACCTTTGTATCTTTGACTATATACACTAACGTGAGTAGACTTCTCTTAGAGGCGTGTTTGTAAAATATTGACGGTAGTGCGATCTTCTGCTGCGTACATGAAGTACAATTGACTTATGATAGATAAATCAATAGTACCAGGGGGACCGAGCTTAAGCTCGGTAAAATTATTACTTTCGTTTCTCACACAAAGCTCGTTCGCTCCGCTCACTCGCCAGGCGGAAGGTTTGCTCTGCACATTGTTATGATTTTCCTAAAACCACAGGTTAAAGATGTAACACATTGGTTTATTTTATCTACAGTTATCGGCTGATTTTTGTTCAGTTAAAAAAATTCCATAAGGATAACATGGGATCTTTGAAGGGCTCTAGCGCGAAAACCGGATTTTTCCCAGCTATGGGACCAGCTCCAATCGATTTCTGGTGGCCAAAACCCCCATATTCCAAAATTTGAAGGAAATCGTCGGAGCCGTTTTTGAGATAATTGTGCAAGCAAGCAAACAAGCAAACAAGCAAACATTGCTCGTATAAGAGTATAGGATTACACGCTTCTCAACCAAATATAAAACATTTTTGAATTTTTTACTATATGGAACATAGAGTATAAAATTCTTTTAGATCGACTTTAAATTTCTCTTAGGCGAATTTTTGACCCCCAAAAGGCTTTTTTATTACTAATTTGATTTCAATGAAATTCTCAGGTTAGATTTTAAGTATTTTAAACTAGGTAATAAACTATAATCGAGCAATTATTTTCAAGTATTAAAAAAGCTTATTTTCCGTAATTTTTGACAGAACTTTAGTTGTTTAGGCTACATGGTTTGACTAATGTAGTTGCTATGATCAGTTTATTTTCCCCCATCGCAGCTGAGTTGTCGCTGTATGCTGAAAACAACATAACATAACCTTTTCTTGTTTATATTTGCTCGCCGTTATGTTACGTTTTTAAATAAAATTTAATTGATATTTTGACAGACCTGTTTGTTAAATCAAATAGATCAACACTGATGTTTACTTGTTGAAGTTATAAATTATAGTCTACCAAAAGATAGGCATGTTGATGTGGAATGAATTGGTGTCGTACGGAATTATGCGATTAACTAATTTATGGGATACAACTAATATCTATTTGGGAGAAAGATTTAAATTGAACAACTAATTAGAATGTGCTGTGCCATTGTAGCCTATGTCTCAGGTAACAAAATATGTATTAAGTGTTAAGTAAGGGTAATTCTAGAATACTTAAATTACTTGATTTTTAATTTCAATTATTGGGCACTACCCACCTCCAGGTTTATGGCGACCGTCAGAAGAGCGAAGATACAGCCAGATATCCTCTTGTCAGAAAAATAAAATTATTTTGAATTTACACAAGACACAAACACAAACACTAACATTGACGCCACAAAATTGATACCCGACGTTTCGAGAAACCGCACAACGTTTCCCGTTATCTAGGGCGAACTTGAGGTTAAAAATTCACGCGATTACGCAACCTTGCCTTGGCTCGGCAAGGTTGCGTAATCGCGTGAATTTTTAACCTCAAGTGTACGTAGTCAATGGTTGTATTTAAATTTCTCTAATCTTTAATTCAATTCAATAATTTAAATAAACAGCTGTTAAAGATTTATTCTTCACGGCATTGGATTATTTTGGTAAATATTCATATCCAGTTATAAGGGTAAACACTATACAAAACTTAGTATATTTAAATTTTAACACAAGGTTGTTAAGGCATTCCCAGAAGTCAAAACCCCAACAACCTTATATTTGATTAAAAGATCTTGATTATGTCCTCCCAACCTTCATAGGGCTCCACCCCCGCGGACATCTTCAATATTATATACCATGTTATTCTTACGGAAGTAACATTTTAGTAATGAACACATGAAAACATCTAGGAAAATGAATTAATAAACAGCTATTCTCATTTAAAGCATTGAGGGAAGATTGGTAATAAAAAAACTTAAGCATATTATAGACTTGAGGCGAGTGAGAGAAGCAAACGAGCTCAGCTGAAGGACATACAATTTCTCAGGTTGGCATTGCAATTTGAGTACCGTTGCAAAGCAAAGGTTAGTCAACTAGTAATATCTATAAATTTAAAGCATAAACTGCCTTCATTGTTCAAACACCAATGTATACCAATTTATACAGAACCAAATAAGTAGGGACATCCCAACGAGGTTGAAATAGATATAGCCTATAGTGGAGTGTGACTTGATAAGTAATCTTGTCGGCTGATGATTGGTGCCATTTTACCAACGATTCCCAACATTTCTTTTTAACCAGGCTTTGGTTTACACTTGTCCATGCTATTAGACATTTCACCCACAGTATGAAGATTCTGTGGTAGCTAATCTCAAAAGCCTGATCACAGACCATAATTTTAAAGGCAACAATTAATCCAACATTTTAAAAGTATAATGTGTACCTATCAGAATACCTAAAATGGGTAACCTAGAAAATTAGGGTAAAGTGTGGGTGGTTACCAAGGAAACAGCGGAAACCATGGGTAAAATGGCGCGAATGATCAGAGGACAACAAATTAACATAACAAGAATAACAATTTTAATCTCGTTGGGACATACCACTTAAAAAATTCGTTTGGCAATCGAACACCAGAGGTAAATAAAGCTCTAAAACTATAGGCATATATAGGATTACTACTCCCTATTGTAACGGAATCGCTCGTTCTACCTATTAAATGTCAAAATAAGCATATTTGTTTCCAAAAAAAATCAATACAACAACAAACTGCTGCCAAATAATTTTCGCCATCTTTTTTCAATTCAACAAATCAGCATAATTCGTAAATAAAAATTACATCTTATGGTGCTATCTGTGTTTCAAGGGTGGCATTCTTGGTTAATTCCTCATAAGTATGTCAATACTTATTCGGTTCTGTATACATTGACAATTACATTTTTTAAACCTATTATAATCATATGATTTGCAACTATGCTTTTCTTAACGTTATATTATATAGGCCTACCAAGAATGTATCGCTCAATACCGGGTTTCCAATTGTGCTTTTGGAGATTATGCCCAACCATGCCCAACCACCAACAAAACTAATAACTTTTCTTGTTCTCAATACACAAACTGGTTACATGGTTAAAACACAGGACTTACATTTCAGAGAAAGTTTTATAATCATGTGATCGCTCCAATGCTTTTCTTATGGAGAAAAATGATTTTTATTAACGATTTTACTAAATATTCCGAGTGTTTTGAGCGTTTTGATGAATTAAACTACCATTATTTTGTACCCAAGAATAGTTATTTTCCATCCGGAACGGTCTCCCGCTTGTACTTCGCGAAATAATTTCCAACCACAAACCCCACTACAAAACTTTCTCGTTTAATATAGGATATGCTTTTGCTGCTCTGATTACCCTTCTATAAATTGTTCTATACCGTTTGTAAAATGTTTTAAAATTTTCATTTTGGGAGCTATAGAATATTTTTGAATGGATTTTAATGTTTTTTTCTGGATACCAATATCCCCTTAGTTATCCACGTCGATGATCTCTTTTTTGGTCTTTCAACGTATGCGCGTAAAGGACATGCTTTGTCCAAATGACTTGAAAATGTTGACACAAACTCAGAAAATTTTTCCTCAACCAAATCTTTACTATTAACAGACAGCCAGGATTCATTTTTCAAAGATTCTTTGAGCTTTGTAATATTTTCTGGTAAGGTGATACGTTGTAACTTTTTTGTTGACTGTATTAGTTCAGGAGAAAAATTGTTTAGAGTAACCATCTGCCCAAAATGGTCAGAGACAGCTGTGTTTATAACATCAATGTCTATAAGACCACTTATATTTGAAATAACATTATCAATTGCAGTTTTAGAATTAACTTTTATACGTGTTGGAGAGTTTATAGACCATTGTAAATTAAATGAATGTAATAAATCTTTAAATTGTTTTACAGCTCTATCTTTAATATTCAGTACATCTATGTTAAAATCACCGATAGTAATAAATTTTGATTTGCGTTTAGTTAAGAGCTGTAAAAGGAACTCAAATTTTTCAAAAAATTTGTTGATATTACCATTTGGAGAACGGTAAATACCAACAAGGCTAATTTTCCCATTTTTGCTTTTAAATGAAATACCAGTGATTTCTAAATTTTTGTCAGTAGAAAAGTTAAAATTTAATTTATGAAATACAATTCTGTTTTTAACAAAAATTGCAACCCCTCCTGATTTATAATATTTCCGGTAGTATATGTTAGCCTGGACGTAGTTCTGTAACTGAAAAAATTGGCAAGTTTCAGCGTTAAATGCATGTTCACTGATAACAAAGAAATTTGGATTTAATTCCATGCAAACAATTTCTAAAATATTAATTTTGTTAGTTGCACTTTGCACATTTTGGTGAAAAATTGAAATGTTATTTTTAAGTGAGGGGTTGTCTTTTATATTTACCCTAACAACGACTGGTGGCTTTACCTGTTTAAAGAATCACATGGAACAGACAGATTTGAAATAGGAGTCTCTGGTTGAAGATCCATTCTCACTGAGCCGCAAAATAAAGGCGAACAAGTCTTGTCGTCTATGATCGAAATTAGACTGTCTTCATCACTACTGGTACTAGAATTTAGAAAGTTTCCACAAGTATTCACTTTACAATCATCACTTTTCTTTAATTTAGATGGTAGAACCTTTTTGCCCAAGGGTACATTCTGGTTTAATTCAATTTGTTTTACGCTTGGCAACAGTGGAGGCCATTCACTCAATGATTTTATGTTTAAATTGTTCGTTGTTGTCACACATTTATCACTTTTGAGATGGTTCTCTTTTGTCATAGAGTCTTCTTTAATAGTTTCTGCGATAACGGACATTAATTTTCTTTTTCCATTCATGTTTAAATGTAAACCGTGAATTGTATGGTCCCTTCTATTCATTTTAAATTTTTTTACTGAAACAAAATTATTATTATTGTCTGTGAAAAGTGTTTTTAAATTTCTGTTCCATTCATTATTAATTTTGATAATTTTGTCATTCAGAAAAGGCTTATCAAATCTATGAAGGATGCCTGGGAATATTACGTTGGTGATTTTGCTAGTTTTATTTAAGACCTGAAAGTCTTCAAGAATATTATTTTCAATTGTATTTAGGCTAAGTTTGTTACATCATTTGTACCACCTAGTACGACCACATAGTCTTTTTTTGTAAATTTTTCTGTAAGCTTAGGCAAGTCTTCGGTCACTTGTTTAAATTTCGCGGGAGCGCGGAACTGGCTAACTCGGAATCCGCTAACCCAATGTTAAAATCCCTATCTCCAAAAACTTAACGTTTACGGAATTCACTAACTTTGTCGTCGCCGGAATTGCCTAACCCGGAATCCGCTAACCCAAGTTAGGAGAAAGTTAGCGGATTCCGAGATCGACACTGTACGGCGGCGGAACTGGCTAACTTGTCTACGGCTGGAACTCGCTAACTACCAATCAGAAGCGTCGATTCCTCACCAATCAGAACGCCTGGCGGTCGGGAATGAGTCGCGCTGCTCAGTGCTGCCACGTGCCGTACAAATAATTATGTGCCGATACCATAATATGGTATGGTACACTGTGAATACTTTATTTGCTATTACAATGATTGTGGAATTAGAATGTAGAATATAATGACGAATAAAGATGTGATTTATCATAATGGTTTTGAAATCAAGTGCGCTTAGGCGTGTAGCAAAATTAATAGATTTTTTAAGTAGGTTATTATTTTAACAGCCTATACAAAAAATGTGGTCGTTTAAAAGAATTAGATATTAATGGTGTCACTTTAGAGTAACTAGATATCAATTTGTATACCCAATTTTATCAATTACTTGCCTTTTTGTTATCAATTTCTGTTCTTTTTCATTACATGAAAAACTGCAGTTGTCATCAAAGATAAATGTTTGCCCACATTTCAAAGTTTTAATTTGTTTAAAGTTAACATAATGACAACGTCCAACGTTTAGTTTGTTCTGATGTTTTATATTTTTAATTTTTATGTTAATTTTATTATTAAGACATTTGTATAATCAAGCAAGTATAATCATGCGTGGTTTTAAGTGTAAATGGTTTTAGCTTGATGTGATGGCGAGGGCCCTCGTGATGAACCAGCTGGACCTGGACCTCGTCTTCTTTCTTGAGAGGAATTTCACACGGAAATTTTTAGCTATGAAAATTAGTGTTCTTATTTACTAGTTAGTCATTATTACTCGGCCTTCGCTCAGAACATGGTAAGTCAAAACTCAAAAGATTAACCCAAATTATATATAACTTACAGTACTACTTGACCGTTTTAATGTGTTAAACAAATAAGACTATCAAAAAATTAATGTAATTTTATATTTTTACTATCACAAGAATATGAAAAAAACTTGTGTAGGCTATTTAATAAACCTAAATAAACTCAATACATTTTATATTTGACATAAATTGAACTTGAATAAACTCTATGCATTTTTTATTTGACATAAATTTAACTTGACAATTGGGTTTAATTTCATTTTGTTTTAAATAGTACATGAAGTTCATATGAAGAGGTTAACTTTTTCTTTCCACTTTGTATCTCAATAAGAAAATTATAAGTTAGGCCTAATGTGGTTTAGCACATTTTCAAGTATATGTTCAATAAATATGAAAAATGTAACCTTAATTGACTTTTACGTTTTGAACATAAAATAAATATATAAAAAATTGACGTTATTTGACTATGATATTTTGAATATCAAATAAACGTAAAATAAATATCAAAACTGTGATTTTATATAATTTGAAATGTTTAACGTTTATTTGAGGTAAAATCAATATTCTGTGCTATGTGGGTAAACAATATATACGTAGGTCTAGGCATCTCAGCCTACCATTGGTAGCTTGGTTTTTAGCGCGAAAGAAAGAATTATGCAGCGGAATCAGATACTCTGTTGTGTTCGCTAACAACAAATATTCGGCTACACAGCATTACACCCAATCCTTAAATTTAATGTCCTTAATTTAACAAAAACAGACCAATGAGTCAAGGCTTGCCACACTTATTTAGGCTACAACAGCTCTGAAACATTATACGCCTACTCCTCGAATATTTTAATACATGGATAATGTAAGATAATAGTTCTCATGGCTTTCTTCAAATTCTTCAAGTTATATTTATATAATTTTAGTAAATGAAAAAGAAACTAAAATGTTTTTGTTGGAGTGTCTGTCAAAGTAGGCCTATAGGCTTATTCCTTAAGGACAATAATGCTGCACCCTACTATGTAATACAAACACTGTTTAGTATTTTATAAACATAACAAATCTATTGTTTACTTAGGCCCAAACCTTAGTAGCCTAATCAAAGCGTTGTATTAATTAAACAATATCAGAAATAAGCAGGCCTAAACTATCAATGTGTATTTATTAAATTTTTTAGTTTAATAAATAAGTTTTTGGAGGATTTGAAAAGGCTTATAAATATTTTAATGTCTCTATTTTGCTTAAAATAAATATCGGTACCATCAGTAAAACATTTATTAGTGACACCGTTATTAGACACATTACAAAAAGTATACACATGAAGATCGGTCTGGAACTCGGGCCGTCAGATTTAGAGCTCGTCACGCTACCGACTGTGCCACGAATACCGTCGAGGTGGGAGAGAAATGTAAAGCGTTACAATTACAACGTTTCAGGCGACAAATTGATTGCACAACGAATTTCCGATACATCCGTTTCTTTTCATACAAATGTAAACAATCTAATTAAACTGAACCTTTACAATTTAGTCTTAATTTCATAGCAATCACCTATTTCACATAACTAAGCAACTTTCTTTCCATTTAAAGGATAAACTTAATACATTATAATAATTGCAAACGTTTTTAGGTATACGGTACTGGCCATAGTAAACAAAATCCTTCTTGAGCTTTTGCTCATCAACTCTGTATTTAGACAAAATACCTAGTGGTTTTACAATCAGCTGATTGAAAGCGTGTAAAACAAATTTACTGTAAAGGTTTGAAAATGTCGATATTTTTTATTTAAAGAAGTAAGACAACGTTAATTACATATTAAGCAACTTTCTTTCAAAAAATGACAATACATAATAATAATTGTAACGTTTTTAGGTACTGGCCATAATAAACCAAATCCTTCATGACATTTTTTCATCCACTCTGTATTTAGACAAAATACCTTGTGTGTTTACAATCAGCTGATTAAAATCGTGTAAAATAAATCTATCTTTACTTATTTAATATGCTAAGGGTTGTTTTGTCTTGAGAACTCCTCCTACAATTTTAAACCGATTTTTAATTTTTTGGTGTCGTTGGATAGGGCTTGGTCTGTAGTTGTTTCTGCCAAAAACTGATGAGAGTCGGATTGAAAACAAAGGCGCTATCCACCATTGAAATCTCAAAAATTCCCATTTAAATAACATTGGGATTGAATAATGCATTTTAAACATATATTAATAATCAGCTGTAAATACGTGTAGTTTTGATGATTAAAGATATTCACAATATTGGATTGGTCGGATGTCATTGATTTAAATCTAAAAGTAACATTTGTATTGTATTAAAATAAATTGCTCATTTTCGAGCAACACGAATACTAGTACTTATTTAATACGCCAAGGGGTTTTTTGTCTTGAGAACTCCCCCTACAATTTTCAACCGATTTTCAAGTTTTTTGTGTCGTTGGATAGGGCTTGGTCTATAGTTGTTTCCACCAAAAACTGGTGAAAATCTGACTGAAAATAAAGGCGTTATAAAAAATTGAAATCTTAAAATTTCCCATTTAAATAACATTGGGTTTGAAAAAGCATTTTGAACATCTGTTAATAGCCCAGGCAATGAAGGTCAAAAACGGGCCAACGTCGGAACAAATTTGTAACAGTCTGAAACCTATACCATTCGATAGTACCCACCTAAGGGGTCAAAACTCCAAAAGTCCCCAAAAATCCCCTGGTGGCATTTTGCACAGCCCCCCCTTAAAACCCCCTGGTCCCCTTATTGCATGAGTTTATAAAAACCCTTGTAGAATCGTTACCAAAAGGACTAGAGTCCTAAATCGTTTTTGGTTGTATTCCTTATTAAATTATCTACAGAAAGTGTCATTATTCATTTTTAGCTAAGGTCACTCATTAGTCAGTTATTTACAGTCAAACCCAAATTTTATTAAAATTTTAAAGTATTATTTTGATTTTTTAGGTCTAAGATAATAATACGAAAGAATTCGTAAAAGTGCTTGGGACAAAAGTTATAGAAAATTTAATAACGAGTACATTGATATACATAATATGGTATCTACGGCCACAAAAATCTTGTAACGGCCGTCCAAAGCGAGAGCGGTGCCGGTTGCGGGCCGGCGCTGGGGTCGCGCCGGCCGCCGCAAGTCAACGGCTATGTCGCTCATCGTGCACAATGTAGATATGAATAACTTTGACAATGACGTTGAAAAAGTTTATCTTATAAAAACATGTATTATGAATATTTCTACCTTCATTCGGTCCAGGTTTTATGACATCATGGTCTAAAATAGAAAAAACTCAACTTTTTCTCACATTTTTTACTTTTTTGCAATTTTTTCCTTTAAAGACTAGTTTTATGAAAAAATATTTTCTAAAAGGGTTTCCGTATTTCTCCGCAGTTAATTACATACAATTTAAAACCTCAATAATTGAAAAATATAATAAGTATTTTTCTACTTAAGCTATTAAAAAATTACTATATAAAAGGTTTTAGCTTTTTTTTATATAAAGAACAGATTATACAGCATTATTCATTGTTTGAAATAAGCCCGGAACGATGCTTAATTTTCATTTTTAAGTCTCTAGATGTAGAAAAACACTATTTTTGCAAATTTTTATCCAGTCATATCGTATG
Organism: Neoaliturus tenellus; assembly: GCA_030545055.2. NCBI lineage: Eukaryota > Metazoa > Arthropoda > Insecta > Hemiptera > Cicadellidae > Neoaliturus > Neoaliturus tenellus. The sequence continues at coordinate 283,913,578 of CM061531.1, read as the reverse complement.
TAATAAAAGAGTGCAATTAAGCGTCTAGAGAGAAAACTACTAAACAGATAGTGGTCATTTTGGGTCAATGGTTTTCTTTTAGTCCCTAGATGATAGGAAATAATTTTGATTTGTTGTGAAATGCCATATAAATCCGTAAATAAAATAAATAACCTTATTCAGACCAATCGAAGACTAACACTGCTGATTTACAAAGTATTTTCTTTCTTTTTATAAGCAGACTAATATATTACGAGGTAGCAATGATAAAAAAGCATATTTTAAATTTATATTTAACATGTGATGCTTGGTAAAAATTTTGTTACTAAATAAATATACTTTATTTTGAATGATTTCAACCTGACTTAGATTTGACATCAGATATTTTTAACGTATGTTTTAATATATTATTCATTGAATTAAAATAATAATAATAATAATAATTTGAATACCTGTATAACTGTTTGAGTTTTATTTTTAAAAATTTACTTTTTGGATTTTTTTATTCCATTTCAATCCACAGTACTATATACGAGGGGTGCGGAGAAGTCTGCAGACAACTTAATATTGTTGTTATTGTTATATTTAGGTAAAAAAAACCACTGTTAATTCTGTTGGAAGCTAAAATAGTGTATATTATAAAAACACGTATCATGAATATTTCCTCCATTCGGTCCATGTTTGTGACACCATGGCCTACAAAAAAAAACCTTAAATTTTTCTCACGTTTTTCATCTTTTTGTAATTTTTACCTGTAAAGGACCACACCTTTGTTATTACTGGACGTTATAACGCTATTACTTAGTGTTCAAGTCAACTGAGTTCGGCACACTAGGAGTTAGTAGAAAGTTTTTGATGTAAGGATAGGTTGATTTGTACATAAAAAGGGCATTAGTAGATTTTAATACGGCAAAATCTACTTCAAATGGATGAACGAGCCGGAATATAGCAGGCGTTCAAACTTTACATGGAAATCATATTAATGAAACTATGAAATGCAATAACTTTTGATATATTTACCTCTTGAGATCGGATTTGTGACATATTATTTAGAAAATACAAACTTTAAACATGACGCATGGGATGAAGTTGGCCAATGAATTTTCCCTTAAGACTAAGTGAGTCATGAAGAAAAGGTCTGCGATGGGTTTAGAATTTGAGATAATCACAATAGACATGTATTCAGTAAAGTGAAACGCTTACTGTAAACACTTAAAGTTTGATAAAGAAATGCTACAAATTATGTTTCAGATTAATACCCTCTCAGGATTTTCAGGGAAACTCTGTGACCAATAAAACTTATACTGTAATACTTCACATTTATATAATCTTAATACGTAATAAATCTTATACATTAGCCTTCGTGTTTTACGGGCTATCAGCTAGCTTATCCATTAAATTCAAAATTTCAAAACACCCCACTAACAAACGTGGGATTTTGATAAAATTTTGGCTTGCCAGTTCAAAATGAACTCTGTTAACATGAGTAGCAGGGTGATCGAACTAAACCATCGGTGTTTTATGGGGTTTTTAAATCAACCAAAATAAAGTATTTTAAATATCCTTCACTTACTTATTAAAACTTCATCATTTCAGTTTAAACCATTTGAAAGAGCTAATAAAAACAAATAATTTAGTGCTTTGAATTCTTGAAATAGCTCATCTGGATGCATAGAATAAAAATAAAACACAATTTAAAATATGTTTATTTTATGATAAATTACTACCAATAATAACCATTATCATGCTACTTTTGTACACATCTTCATTAAACTTGGTATGGACTTTCAAATATGTAGGATTAAATGTTATTTGTCCAAAATGGTCCAGTCACAACAATTTTACATATTCCTTCGTCAGTAGTAAACGTGTAAACTTATGTGATTTTTATAAACTTCATGATTATGTATAATCTTGGTTAGTTCGCAGGCATTCTGTAACGAGTACGATATATTGCTATGGCAATAGACTAATGAAAAATAAACATTAAGTTATATATATATGGTACCCAAAAGATACTATACTACTCACCGACCTTGATAGAATAATGCTGCACTTTATAAAAAAAATATACTAACTGTGTTTTACGTAGGATTACTGTGAAGTGAATATTTGGAGGTAATAATAACTATCCTTAACTGTATGAAGCTACATACAAAGTTTTATAACGATATATACAAAAATAAGCAAGATGGGATTTCATTACTTCCCATAAAATAAACATGTTTTTTTTATAGTGTATTTTTAAATTTTCTCTGCCACCAAATGATTTATTAAAAGAATTCAAATCACTAAAATATTTGTTTTTTTAAGCTCTTTAAATGACATTGTGAAGTTTCAATAAAACAGTTGTGGGAAATGGAAAATAATGACTTTTGGTCAATTTAAACACCTATAAAAACCCGCAGGTATGGTTCTACCGATCTGATTATTTGAAATTAAATATTTAACGCTGATATTTGATTTGGCATTTATTTATATTTTAAATTAAAGGGGATACATGCATTGAAATGGGTCTATTAACATATAAAAAAAGAGTGTTTTTAACATTTAGAGACTTGTATAATTGGAAAATGTATAAAGGAAAATGTATAATTGGTTATGACTTACTTCAAACAATGAATAGTACTCTATTAGCTGTTCTTAATGAATAAAAATTAAAACCTTAATTTCCTGGAAAATAAAAAAAAATTATCCACTAACTTTGAATTAGTGTAGGTAAGAAGAAAACTACATATTATATACAGTACTTCAACTATTGACTTCTTAAATTGTAGGGAATTCAATGTAGTGTAATACAAGTAGTTTTTAGAACACCTTTTTTCGACAAAATAGTCATTTCAAAATAAAAATTACAAAAAAATTGCGAATATGTTTATTTTTTTCATATTTTTTCCATGATGCGTATGTCCCCCGAGTGCAAAAAATTGTGAAATCATTAAGTTTAATCATCCTATACAACTTTGCAAATTCATATAAATACCCAATTTATCGCACCCAAAATGTATATAGTGCCTAAACTATAATATAAGTTAAAAAATTTAGATATTAAAAAATGATGAATTACACTTTTTTAAATGCAATGTCACAAAAACCTGGGCCGAATGAAGGCAGAAATATTCATAATACATGTTTTTATAAGATAAACTTTTTCAACGTCATTGTCAAAGTTATTCATATCTACATTGTGCACGATGAGCGAAACAGCCGTTGACTTGCGGCGGCCGGCGCGACCCCAGCGCCGGCCCGCAACCGGCACCGCTCTCGCTTTGGACGGCCGTTACAAGATTTTTGTGGCCGTAGATACCATATTATGTATATCAATGTACTCGTTATTAAATTCCCTATAACTTTTGTCCCAAGCACTTTTACAAATTCCTTCGTATTTTCAACATAGACCTAAAGAAATCAAAACAATAATTTAAAATGTTAATAAAATTTGAGTTTGAGTGTAAATAACTGACTAATGAGTGACCTTAGCTAAACATGTATAATGACACTTTCTGTAGACAATTTAATAAGGAAGACAACGAAAAAAAATTTAGGACGCTAGTCCTTTCAGTAACGATTTTACAAGGGTTTTTACAAACTCATGCAATTAGGGGTTTAGGGGGGTTTTTAATGGGGGGCTGTGCAAAATGCCACCAGGGGATTTTTGGGACTTTTGGGGTTTTGACCCCTTAGGTGGGTACTATCGAATGGTATATGTTTCAAACTGTTACAAATTTGTTCCGGTGTTTAACCTTCATTGACTGGGCTATAATAATCAGCTGTATTTAACACGTATTTAACGTGTAGTTTTGGTGATTGCAGATATTCACAATATTGGATTGGTCGGACGTCGGACGTCAATTATTTCGAAATAAAAGTAACATTCGTATTGTTTTGAGATAAATTGCTCGATTTCGAGCAACGCATATACTAATAAATTGTAAAGGTTTGAAAATGTCGATATTTTTAATTTAAAGAAGTAAGTTAACGCTAAAGTAAATAAAATCTGCTAATATACAAAGGTTTACGTTTTACTTAGTACAAACTGCGTGTAAATTGGTCCAGTGGAAGTCTCAGACGAACTGTCCAAAGGATTGGAATTGTTGGCTTTTTTCCCCATGTTAAATCTCCTTAAGAAAAATTTATTTTTCATATTTTACCGATTTAACATAAATATTTTTGAAATACAAATAAAACCTGTTAATATATAACCGAAAAAAGTTTATTTTAGTGCAACCCGCATGTAAATCGGTCCAGTAGAAGTCACATACGAACCGTCCAAAGGTTTTTTCCTTACTGTTTTAAATATATAGATATTTTTTCAACTGATTGGGTCCAGATGATCTGACATTCTGGTTGAATTTAAACCATGTGGCGATCTCTAGTGAAAATTATTGTATAACCTTACAAAAAACCTAGGTATATTTCATTTCCTATTATCTAATAATATGTATTTATATGTATTTATGTATTTATAAATTTAAAATAGGCGACCGTAAGCGGTCATACGGGCAAAAACGTAAGCGGTCACCTGCAATTTTCCTATGTGACTATTATAAGCATTGTTATTCATGTTAAATAGTGCTATAGTTATATATCTTAGATCTTTTTACATAGCCACACGGACTTATTTTGACCACAGGAACAAGTCGTTGATGAAAAATTGCTTGGTTCTGTTCTTATTTTTTATTTAGGGCCAAATTTGATGTAAACATTACAAAAAATATGGCTTTAAAAATGTTTCCAATAATTTATCTGGGTCAATAAGTTGCCTTTTACAAAAAAAATTTTGAAGCCTCGTTCACACAGCATAAAGTTTATCTACGGTTATACTATAATATGAGCAATGTGTGAAGGGATGTGCGTGTTTCACGATCTCGAAATCTAGAGGGTAGATTTTACTTTAGTATTGCATTTAAGAGTGTTTTGGCCCAAAAATCAGTTTAGAAACAGCCTCAATTCTTGGAAAAATCAAATTTGGTCTAAATTTAAGTTAAAAATGTTTCTGAGATTTTCAGATTTTTTACAATTTATTGTATGCCCTCTGGGTCAGAACCCTTTAAAAAGATTTGCACCAAACTTCACACAAACCATCCTTGAATAATGCCTGAAAGTTTCATTACAATCTGTCGAGCGGTTTCAGATTCTATAGGGTAACATACATACCGGGTGTCCCAGACCACCCGTACACCCCTATTAAAATCTACACAATCTCTAAGTAAAATCAATTTGAATTAGTAGTGGAAAAAGGGGGCTGCTGGCTCACTTCAAGGTCACCTGAGCGATGACGTCATAGAGGTCAATGACCTCACCGATGACGTCATCGATGACGTCATTGATGACGCAATCGATGACGTCATCACCAATGACGTCACATCCATGACGTCACACCCATGACGTCACAAAAATGACGTGCTGATGACGTCATCACCCCTTACGTCACCAAAATGACGTCATCGATGTCACAAAGGTCAAGGTCACGCTGAAACCTAAAATTTTTTGGCACTTTTGCTGTTTCTCGCACTACGCTCCGAGTTTCAGTCCGGTTCCCATGACCCTGACGACTTGGAGCGAAATTAGACGAGAAACAGCAAAAGTGCTGAGGAAACTGCAAGTTTGCAACGTGACTCTGCCTAAACCGTTATGTGACACCGCTCGGGTGACCCTGAAATGAGCCAGCAGCCCCCTTTAGACCAGTACTACAACCGCGATGTGCACCCTACGACAGCCACCGAGCGACTGACTGTCCAGCCCCGCGCACTCTAGGTATATGGGAAGTGGTGGGGGAACTGTGATGACCTCGGGAAACTTGAAAATGTCAAGCTAAGTAGCACCGTTTTGGTGCTACCTTAAATTTACATGTTAAAGTGTGATGACCTTGAGGTTGACTGTGAACCTGGGACTTAGGATTGTCTCTAACAGCTTGACGTTTTTGCCAGAGTTTAAGTGTGGTGACCTTGAACTGGTTAAAATCAAAACTGCACAGCAGACTGCACAACACGGATGTGCACACTACGACAGCCGCCGAGCGACTGACCTCCGGGCCCTGCGTACTCTAGATATATGGGGAAGTGGTGGGGGAAAGTTCAAGGTCATTCAAACGGAGTTTTAAAAAAGTCAAAGAGTAGAAAGACTACTCTTGTGAGTCTATAGCGATTTCATTGATAGTGAGTGCTTCTGTATGCCAAGTTGATCTGTATTGACACGCTCCTAAATAATGTTTGCAAAAACCTGCAAAATGATTGTTGCACAATTTGCAGCCAGTTAGCTGTTTTAGTTTGAATTCAATGCAACGTTCAGGGCAACAAGTGTACTTATGCCCTCTCATTTGGTACACATGGAATGTCTTCAACTTTGGTTTCGGCTTCTTCCAAGACTTGCACTTACACATGCACTGACCAAAAGCTTCACATGTTCTACAAGCCAGACCATCCACCACATCAATGCCATTCGGCCATGAAAAACATTTCTGTTCGCAACAGTAGTTGAGTTGACTCTCCATGTTGCTGCGGTGAAGGTGCGCGATGAAATGATGCTGTAGTCAGTGAGAGTGCACCTTAAATAAACTCAGTGGAGGGGGAAAGGTCAAGGTCATTCAAACGGAGTTTTAAAAAAGATGACTAGTCGTCCTCCTCGTCCGTCGTACTTGGAGAGCTGTCAGACGAAGAGCCCCGCGCAGGTGCTCTCCAGATGAAATGTATATCTATTTGAAAGCGCAGGCCTGGATCTTGTACCATCAACTCCTTTAATCTATTACATACCAATTCCACTTTGTACACATTGTTAATAATCAACACCCAAGGCTTCGGATGAACATAACGTGTAGTTGAGTCAGCCTCGCAGACAGTTACACCTTCCGGTGATATTGGAGTGTATAAATGTGTAAAATCTCGTTGCTGAGGCTGGCTTGAAGTTGAAGGTTCTGTGCCGACCCTGGTTGCATCAAAATTCAAATCCATTCTACATTCAAGAGGTCCAGGGTTCCCGTTGAATACATTGAGTAATTTTTGATACAAGACTTCCACTTCTGTCGCATCCTGTAAATGAACAGTCCACCGCAAGGGAAATGCTTCGTCCGTAGTGGAGTCAACTTGAGAAAGAGTTCCTTCCGCCATGGCAGCCAAGCAAGGAATGAGGTGAGCTGCAGTCAGTTGTAACATTATTGAAAAGTAGAGGGGGAAATTTCAAGGTCATTTAAATTGGGTTTTAAAAAAGGAAGGAGTGGAGGGGGAAAGTTCAAGGTCATCCAAATGGAGTTTTAAAAAAGGAAAACCTAGAAAGTAACATTGAAATCTTCCAACTGATGGTGGCGAGCGTTTTCTTCTGCAACCTTGCCGACGCATGTAACTATGCCGTACAGTATGAACAGTACAACCATGATAAGGCCGAACAACAAAAGATAGCCGTTTACTATCATGATATTTTCTGAGTGGATCTGCTTTCTTCTTATCGCCCTCTCTTGCATCCTCTTCTCTAACTCGTGTACGAAGTCACAGCATGCGTGAGGACATCTTTCATCTGTTGGTAGGTTAGCCATTGTTGATGTTGTAGGTTTGGCTGTTGAAGAAGGAATGAGGTATCTAATTATGTTGTCTCATGTATATCAACAGTGAAGTGGTGGGGGTAGCGAATCAGTGGAGGGGGAAGTTTCAAGGTCATTCAAATTGTGTTTTAAAAAAACCCTATCTTGTTACTGAGCATATATGTCAGTAACAAGATAGGTGGCTTTGCTCTTTTTACTTCTTTAATATAATAAAGAAATAAACATATTCTACAATTGTAAGGACAAGGAAGACAACCGCTAGTCAGCTGAAGTAATCCAAGTTGTCTGGTTCGGTCTTCATCGACGCCGGTGAGGAAGCTGTCGTTGAAGAGGAATGTCCAGGCTCTTCCTTCGGCTGCCGAAGATTCCGTATATTGCAAGCGTAGACTTGCACGTTTATACGGTAGCCTCTTGCCACCATCAGCTGCAACTCCTTGTACAAGTCGTTCAGCTCCTGTTGCGTTTTGATCGTCACCTTCTCATAGCTGGCACAGCTTACGTTCAGAGACATACTGATGTTGTTCGGTTGGCTGCTGGAGTTGAAATGAAGACGAGGCACAGCACTTGGAGGTATATGAAAAAGTGGTGGGGGTGTTTTGCATTCAAGCAGGTTTGACTTGTAGCGTGGTGGTGGGGGTAACTGTGAAATGCAAAGGTCAAAGGTCAAGGTCACCCGCGAAGTTTAAAAAAAAATGCAACATATCAATATGTGACAAACTTCACATATTGGTATGTTGCATTTTTTGTCTTTTTGTATTCTTTTTTTTGTCTTTTATGGTTTATTTATTTATTTATAAAACATTACAATAACATATGTACAACAGTAAAACTTAAATCTAACACTGCTGCTTGTCGGCGATGTGGATGGTCAACTCGGTGGAATTGCTACCCGTGCAACCGTGGGAAACCAGGTAGAGACAGCCGGGTTGGATGGAGCGCAGATCCTCGTTCTGGAGGAGATGGACGAACCGTTTCGGCAGGTAGACTTGGAATTTGGGCTCATCCCCCGGAGTGAATGGTGCCTCGCTAAGACTGCAGCAGATGGCCTCTCCAACTGTAGTCTCCATCTTCTTCATGGCGTGGATAATGTAGTGCTTCTCGTCTTTAAGTTCGGAACACTTCTTGACGGGTAGTATGGTAGATTTGGAGTGAGCATTGAACTGCTCAACCAAAGTTTGCAGGAACTGGTGAGATGCCATGGTCAAGTTATAGATCGTCTTCTTCGTCTTCTTGCTGGGAGATGTTGTCGTCTCGGAATCTCGAGTAATACTCATGCCAGGTCCCGGTCTGCTCCTCACTTATATAACCCCCGTTACCCCCACCACTCCCCATTTCTCCACTTTGAAGGTAAGATGCGAGTTTATAGGCGTTTTTTAAAGCGCAATGTCTATCTTTTTCATGTTCTGGACTTTTAGTACAAATACAAACATTTTCCATCGTATACTTGTAGTTTTTATCCAAATCCACATCATTAACCGGAACATGAGTAAATCCTTCGATCCATCTTTTCTTTTCCAGCCCCTTTGTGTAAATATTGGTAAACTTGTCTGAAAAGTGATGCATAATGTGATACAAGTCCGTGTAACTTGTAAAACCATCATACCAATCGATATGATGGAAGTGTTTTGAAATCCATCTGTTGGTAGTAGCGGCTTTACTGGTTAAAGATGAATAAGAACATGGTGGTTTAAATAAAAACGAATAAGGAACACTTGTATTGATGTCGAAAAACACAAGTTCTTTTATGATAAATCTATCATCATTACCCCGAAACGCTTGGAACTCAATTATACCAGGTTTGGACTTTACTTGTTCTTCTTCCTTGTCCATTGCGAAGATCACTTGTCTGCTCATGACGAAGTCCAAAGGTCAACTGATTTCCACACCACGGTAGGTACGACTTTTATACCCGGCCGTACAGTTGTTGGCGCGTTGGTGTATATTTAACGTGGGCACCGTCCCCGGTAGGCCTAACCCCACAAAGTGTTTGATATTGTTTTAAAAATTAACCATTGCTGTGTAGTTAATTGTCATTTAGGTTTCCATCTTTACATTTTCCTTGTTTTCATTTTCATCACTAACACTTGATTCTTCTCCTCCTTCTTCTTCCTCTTTTTCATGTTTTACTGATTTCTTATGTAGTTGAGCGTACTTTTCCAATTGTCTCCACATTTGTACTTCATGAGGAACCCTATTGAATATAGAAGTATCTACAGGTCCGTACAATATAGGTGCGTCCGGTTGTTTGTCCAAAGTGTCTTCCAGATAATCTTTAATAATTGAACTTGAAAACACCAGTTGTCTCAAGTATCTCGTTATTGGTTCAGTTGCACAAGTTAGAATAAAAAACTCTTCTCGATTAAGTTGAATCTTGTTATCATGTCTTGTTGTGTCTCTAAACCGCAACTGATGATCACCACGATGTTTAACAATATCGATTTCCACATTTGAATCCAAAAGGCCTACTCTTGTCTTTCTTCCAAACATGTTACTACTTAAATAGCATTCTAGCAGATGCAAGTGTTTCATAAACGATTCCCAAGCAGTGTCCGTAAACAAAATCATTTTGGGTCCATGAGTTAAAATTACAGTAGGGGAATAATCTGTAGATTTCATAACACCGATTAAAACACTTTTGTCCAAACTGGAAGAGATTGGGTAAAATATTCGCAAGAATACCTCACTTAATATGTTAGGAGAAATATTATCTTCAATATCCCTTTTCCTCTTGTGTGCATTCTTTCTTCTTTTACCTTTTTCCTCAACATTATTACTGGCGTGGAGTTGTCCGCAAGCGTTGTGTTCATCTCCCTCCGGTTGACCTTGAAGATCTAAAAAGTCGGATATCTCCTTCTCAATATCTACTACATTTTCTTGTGTACCACTAGGAGAAGCCATATTGAATAAGATGCTACCCATACAACAACAGGCAACAAACTGATAAGGAGCGAGCTGAACGCTCTGCTTTTATACTCGCGGAATGCATTGGAATGTAGGAAAACCGGTCTTTTACAATACATTTTTAACAATTCCAGTTAAAGGTGTGTATGTTACGATTTTATCATGTAGAATTAAACAGTATGCAGTTGTATTAGCCGATATAGGCGCGTTGAATTCCATTTCTATTTTTATATCTACACTTGATGATTTTACCGATTCATTTTGTTTAGAACAATCGATTACAACTATAGGGTAACCATCTAAGTATTTTTCTGGTGATAGTAAAGGTGCATTCGTTTTACCATAATATGAACTTTGGAATCTTGCATACATATCGTACAATATGCTGTACTTTTTATTAGCGAATGACACATTTAAATTATCGTATGGAAAAAATTGTGAATTTAAATAAACTTTAATATTTTTCAAGTTGCAATGATCAAATTGGCCTGCATGTTTGGTGATGGTGTCTCTTCTGCCTGTTTGTAAACCAAATATAATATACCTGGCTCGTTCCACATAATTAGATGTTTTAACTGTCCAAGTGTGTCGATCCGTAGTTGGCAAGCTGGGATGTTCATGAAATTCCCAACTTCTAAAAGGAATTACAATATCACGATCAGCCTTTAACTTTCTTAATAGTAGCATTCTATGCTCGTCAGCTAATTTTACATGTGGAACTCTCCATACAATTTTGTCTAATGTTAATTTCCATTCTAAAGTTGCATCTGTTGTACCGTCTGGAGCTTTAATAATATCTTTATCGTTTGAAGATCTCAACAAAACTAATTCTTGTTTAACGTTTAATATTATTTTCCTATAATCTTCAGCAAAACCAAGCAACAAACGTAACGGAATATGAAAATCAAAATTTCCATTTGTATCTGGAGTGATTGTGTCTTTTGCAGGTAAAACCCATCCTGCAGGTTGTATTAAATTGGTTTCATTAGGTGATATAGATGTTAATCCCTTTAAAGTTGTTGCAATACCTACTTTTTTAGTAGAATCAACTGTTACACCTGATATTTCATATCTAATTTCATCAAACAGGAAAGCCATGGGATTATTTATAAATGGAACTGTTGTACCAGTAGTAGTACCGTCCTTTTTAGTAACTTTTCCTTCAATATACAAGTAACTTTCACATGGTAGTGTGTAAATGTCTTGATTTTGTATGGGAATACGAATTTCATCGTTATTGTTTAATTTTGATGAAGTGTAAGGGTTGTGGGTGTGATATTCTTTTTCCCATAGGGTTTCGTCGAATGTTGGACCCTGAGCTATATCCAGTATATCCATTATCGGTTACTTTTAATCCAATTCTCTCTAAGAAACGAATGTTCTCGCGTGTTAACTCCTCCACAGCTGAAGAGCTACTAATGCGGATTCCCGTAGGTTGTTCGCTTTTAAATGTTAAACCCATGATTTTGTATTAAAGTGTTGATTTTAAATGTAATCTAACCGTAATAGGCTCCTCTCGGAAATCTATCAAGTTACCGTCTTGATCCAATACGTTCAACACGATGTCTGAAATGAAAGTGGTGTTCAAAGGTAGATATACCAGGTTTTGCGGCTTTTCAACAATTTTAAATCCAGGTGGTACACTGGGGTAAAAAGTATGTATTATATGAGTATTTGCTCCATCTCTGTAAGCTCCTTGTATAATGTTACAAGTTATGTCTATACTATTGACTTTTAATATTGTTACAGTTTGTTTACCGGAATGTGTTTTATTTGGTTCTAAAATTGCTCCATCTTTGGGAAATCCTAATAAATCACCAATTGAGTTTGGCTTAGTGAAATCTATATAATATTTTGAAGTAAGCTCAGCTTTCATTGTATTATTATTACCTTTTAGCGATATATTGTCTTTTCCCATTTTATTTTGCAAAAATTCATTAATATGATCAATTTCATAAGAACCTGTGGGTAAACTGCACTCTTCTAAGTCTGTTAACTTACCACTGCCATCTTTTCCTTTATAATAATGCAATAAGTTATTTTTACCTTCCGTAACATTGGGAATAGAGTTGTAAGTTGTAAAATCCAACAGTGCTGCCTCCCAAAATCTTCCTTTTTGCAAGCGTAACGCTGGAAAAAGGATACTTCGTAAAGTGGACGATTTTCCTGTTAATGATACCGTATAGGAAGACATCTCAATAGTGACTGATACTTTTAGCTAGGAATTCCAAACATAAATGGCCGCATATTGAAGTATTATCAGGTTGTTCTCTTTTATAGTTGTAATATATGTTTTTAGCAGATTTAAAGTAATGTTCAAGTTCTTTAGGTGGTGGCAAATTTCCAAAACTATCAAAATAATATACATTACTATTTAGTTTCTTATAACACACCCAATGGGTGCCGGGCCCTTCAGTATTATCCAAATTTACGATTCCAGTCTCATTTTTCCATATTTTTTTTGGTAAACTGTCTTTCATAAATACTCCGCGGAAAAATGGTATTTTTAAACAGGAAATATATTTAAATAATTCAACATTAGTCAACGCTTTATGTGGTATAACCAATTGATTTCTTTTATTTAATATGCACGATACGGTCTTAGGTATAGACCAGCCCCGTTTTTTACCATTGACCATATTGTCGGTTTTTTATTATTTTTCCTCGGAGAACGTCTTTTTAGTCTAATATTACCACCATGTTTTCTCTTGGTTGATCCTTTTTTATTCTTACCCCTCCTTTTTCCACCTCCTACCGCTGTTTTAGCCTTCATACCTGCTGTTACCGCTAAAGCTGCTGCTTTTTCCGCAATACTAGCGTCACTAGACTTTACTCGTTGCCAAGCTATATTCGCTAGCTTTTTATCAGCGATTGACCTATTTTTTGAATCGGTAAACGTGGAATATGCGATATCGTGTTCTTTACAAGCCTGATCTAACTTATTTATGCCTGGATCACCTCTTTCCAGTCGTTTTTTTAATTTAGTTCCTGGTCCGCAATACTGATAACCTCCCGGTATGTGAAATTCGTATGGTAAAGCGTCTATTGCTCTGTTTACGATAGATCCTACTGGAATACGATTTAAAGCTTTACTTAACAGAGAAACCGCTGTGGACGTGATACCGCCTCCTTTCCGTATAGTGTCTCGATATGGACTGGTGTAATGAAACGCCATGATTGTCTTTTATATTTGAAAAGCGTAACCCATGTGTTACCTCTATGACAGGTTGCACATAAATGATGTAATATATGGTGTTATTTAGTTAAATATCAAAAGTACCCCAATCTGATGATCTAAACTTTTGTGTGTTATGATTAAAAAAATATTTATAAAGAATTTCTTGTTTAATCCATGTATTTCTCATTTTTTCGTCAATAGGTTTATGTTGTCCTGCTACAATATAATTATGCATATCAAATAATAAATTACCTATTACTTTAACAAGAAAATTAACAGTTACAGCGTTATCGGCATAATCAGGGTCTGCAACATTTGTTAATCGTTTGTTATCACAATTCCACCATTTTTTTCCAGTTGGCTCTAATTGTATTATCTGTTCATAAGTAACAGCATCACCAGGCTTTTCACCAATACCTAAATTTGTCAATAACTTTCCTTTACCATCCCAAACATAATTGTTTTCTTCAAGTAAAGTAAACTTTTTATTTCCTTGTACAAATACATCTCCTTGACGTGTTACTACTTGGTTTTGTTTCACAAAACCGGAGGTTTCTTGTTTTAAAGTTTCCTTCATTTGACCCACCGTTGCACCATCTGATGGTGCAAAACCATCTTTTACATTCGCTAAACAATTACCAAGACAGTCAATAACTCCTACATCACGTGTAATACAATGATCTTTGATGTATTTTAAATTTACAGCATCATTTTCATTTTTTGGATAACCTATATCGTTAATAACAAATTTATAAAAAGAAAACCCATCTTTTGTCTTTTCAGGTATTATAGAATGTAAATAGCGTCTATTTATGCTGTCTTTTTCATCTACAGGGTCTGCCACGTTGGATATACGCCGATTTTCAGCATTATACGTTTTTCCATTAAATTTTAACGTATTCTTTAATTCCGATGATAAATAACCTCTGTTTATTGCATCAGCGTTTTGATTTGGCTTACCAACGTTGGAAATTCTATGATTACCCGCGTTATATGTGTTTTTATCTAATTTCAGTGTTGGTACTATCTCTTTTTTTAATACTTTTAAATTTATTGCATCATTTTCATCTGTGGGATCATTAATGTTTTTTAACCGTTTATTACTAATATCATAATCTCCATCAGGTGTTTGTGGTAATCCAACACCTCTTTTTAAAGTATTAAAGTAATATAATCCATCTGATGAATACCGTCCGAACTTGTCAACACTCATGGTGCAACTGAATAACATTCTAGAGTGTAACCCATTTTTATAATATTAGTCCCGATTTCTAACCCATATCAGTTTTTATACAAATTCTTAGTCTTCATCAGTTACATTTGCATCATTCCCGGGACATTTAAAATATTTTAAATCTGCACTAATTAATGATCTGTCTGCTTCATTTCTAAATACATGATTTTTATGAATAAATTCCTCACCAGACAATTTTCTAAATCCGCTAAATGAATTTGGATCTGCAATTAATATATTTTGATAATCATTTACATCCATTAATTTAAATCTTTTGGTATTATAAATAAACTCTTGATTTGCACTATCATATTGTAATGTTTGTCCTACAGTTGCAGCATCCTTTGGATCTGTTCCTTGTGCCAAATTACCTATTTTCTTATTTTTCGCATTGAAAGTACTACCTTTTGGTTTGTCTAATATTAAAGATTGTTTTACTACAACACAATCGTAATCATCGATACCTGGAAATATGTCAATTATTCTTCTATTTGTACCCAACCAACTTCTATGATAATTGTTTGGATTAGTATGTAAAACTTGTGATAAAATCGGAACATCATGAGCATCTGTAGCTAATTGCACATTTGATAATTTCATGTCTTTGCAATCCCAAACATTATTTTTTTGTTCAAGTAAAATAAACTTTTCATTTCCTTGTACAAACACATCACCCGACCGTGATACTACTTGATCCTGTTTTACAAATCCAGATGTTTCTTGCTTTAAAGTTTCCTTCATTTGACCCACTGTTGCACCATCTGATGGTGCCGAACCATCTTTAACATTCGCTAAACAATTACCTAGACAATCAATAACTCCTACATCATGTGTAATACAATGATCTTTTATATATTTTAAATTTACAGCATCATTTTCATTTTTCGGATAACCTATATTGTTAATAACAAATTTATAAAAAGAAAAACCATCTTTTGTCTTTTCAGGTATTAATGAATGTAAATAGCGTCTATTTACGCTGTCTTTTGCATCTTTAGGGTCATCTACGTTGGATATACGTTTATTTTCAGCAGTATACGTTTTTCCATTGAATTTTAACGTATTTTTTAATTCTGATGATAAATAACCTTTGTTTATTGCATCAGCGTTTTGATTTGGCTTACCAACATTGACAATTCTATGATTACCTGCGTCATATGTGTTTTTCTGTAGTCTTAATGTTGGTGATATCTTTTCTTTTAATACTTTTAAATTTATTGCATCGTTTTCATCTGTGGGATCTTTTATGTTTTTTAACCTTTTATTAGTTATATCATAATCCCCATCAGGTGTTTGTGGTAAACCAGCTCCTCTTTTTAAATTATTTGCGTAATATAACCCATCCGAGGAGTAACGTCCGAACTTGTCGACACTCATGGTGCAACTGAATAGTAATCTAGTGAGTAACGCATTTTTTATGAGATTACCCCACGGTTTCGGAGTTCATCCACTAAAGCCACCCATTCGTTTTCCAATCCAGTATGACCCGCTTCTTTAGCTTCATGTATTAGTTTCATTCTATCCACCAATTTATTGATATTATTGTAATAAATCACATTTGTGTTATATAGTTTCTTCATTAAACCTGTACCTGTAACAGATTTGTTTCTTTTTCTTGGTTCTGGAGCACTTATATCCAAAGTGGATGACACAAACCTTCGTTTTACAGGTTTTCTTGGCATTATCGGCATTGGTTGTCTTCTCGTTGTTGGTATTAACTTGGATACAAATACTCTATATTTTAAAGACCTAGATCTAAAAACTGGTTGGTCAGCTAAATATTTTCTCCTGTATGCATTGGTGTGTTCCAAAATCTGTTTATATGCTTCCATGTCTTCTTCTTTAACTAACAATTCTAAAGGCTTTTTTTCAAATAATAATTCAAATAATCCTCTTGTGCCCTTATATCTTTGATTACCAACAATAATATTATCATTTTCATCAATGTTTACCGGGCTATTACCAACCATTAAACCTTCTTCTGTTAATCTTACTCCATAACTATGGTAGTTTTTATTAGGATTTATTCCAGCTAACATTTTTATCATGTATTTCCTTCCTAAAGGTCCTTTGTTATGAATGTTTTCACCCAACAAGCTTATGTTTGACGGACCTTCCCTTGCTTCTTCTTCTTTTTCCTCTTCACTAGCAGTTGATACATCTTCATGTCCTCTTTTAGCTTTTACTTCATATAATTCTCTTATACCACTATAGTCTGGTGATTCTAGCTCTCTTTCAGGTTCTCCGCCGGTAAAACCACTATATGTAGAGGATTCCAGGTCTTCATCACTAAAATCTTCTGATTTTACATTTTCTCTTTCAAACTTTGTAATAGGTGCAATTGCATCTCCTTCCAAAACGGGTTTAGCAAATTTTTTGTTTAATTGTTTCAAGGGTTCAGTAATAGGTTTAAAAGTAGATTCAAGAAATTTCTCCCTTTCGCTAATACCTAATTTTAATGCTCTGTTTTTATCTCGAATAGAATCACTAAGTGATTTTATTTCCTTTATTAACTTTTCTTGGTTAACCATGTTTGTAGCAAGACGTGTTGTACAACAATGAATGTTTTACATCATGATCAGTGTATTAGTATAAATTTATCAAATCCTATCCTGTATCGACCATTGTTTAGCGGTTGTTCCTTCATAATTGTTAAAAACCCATATTTTTCAGCCCAAGCCTTTCCACACAACTCTTTAAATCGTTCAAATGGCATATCCGCACTTACATGGTCATAATATATGTGTTTTAGGTTGGTTTCATCCTGTTTAAATACAATTAACATGTTTGCATTGTCTCTAATGAGCTGTTTCGGTATTTTGCTGTAAGTTTGACCAATATAAATGCTATCTATGTTGTTATGTCGACCCATGGCGAAGTAATTTCTTATTGTATTTTGATTTTCACAAGATACATCGTCAAATATGAATACTGAGAATGGTTTAGCCTCTTGCGGTTGCATGACACTCTCGCTCGCGTTAAATTTAAAATATTTAACTTCAGGCACATTATTGAGTATTTGTTCCAATAACTGATATTTTGGTTGTTGTAGTGACTTTGAAAATACATATAAATTATTAAAACGTAAGCCTTTAGGGTTTGTAATCAAATTGAATACTACATTTGTTTTTCCACAATTGGAAGGACCGGTAACCAGACAACGCACCGTGTTTGGTAACAAAACACCGTGTTTCCCAGTATTGAATTGAGAACCATCCACTGTGAGTTCATCTATATTATTAATAGTAAAATTGTCTTTTTGCGGTATTATCTCCATCCTTTGTAATGGTTCAACCCAAAATGATGCTCTATCATTATATTAGATCCTTTTTAGGTATCCAAGAATCTTCCGTTTTATTAAATCCTAACCATCGTACTTTAACCTTATCTTTTTTGCGTTGCAACACCTTTTCTACTAGATATACATCACCTACTGTTGATTTTAACATTTCATGTCCATAAAAACCTCCTTCAAGCAATTGTCCTTTATTATCTTTTAAAATGTAAGTTTCTGGTACTGTAGGTTGCACCTTAAATACGGTAAATACCTCATTTGTCCAGTTTGGAAGATATCTTTTACTGAATACACCTTTGTATTTGCTTATTCGCACTTTATCACCAACATTAAACCTTTTAGGCTTTAGTTTTTCAACTCTTGGTTTAGTATTCAGTTTTATACGTTTTAATACAAGTTTTTCATTTTTATTAGTCACCTGGCTTGGTTTCATACCGATAGTTCTATGAAACTTGTTATTGTAATCGCTTATAAGTTTTGGTAACATATCAATCCATACGTGCGATCCTCTGTTAGAAAACATCTTATACATCGCACCTTTTAAAGTTCTGTTGAATCTTTCAATTATTGATGCTTTTACCTCTGAATTGGTTGAGTAATGGTTAATGTTGTGTTTTTTCATTAAATTTGCAAATTCCTTATTAAAATATTCTTTTCCATCATCAGTTTGTAAATGTTTTATAGTATGTTTGTCTCTTTGTATAGCTGTTTCCATTGCTTTTGTAACACTTTTGCCACTTTTATCTTTTAGTGGTAAAGCATCTGCCATTTTTGAAAAACAATTAATAATAGTCAATATGTATTTAAATCCTCTATTTTGTTTACTATAAGGAATCATTTCGATTAAATCCGCTTGATATAAATCATTTATTCCTTTTATCACTGTATTTCTTCGTGGAAACTTTCTTCTTGCAGGTTTATGAAGTTCGTTGACAATTTCTTGCTTCAAGTTCTTCATATTGCAGGTTTGAATGTTTCATGTATCACATGTATAATCACAATGAATGTTGTCTTAAATATTCACATCATTTATATAGGTCAAGGTCATCCAAACTTGTGTAAAAAAATGGGGAACACGGCGTTTGACTTGCCGTGTTCCCCATTTTTTTACGGAAGGAGAAAGGAATAAGGTCGAAGTTGTAGAAGGACGAAGAATAGGTTACTAGTCGATAGGGTTTAGAGAGTAGTGGCCAAAAGGAAGAGTGTGAATTTTATCCGGCATAATATGCCTTTTATCATCTCGAGCTGATAGTGCTCTTTTAACTTCAGTGACACTGTAGACCTCATGTTTAAAGCTTCTGATAGTGTTGAACGTTGCAGACATTGTAGAATCTTCAAACAAGCAGGTCTTGTAATGGTCAAACGTCACATGTTTCTTCAAGTACGATGTTTTGACTCCTTTTGCTTTCTTGACTGTCGGTGTGTTGTTCTCGTTGTACATTTTAAATGAATACAATTTTGCCATCAGTGCCACTATTTCTTCTAAAGGCATTCCATTTGCTTCATCTTTAAATTTTCCGATTACTTTTTTATTCTTTTCATTGTAATTTGGATGGTTCTTCGGATAGTCAGAGAAGTCAAAATCGTCTTTGTATGGGAAACTCCTTAGGTCTTCATACATGTCCAAAGTCTTTATCCAGTAGATAAACGCGTCCGTATCCATGTATGCGACTCCAATGTTTTCCCTTCCGTAGTGTTTAACCATTTTGTTATAATGGAAATCATACATCAGGGTTTTACTTATGTCCAAAATCGACATACCTATGTATAACGGACGGTCCATGACTATTGTTGTTTTCTTCATACTGACAGCGACTAGATTTTCGTTTATAATCATGGATGTTCCGAAATTTGGTTTTTGCACTAATTTTTCCAATTTCCTAGGATCACTCACTAATTTTACATTTTTGTGTTTTCTTTTGTTCTCCAAGGTCTTCCCAAAGATGGCGTTGTTCATTAATTTATAGAAGTCCTTTTCAAATGCCGTTGTCGCTGCAGCTCTTCTTGTAGTGTTGGAATCAATATATGGTTTCAACCAACAAGACTGGGTGAATTCAATTGCTCTATGAATTCTCACTACACGTAGACCCAATTCAAGAGCTTGTTGAACTACCCAGTAGTGAGCCACATACCGATCTTTATTCTCCAACGTCATCATCAATTTTGGCCATCTTCCTGTCGGTGAAACTTCAGTCTTGGCTAGGAGAGGCAAGTCGTAGTGATGGTCATGAAGGTGCTCCGGATATTCGAAATCACAGTCCAAAATATAGCCTTTTGGACCATTCTTTGGAATCTGTGAGATGTCACCGATGGTGGCCGGGTCGATCCATTTGAAGTCAGCGTAGGGAAGCGGATTTGACATTGCCCAACCATAAAGGTTGTTTGCGTCAAAGTAGCCAAGGTAGACCGATGGTTGTCTCTCGTCGAAGCCTGGGATGTACTTGTTGTTAGCTTTGACATGACGTGTTACAGCTTGTGTCAAACCGCCCCGTACACCAGATTCTATCATGAGCACCATATCAATATCTGTTAGAAGTTCCAATCGACAGTTGGTTGACTTTAGCATAGCTTGCCATGCTAATCCTGGAGATGTGTACGAGTGTAGAGGGTCCAGTCCATAGGCGGAGAAGCAGGTGTTTCGAAATTCTTCCATCACATCGCACAGCAGAGTTACGTCCAATTTTATGTAAAAGTCGGAATATTCCCCTAAGGTTTGAATGTTTAGTTGGTTCCAAACATTACAAGCATGATTGTAGTCTTCAACGGTGATTGCACTTTCATTTAACTTGCTATTGAAGGCTTCAATCGGTGGCAGACTGGTTTCTTCAAATTTTTCTGCAGAAGTTATGTAATCATAGGGGAACACTCCTTTACGCATTACTAAGTCCAATTTATCTTCATGTACAATTTTGCTGGTTTCTTTTAGATCTTCTCTTCTTAGGTTCTCAGACAATTTGGCTAAACTAGTTGACATAAATCTATAAGAGTCTACGAAGCGAAGTTTAATTTTACCTACTGTTTTTGAGAAACTGATGTACTTCTCCAATGTTTCAGCTAATACTTCGATTCTTCCATCATCCCGTCCTAACTCTGGGATAATGAAGTGGGAGTCATAGCCGCTAAGATTGTGTATCACGACAGGGATAAAGTTTGGCAGTTTGTAATTTATATTGCATGAATTACAAGCAGCTCCTCTGTATAACCCTGTCAGGTGATCGTGATCTCTTACTTTTTGATTTTCTTCACTGAAGCTCTTCTTGCATAAATAACATCTTGTTGCCAAATTGTATTCTTCTTGTTGATTTTGATTCAAAGGTTCCATAGGTAAAACATTACCGTATAAGCGTTGCACCTTTTCAGCAATGTCATACAACTGGTCTACGAAATGCTTAGCGGCTTCTTCCCCACGGTAGAGTATCGGAGTGGATGTTAAACCATAGTCTTGCAACTGTTCTTCAGGCAAAGTTGATTTCACCAATAAGCAAAAACTGTTAGGTTGATGCAATTGATATTTGGTTCTTCTAGTCACCTCACCATCCGGAAGCTCCTGTGGTACTAACGTGGATTCGAAATCTGCGTAGACAGCTACTGGAATCCGATATTGGTGAACTGTTTTGTTGAATTTGATGAACGCTCGAGATGGCGGCGGCAGACTAATCTTCACTTCATAGTTGTCATTACAAAGTCTTTGGTGTTCCTTCAACCAGTCCGATCCTCCATGTTTTAAATCTTTATTTGTAAAACAAAAGCATCTCTTACACACTGTCACTCTAATCTTCTTTTTGGTTAATTGTCGTGCAACCAAAGCTTCAAAATCTTTTATCCACACATAATGTGAAATTTCACCTTTAGTTATCAATAATAAATCAGTATGGTTTCTTTGCTTCACTTTTCCAACTCGTAGTGGATACACATTGTTCGAATCATCTAAGCCGAACACGTTAACAGAAACACCTGGATTTTGTTTCTCAAATTTTGCAATTTGATTAAGACTCACAGGATACGACATTCCTCGGAAGTTGTAGCGGTGTTCGTTTTCATAATATTCCCTACCAACTCTACAAGGATTATGTTTTACATACTTAGTTAGCATCGCATACTTAAAACATTCATTATCCCCGTTTGTAACATTTCTGCAAGAGTTGGTGTCTTTAATTTTCTTTGGTAGAGGGATAAAGCTGCTACCCCTCATACCATATCCATGCTTGTGAACCCTCACATCCATACCTTCGATCGATGATAGCGTCCAGCCAGATCCTCTTCCTTCATGTTCTTGGAGTTTCATTAGCAGTTCATTCAAACATTCTTCTAGAATTTCATTGATATCAGATGTGGTTGTAAGGGTTCGGTTTTTAGCAATGAATGCTCTTGGTGAGTTTTCACCATCGGTATTAGTAAACATAGCCTCCAACACCAATCCAAATTTAATAAAGTTCAATCTTGCCAATTCTTCCATCAATGTTTTTACAACTAAATTTTTAGCTTGGGTTATAAAGTTTTCCAATTCCAATTGCACATTATTAATTTTGAAATGAGTTACAACTGGTCCTGGCAAGGCTGTGGTGCGCAGTTGTCTTATATCTTCCACTTCTTCTGTATCCTCTTCTTCCATATCCTCTTCTTGGGTACGCAGTTGTTTTACATCTTCCACTTTTTTTTCTTCCATTTCCTTTTCAATAAATCCTCCAGCTGTAGATGGTCCAGCTCCGGCAAATTGAATAACACTTGGTCTTCTTCTTTGCATTAACTGTAAATAGCTAGCCCAGTCCTCCTGCTTCTGGGGTTTTTCCAAAAACCGATCAATCGCATCCAAGTCTTCTTCACTTACTACAAACTCTTCTTTTCTGTCCTCTTCACGATGCAATTCTCGGTGTAACTGTAGATAGCTATCGCAGTCGTCCATCTGCTTCTGGTAGTTTTCCAATAACCGATCAAACGCATCCAAGTCTTCTTCACTTACAACAATCTCTTCTTTTCTGTCCTCTTCATGATACAATTCTCGGTGTAAAACAAAGATGTCTTCGTCTTGAAAAAACTCACCACAAATATCGCAAAGAGCCATTTTTACAGTTTGGCTATGAGTGTGCACTCGGTGAATGTCCACGCAATAATGAGCAGCGCGCTCAACTGGGTCCCTTTATACCCGAGGTTTAAGGGTGGGGGAAGGTGACGTCATATACATCCAGTTTATCAATCATGTAGTAGATTTGGCTTTTAAACACCCATTTTCAATTTATTCTTCAACAGGTTTGATAAACCAATGATCTTTGGTCTAAATCCACTACTTTGTACAAATTTTTTGTTTGGGCACTTCTCGTCCGGAGCAAAAAACTCTTTGGTCAAGGTCAAAATTTTTTTCTCAAAAAAAGTTCGGGGGGGGGGGGGGTTATTACTGTATTTAGGTCAAGGTCACGAAAAAACTTTAAAAAAATTAAGCCCCACCTGGGGCACTTGGGTTGTCATCGCTGTAGCCTCCGAAGAGACCCAACTATGACAACAAGGCAACATCCAATGTCGTGTTCCCTTCGCCACGCAAGACTTGTAAACATTTACTGCATTGTCTTTTCAATAGCTAACAAAACATTTACTTAATTTTGAGAGAGGTTGAGGACAGCCCTAGTGGCTTACGCCCTCGGTCCGAGTGCAGAGGCCACCGCAAATTGGCCACAGCTGTGGTCTGCATGTCAGCATACAAACGGACCGAGTCCCAAACCCAGCCGCAATATTGCATGCCTGAGAGGACCCATGCTAACATTGGTTTAAAATAGCTTTACACGGGGGTCTACTCCCGTACCCTATCTTCAATATTTAACTTTAGCAATGCAGTAAATTTTTATAAATCTTTGTGGGTCAAGGCCACACGGACATTAAAAACTTTCGGCCCCCGTACATCCATGGCGAACCACGAATGTTCGGGGGCCTTGGGGACAAAAACACAAGTAACTAACAAACTTTCATTTACATAATTTTGAGTTTCCAGAAGGGAAACAAGAGGTTGAGGACAGCCCTAGTGGCTTACGCCCTCGGTCCGAGTGCAGAGGCCACCGCAAATTGGCCACAGCTGTGGTCTGCATGTCAGCGTACAAACGGACCAAGTCCCAAACCCAGCCGCAATATTGCATGCCTGAGAGGACCCATGCTAACGTTGGTATAAAATGCTTTTACACGGGGGCCTACTCCCGTTCCCTGTCTTTACAATTTACTTTGAGCATTGAAAAAGCTCAAGGGGGAATGCTAAAACAAGCGTATACACTTTAGATAAATATAACACACTTACAACACAAAGTTGAGCTCAACATAGTAAATGCTGGAACAAGCACATACACATTAAACACATATGACAAACAAGACACACAGGATAAAAGACAAACGAGACACACAGGAGACATAGGATACAAGTGAAACACTCTCATATAAAACAATTCCCAATACCCAAACGCAAGCGCAATATCTTAGAAATAATACAAGTCTTAAAGTTAGAGTAGACTTCGCTAAACAGTGAAGGCGCCTTTCAGTGTTTAGTGAGGCCTATGGCGGTCCGTCCCGATCGTTCACGTTCAACGCGCGGGAGCGGACTGCGAGCCGGCTGCGGCCGGGCCGCCTTATATCCCCACCGGTCGCCCCCCAAGGGGCGGCATCGGGGGCACAGAGGTGGGGGCGCCATCGGGGGCAAGGTCACCCCAAGGTCACCTCAAGGTCACCCCAAGGTCACCCCAAGGTCACCTCAAGGTCACCCCAAGGTCACCTCAAGGTCACCTCAAGGTCACCCCAAGGTCACGTCAAGGTCACCCCCAAGGTCACCTCAAGGTCACCTCAAGGTCACCTCAAGGTCACCCCAAGGTCACTTCAAGGTCACCTCAAGGTCACGTCAAGGTCACCTCAAGGTCACCTCAAGGTCACGTCAAGGTCACTTCAAGGTCACCCCAAGGTCACTTCAAGGTCACCTCAAGGTCACCTCAAGGTCACCCCAAGGTCACGTCAAGGTCACCCCAAGGTCACCTCAAGGTCACCCCAAGGTCACCCCAAGGTCACCTCAAGGTCACCCCAAGGTCACCTCAAGGTCACCCCAAGGTCACTTCAAGGTCACCTCAAGGTCACCCCAAGGTCACGTCAAGGTCACCCCAAGGTCACATCAAGGTCACTTCAAGTCACGTCAAGGTCACCTCAAGGTCACTTCAAGTCACTTCAAGGTCAACCCAAGGTCACCTCAAGGTCACTTCAAGGTCACCCCAAAGTCACACTTATGTCACTTCAAGGTCACCCACAACACTTCTACTCTAAGTGTTGGCTATACCCCCACCACAACTGAGTCCCTAGGCTGCACAACATCGCTCCGCCAGTATGTCTCCGGCTTCCATACGGTGCGTCTCGCTGTTCTCTAACTCTCTATATGTAAGTATTTTTACAAGTTTAGAATCTAGGTCACTACACTTTAACTCTGGGACGATATCGACTTATAGTATTTCAGTGTTTTGACTCACGGTCATCACACTTTAACTCTAGCACGTCGGTTATCGTACCAGAGGTGCTCAATAACCTAACTTGTAATGTTTAGGGTGGCGTATGCACGTAATATCGCCATGAGTGTCCAGTCCGAATTTTAAGTTAGATTTATTTTACTGTGATCTTTTCCATTTCCAATTCGTTTTGCCTAAGAGTGAGATGTCGCTTTATAAAATGGTATTTCTCTAAAGTTCTTGGGGATTGCAGGGTTACAATTACTTTATTTAGACGGCTCTTCACCTTAGAGTTTAACATAACTTCCACTTTAACTTTTCTTCCTTACCCCTCACAGCCTAAGCTGTACAGTAAGGTTTCTTCTAGTGCCAACTCGGGCCGAGAGAACGGTGTGTTAACTGTAGGACAGCTCATGGTGGAGTGATGCGATACCACAGCGTACAACCTCACCTTCCCCCACCACTGTGACCTTCCCCCACTCCACCTGTTTCCCTCACCACTTTTCCCTTGGCTCATGCGCTACCAACAGTCTCTCAGTATTGTGCGGACTTTTGTGAGGGATGCCATGTTGCAGGACACTTTGGGTAAGAAACTTGCCCGTGTTAAGTCTTTATTAGTTGCTCAATGTACACCGCTCAAAGTCAAGCGGGTTTCCACTTTAGCTAAGTGGCGAAAACAGTTGCGCGGACACCCTAAGTTTTATACCAAACAGACTAATGTAAGTTTTACTGATGAGGATTTGTTTAAAATATTGGATGAAATGACCTTTCCTTGCAAAGTTCAGTTAGTTACTCCCATTCCTGACGGTTTAGAGTCTTAGTCTCTTGGGCCAATATACCTAGAGTGCGCGGGGCCGGACAGTCAGTCGCTCGGTGTCTGTCGTAGGGTGCACATCGCGGTTGTAGTACTGGTCTAAAGGGGGCTGCTGGCTCACTTCAAGGTCACTCGAGCGGTGTCACATGACGGTTTAGGCAGAGTCACGTTGCAAACTTGCAGTTTCCTCGGCACTTTTGCTGTTTCTTGTCTAATTTCGCTCCAAGTCGTCAAGGTCATGGGAACCTGACTGAAACTCGGAGCGTAGTGTGAGAAACAGCAAAAGTGCAGAAAAATTTTAGGTTTCAACGTGACCTTGACCTTTTGTGACATCAATGACGTCATCTTGGTGACGTAAGGGGTGATGACGTCATCAGCACGTCATTTCTGTGACGTCATGGGTGTGACGTCATGGATGTGACGTCATTTTTGATGACGTCATCGATTGCGTCATCGATGACGTCATCGGTGAGGTCATTGACCTCGATGACGTCATCGCTCGGGTGACCTTGAAGTGAGCCAGCAGCCCCCTTTTTCCACTACTACCGTCATTTATTTGGACAGGACCTAAAACATGAACATTGTTGTACAGTAGGGTTTAATTTCTTTTAAAGGTAAAAATTATTATGTGGAGATGTTTGGAGAGGCAATTCATTTAGATGTACACTGACATCTAAATCCAAACATAAAATGAGAGTATGATTCCTTACCTAACCTAACCCGTTTGTTTCGGTTTAGGAATGCACAGGGAAATCAAGCCTGTTATTTACAAAACAAGTTCTATAATATGCGGGTGCTGGAGGTAAAATGTAGGCTATTTGAGTTAAATTGATACAATGAAGCTGTTTTCTGCCTTTACATATCGATTGTATAAACAGATAACCAGCAATTAGTCAGCTAGTTAGATCAATTAAATTTTAAATCTAATATAAAAATTATAATTGTGATACTATGGACCTCCCTTCTCATAGCTCTCTTCATCAAGCCAACCAATCTTGCAGAGCAACCTTTTGGGCAAAATTTGATATATAGTTTAAGACTTTACTCTGGATCGGTATGATTGGATTGTGAATTTATACGTTTTATTGAACATTCAAGTTCCAATCTGTCTCTGGTTGGCTGTATATTTTACCATTAACTAATATAAGCATATTTCATAACTAGCATGGCAGTTCTTTGCCTGTAGCACGTCTTAAATATAACACTTATGATCATGGCATTTTATTATTTTATTTGTTTTGTCCGTTGAAGGGAGTTAAATAATACATGTTATTTTAATTTTGATCATTCCTGGAAAATACAAAATTTTGGTCTAAAAAACCAACAACGACAACAGTATTAGGGCCTAATCTAGTTACGGGTTAAAGAGAGATGATCAAGAACAACAATGGTAGGTTTACTTTTTTCTCCAAAACTAAAATTCCTTCCTGCGTCCTAGATATAGAACAATTTTAATAAACTTACTGATTTGGTCGTCATCTCCCAACATTTTTTACCTTAATTTAAAAACGTATCAAAATCGAAATAGAAGTTATCTAAACCACACTTTCAAAACAATGTTATAAAAGTAGGCTGATTGCCGCCAAACTGAATTGTTAAATACTGTCGTAAGAAAAAAACGGTACACATAAAATGGCTATAACAATGTTGAAAATATTATCAACTGGACCAATTATTTGCTTGATAGGAAATAATAGGATAAGAAAATCGTGATGTAAAGAAAGATAACTGGATAATGGTTTTGAAATAACTGGAGCTGCAATGGTACGATGAATACTGTACCTCACAGTTGATTTGAGTTTAATTTATTCTGATTGAAAAATTAATGTGATTGAAATCAAGATCGCTTCTACAATGTTGAAAACTGTTTCACGAACAGAAATATTTTTCTTTTATATTGTAGAAACTCATAGTTGCAGAGATCTATTAAACTTATTGGATAACTATTTCCAATCCCACTGATTGATAGGCGAAATAAACAAGATTTTAGTGACAGAAAAAACTATTTACTCGAAGCAATTTATTGTTTAACCTAATTAGTAATTTAACAATTATGTTATGTCGACCGAACCCTTAAAGTAGAGTATAGTAGGGCCTATATGCAACGGTTTGTTTGAATTTCCTAAAATTATTATAACATTACTATTACTATATTCCCCAAAAAATTATCTTAAAAACTATTACTTTACTTTTAAAACTCAAAACTCTAAAACCACCACGATATCATATGTTTATTAATCATTATAAACTATACTTTTGTGTGCAGTTTTTGTATGAAATTGTACACAAAAATATTGACATTATGTATGCATATCCATCATAGAAACAGATTTATTGAAGTAGATTTATTAAAGTTGCCTAGAAGATGGTAGAAATGTTCTTTTTGTTTGAGAAACGTGAACAATAAGTGTCATTAACGCTACAGAGCCACGTCGCTGAGCCGCAATATACCGCACACTGGTCCTCCACACAAAGCCCCTCTGTACAATATGCTGTTACTTTATGTTTAAATTGTTTTAAAACATATGTATTGTGTGCCACCATTTCCCGTGCTCTATAAGTATTTTCATATTTGAATGTGAAGAGTTTTGTCGATATAATGTAGGCTACCATGTAGCGATTTTGACATTCTACATTTCTATGCACGAGGCAACTTGACAATGACAGAGAGAAAAATAATATTCGTTGAAGATTGTGGTATGTCAAAAGAGGAAATTTAATGATGTATATTCTATCTGTGCATTTTCTTAGTTCTAAGAAATTATTTGGGAAGGAAATGAAAAACTCAAACAATTGCGCTGATACACGCATAAAATTTTAAAGTAAAATAGTCATCCATCTACCACGTGGAGAGTCGTAACTAAAATGAAATAAATAATTGATGGGCCATCATTATTTTAAGTACAGAAGTTAGTTATTTTATTAAAACCCTGCTGTGAACAGAATGAAATGTTGAGTTAACGTTATTCGGCGATAATTATTTTGCACAAAATGTTTATAACCTTTTGTATAACAGAGAATGAAAAATTCCAAAAATTTCAAACTTGATTAATCCTTGAATAAACGTGAATTTTGAGAGTTAATATGAATTTATTTTTTAGAACGAGTGTCTCCAAAATAGAAATTCCTCGACATAGGACGGCGGAGGTGAAAACCTCCAGATAACTAAAGGTCGCCCTTAAATTGTCGACATAACACAGTTTTATATGTTTTTATGTTTTTCAGAGATTTAAACTCGATTATTACTCTCAATTTTGTCTCTCGATATAGAATTTTATAATTATAACAAGTGTCTTTTAATATAAAATAGTGCCAAAAGTTATTTTAAGGTAATTTTATGATAAAATTGTAAACATTCCCATGAAAAATTATTTTATGCGTATACATAAAATGTTAGTATACAGCTTAAATCAAATCCAATAATATAAGATTTTCAATACAAACATTAACAATAGTTAATAACAAGCAGCTCATTAGTTGACCTTATATTAATTGCACCTTTAGATATAGTCTTATATTATACCTTATTTATATTACATTTTATACTCGGAATGCATTTATATTCAGACTTATTTGGTTTATCCGTATATATTAATATATAGTATATACATAGCCACTAGGAGGCAGTAATATCATGACCATGTGACAACTCCGGCAATATCGGCAAATATATGATACCCCAGCTACTGGGCAAACATATTGCTTTTCATCACTCAAACTTTGAACAATATCATGTGGTTAGGAGGATTTATGTTAAAATTGTATTACTATCATCTATTGGTTTTATAGTTATAGGCTACATTGCCTTTTTTGTAGAACATTTTTCAGTCATTTTATATTTTAAACGTAAACAAATTCTTATTATAATTTTTTGTAGTTATATTTTGGCTATTTCTTATCTGGTTTTTGTTAACGTAAGTAATGCAGTGTGTTTCAAAATGAAAGAGCGGATTTATATTAACTTTTACAAAAACCCAGTAATCAATCTAAATTTATTTTATCTATCTATATATTAATACGCAAGCATGTTTCATTTCCTCCTTTTTTCTCAGCTCGTGGGCATCGTAGGATAAATCCGCGCATACCGTTAGAAAGGTATAGTTCTGTAGATGAGCAGAACGACATTCTAATTCACATCGGACTACAGGGATACGCCCTACAGGCTTTCAAAGTTCCAATGTTAATCTTATGGAGAAAGGAGAATTGAATGAATCATTAGACAGCTGTTGTAAAAACAACTACTAGAAAATTAGGAAGAAAACAGATGTTTTAGTACTAAAATGTTTTTAAGCTTCTTGGGTCCAGATCAACTGAAATTTTGATCGAATTTCGATCAGGAGGCGATCTCTAGTACTCATAAATGAATTAGTTTCTCTATAAAGAGATTTGCCTCTTAAATAAAAAAAAATATTCTTAGGTGCTATTGAAAGTTGCTACAACCCATTACACTCACTCGCTATGTGTGGGATGGGTTTCACATCCATCGTCAACTTTTAAATTGGAATATAAACACAATTTACATACTTTAAAGTTATAAAACCTCGGATTTACACTTTTTCCAATTCCGGTGACTACGTTAACAGCGCTGCACACGGTTGCGACAGCCAAGTCATACGCTTGTTCTCTGTTGATGTCTCCGGAAGTTTGCATCACGTCTGCAGGACACTGGCAGTCCGCGTTGCAGCGCTTCCGTCCTGTAATGTCGGGGAAGTACTTCTCTTGTTGCACACGAGAAAAACTCCTCCACTTCCACGCCTCTGATACGTGCGCTTACGTCATAAGAGTGGAGAATGATGTTTCTCATATGATCGAAAAAACAGTTTTTTATACTCAATGAGGCTTGTGAAACTTAGATTGAGGCGAAAAAGGCGATGGGTTTTTTATGGATCGTCCCCAACTCTAGTTACTATTCGGGTCATGCATGCCAATAGCTTGTGTTTTCATAGGGATATACTCTAAAAATATTCGCCAAAAACGATAGATAATCAGTATATTGCTGGCAACGAATTATATGAAAATGTGAGCATTATCTAGAATATTCTCAACCGTGCACTGGAGGAGGAAACACAAAAACTAAATTCCTCTATCACAGACCATTAGTATTACATAATCATGAACTCAACACCACTTGCACTTTTTAATGTAAAACTGGACCGTTTTTCTACTTTCATCCTGTCCGGCAATTTCCTGGAGCCCGCGGCATCGCAGGACCTTGCTGCTCTGCTCTGATGAACTTTCTCTGCACCACTGGCTTTCTGTCAATTATCAGTATAAACACGTGTTGGCGTGAGATGAACCCAGATGGCCACATGTGAGAAAGTCCTGGTGACATCGAGCAACTGGTTCAGGGTGAAAGCACTTCCTTATAAAAAGTATAATCTTCGTCTAGGATTAGTCTTAAAAGAGTTTAGCAAGTTTTCTCTTAAAGGAATAGAATAATATGGATTCGAAATAGAATAAAAGAAATCATAGAGCAGGCATTATAATGATTGTTAATGATGATATCTATCTAACAACAATCGAGGTATCCTGGAAACGGAAACCAAGACCAAAATTTCTACCGTTCCTTTACCAAAACGTTAAAGATTATTCTGATATACAGGGTGGATAAAAAATAACCTACATGGGCTTTGTATAAAAAAAACTATATTTCAGAATGGCCAAACAATAACAAAACGGTATTACCAAAGATCCAAGCTTTGTCTGGAAAGTAGAAAAATTCAATTTCCTCTATCTATCTATATATTAATTTTATTTGCAAATATTAAAGAACCTGTATAAACATTGCTTTCGAACATTGAAAATAAATGCTGCAGTATATTTATATTAGAATTAGTTTGTAATAAGTTACGTCTATAGGACAATATTTGGCAATGAAAATGCACGTCTCTAAAATCCGAATTCGTTACCGTAACAAACAAATATAATTTGTAAATTATACAGGTATCCTAATATACCCAGGATTTGATCATATTTGTAAAAGCGAGATATTTTAAGAGATATCATAATGTGATTCCTATGATAAATCCTTAACATAGGATAAGGATCCCACCTCCATAACATTTGTCTAAATACCTAATTTGTCAGCTAAAAAAAAGAAACATCTGTATACATTTTCCGTAACTCCGAACCCACGACTTGCCACCAGCTGTTTCGCAGTGACCGAACGAAGCGCACGCTTGTCCTTGTATTCCAACCACACACCTCCTACCGCCATGCCCAACCTTCTGTGGACAAAATCGGCCAATGTCACAGCAAGTATTAAATATTTATCAGTTTTCTTGTAGCCGTCACTTGAGTCTTCGGTTAATTGTTGAGGCACATTATCATCTGACTCGAGAATGATTATTCCGAAGTATTTGTCATTGAATTACCGTATATTGTTAGGTAAAGTTGAGGTTTGCATACCAAATTATGGAACAGTAGCTTGAAGTATATTTTATAAAATTAACAAAAAGTTATAAGCTGGTAAAAATTTATTTTGAATTTGGAATTACAAAAGATCAATGCAGTATAATAATAATTTGCCACAAATTATTTACAATGCGGCTACACATTAACACATTTTAATATCTAAGTGAAAACCCATAGCAGTTACTGAAAAAAACTAACACTCTTTCAGTTATTTTTATGTTCTTTGAATTCTATGATATACGTAGGATATCATCTAAGGATTGAATTTTGTAGATTTTCTAGAGTGTTTATATTATATCACAGATTTATTTAAATTCAATACAAAGTGTTTATAAAAGAATTCCGGGATTTTCAACAAACATTACAGAAAGGCTATGCAAAATAATTAAGCTATTTAAACACATCAATCTGAAGTTAAACAAGTAAGTTTTGTTTAACGTATTGTCGTTGTGATCAAGAGGAAAGGCTAAACAACAGAGTTCATAAATGGTCGGATAGGCAAGGATGCGTCTATTCCTTGACCTCTCAGGAATTCTTATTCGACCCCTTTAAACTTTTTTCTAGGGTTACATAAAGAAAATTGTGTATGCAAATGCAAACAAAATTCAAGATGAGACATCTGCTCGAGCGAATTTCAACAGCGTTCATGCACGACTGTAACATCAGAAATGCTGCAAAACACTTGGCAAGAAATCGAATATCACATTGGTGCCTGCAGAGCAACAAATGGAATGTATGTTCCAAAGCTCACTTTGGAATGTATTAAGGTATGAAAAAAAACTTTGTATTTTCCTCTTCAATTTGACATTTTGATCGTTTAAATTTTAAAAACTATCAATAGAGCCCACTCAAAATTCCGGCTTTCTTTCATACAAAATTGATTCATGGAAACAAATTTCATGCGTATGCTACAAACAATTATGGCAATTTCCGTTACACTAAATACCAAAGGGGTCAAACCGACTGTACTTGTTCGGGACGGGCTCAATTAACTACAATGCCGCCATTGCGGTGTGCGGGCACAATAAAGTCGGCGAGGTTATAGTTAGTTGCTAATTTGAAAGGCGCAAGGAACAAAGATGAGGATGATTAATGGAGATGGAGCATGTCAGGCGAAAACTCGACCAGCCGACGAGACTATTGTGTGGAAATGGACGGGGCCTGAGGGGCAACCTGGCATGTGTGAGGCGAGGAAGCACTGGAGGGGCAAGCGAGCATACGATCAAGAAGGCTGCGATGGCTGTGGGGCGGAAATGTTGACCAAGAAATCTAGAATGAGAAGGAGGTAGGTGACATCAACAAAAACAATAACAAAATCAATGACGTCAAAGGTGCAACTCTTAAACTACTATGCAAACCACACATGCATCAAGATAAATAAACACATGACGTCAGAGGTGCAGGACCGCTGCAATCAACTGTTGGTGTCACATACCTTGGTTTGTTCTAGATACACTGGGATAATCAACAAATTGTACATAGAGTAATAGTATGTGTTGTTTTAGGAATGATTTCAGACATGTCTCTCACTAAAAGTAACTTTATAAATCAAGTTCAAGTTTCAAATTTTTTAATCCCGTGCCGTTTTTGGGTAGAGAAATTTATGGATCGTGACCAAGTTATTCATTTTGTCTTGACTGTTACCGTTTTCTGTTTAGCTAAAGTATTCGTCTCTTTAATTTCCTATTGTTTCCGGTTTCTTTCCTAGATAAGATAAACTAAAATCACTTAAAACGGCAATAATTAAAAATTTTAAAAGTAAAGGTACGCGTTTAGCCTTGAAAAATTGTAGGTAGCCTATATAAAACAATTTTAATATTTTTTATAGAAGTGGTTTCTGAAAAATGTATTCCAGAGCAATTACAAATATAATAAAAAATGCGAGGGCCTTCGTAGGCCTAATTCTTCTCTCCCGTTCCGGCTGCAAATTTGTGTGATTGTTTACCATATAGGCCCAACTCCAGTGTTGGAGCTTGTACGCGAAATCATGCCTACTACACAAAAAGGTACTTCATGCAATCTTCAACAGATCTGCTTAACAGATTTGCCAAATAAGTGAATAGATTGCAATTGCTAGGTTAACTCGATGAAAAAAAATGAAAAAAAGCTAAAATGACTTCAAGTGGCCATAGATGTACAAAAACTTAATAATAAAATACTACAGTAATAGTGAATCGGTCGTAATGTCCCAATATCATATTTTTTTATACATTAAGATCAAATAATTAAAAAATCTAAATAGATAAATAGATCCGACTAGTTCAAACAATTCAATAGAAATAATTGTCGCCAAACCAAGAAATAAGTACATTGCCAAACCTTTTTGTGTAAATTTATAATTAGTTGTAACAGACTAAAATTATAATTGAATTAGAATAAAAATAATAAAGACCCTAAGTAAGGCCTATCAACTAAAGTAATTATTTCCAACGAATGTCCCCCGAAAAGAACTTTTAATATTATAACAACGTTTCTGTGTAATAGGCTGAGCTATAAATTCGAAGTTGACTATGGCTACTTCTCAATTTTGAAATGGGAACATTATTTTGAATTTGCCTGTATTTTATTATGTCTAACATGATGTTATAACTTATAAATTTATTATGTTTAAACATCATTTTACAACATTACAAAATCAACATTTAAATAAAAAAAAATCTTAAATTTTTTTCAAACTTACAATAGTTATGTAACATATTTATTTTTACGCTAAATTTATAACCTCAAAACTATGTAAAAAAACATTAAAAGCTAATAGGTTTATAAATTTTATATTACTGTACTTCTTTATTCTAACTCCTTTTTTAAATACCACTTGACGCCACTAAAATGCCCTTCTTTCAAAATATCTTGTCTTTTTCCAATTTGAAAATACCTAGATAACTCACATAATCTAAATTGATGTAATGATCCAGACCTTTGATACCCATGAATAAAATATTAACTAGTTAGAAAGTAAACTCGAATAAATAAGACAGCTGTACAGTTATATCATGCATAAATTCCTTTAATATCCACACATACTTTCGATATTTTAAGTTATTCAATATTGAATTACAAATGGAATTACGCTAGAACAAATTACAACATTTAATACAAAAAAGTAAATAATTATCATTAAAAACTAAAACGCTGATGTGCCACTAGGACTGTAGCTTAAGGATGCAGTAACGCTGTAGGAACAGCGGTTATACAGTGTGTGGTGGGGCTAACCACTGCATACATCTCGCTGGAGCTTCCTCAGCAGTTAAATTTTACCATAAATTACAAACACAGCCCGGCCGAGCGGAGAGTTTACGAACTGTTCAAATACCAAGTACATTCTCCTCTCGATCCATTTTGAAATGTTTTTAGCTATAACATCGTTAGTTATAAAATCCAAACTTAACATTTTACGGTATACGTTTAATTAGTAAACGATAAGATTGAAATATGTATGTGAACGTTTCGTTTTCAGTCCAAAATACAATACAGGATTACAAACTCAAGCCAATATTTACAAATATAATATTTACAGTAAGTATATTATAAATAGGGTTAGGGTCCGTTTACTCTACCGACCATAGACTCTACGGCCCTCTTAAATATTAAATAAAATATAACATGGGGCCACTTACTCTACCGATCATAGGCTCTATGGCCCTTCTTAATATTAAATAAAATATAACATGGGGCCACTTACTCTACCGATCATAGGCTCTATGAGCCTGTTTGAATATTTTTATATAATTTAAAGCGATCGTAGAGCCTATGCACCCATTTAAATTAAATGTATGGGTCCAAAGCATCTACTGGCTCATAGAGTCTATGAACCTTTTCAAAATAATATTAAATAAAATTATAAAATAGGGCCATAGAGTCTATGAACCTTCTCCAATTAATATTAAATAAAATTATAAAATAGGGCCATAGGCTCTATGAGCCGTTTTATATTAAATACGTTATATATTGGAAAAGAGGTCCACTTACTCTACGGGTCCGTTATATCTACTCTGTACGCACCACTCGCTTCCTTCAGCTCTCGTGCACAAACGAACTGAGATAATGTCACCCGGTTTTCTGCATCCTATTCTACGATGAATAAATATCAATCTATCAATATATGTATCTCTGCATCTATATATCTATGTACCTATCTATCTATATATTTATCAATATCACACGAAAAGGCGATTTTTTTTTAAACGAAGCTCCTCTCTTATTTGTAGACAAATTTTAACGTTTAAGGTGTAGAAAAATTCGTTTCAATCAATGCATCTCTTTCCATTCACTCATCTATCTATCTATCTATGTATCTGTCTACATATTAAACACAGATTTATGAGTATCATATATCTAGAGAATTATCTATCCCATATTTATAGATCTATCTATCTATGAAACACCATCCAAAACTGGGGAATTAGCAGAAATATTTCAGTGATTTTACAGCGGAGACGATGACTCTTAATTGGTGTTCACACAAACATGGAGGGTTTTGCAGTTTTAAAAATTTCCGCCTCCGTGACCAAAACCGCACAGAGTGTAACCAGCATTAGTGCATAAAAACTAGCTTGTATCCGCATGCCTTGCAATGCCAAACTTAGGAATTTTTGGCTCTTCAGGTGATTGTTTTTGCTATACGCTCACTCTCCACAAGTCTATATTATCCTCTATAGTTTTTATTACCAATCTTCATACAATACTTTAAATGAGAAAGCTACCTAATTCATAATATTGTATTTACTTTCACCTGATTCAAATCATCAGACCAAAACTTTAGTATTTACTTTCGTTATATTTATCCCCATGATGATCTTTTTTAACGTGGCTCAAAACTATAGGACTATGTTTTTCAATGACAACGTTTTTACATATAGTATTAATGTAAACGACTAAGCCCTACTTAAAAAAAAAATTCTTAATGCATCACGTGTTGTATGATACCATAGATAACGTTGTTATGGTTAATTGTAACAAGTTTAACTTAATGTGATTGCAATAATCTCTCGTAAGTTTAATTTATTTATTTCATTGTCATACCCTTAGTCGACTAACCATTAGGAGACTATATTATCTTATAATATCATGGGGACAGAGCCTATGCTCGGTAAAATTATAAAGCGTCACTTTCCTTTCTCAGGCAAAGCTCGATCGCTCCGTTTACTTGCTGACTTTTCTTGGCTCGTTTGCTTCGCTCAATCGCCAGGCCAAATGGTGCTACACTTTGGTGTAAATTCGAACCACAGGTTAAAGCTGAACATATTGTTTTTTTTTTTTTTTTTTTTAAGATGTGTATAGTTATAAACTCATTTTTGTTCAATTATGTAGCTATCAAAATCTCCATAAGGATAACTTATGGAGATTTTTGGAACTTTGATGGGCTCTAAGACAAAAAACGAATTTTTACCATTCACGGGACCAACTTCAATTTATTCGTCGTGGTCAAATAAACTCTCATATTCAACCAACAAATAAAAGATCCTAGGACACAAGAAATTTTGCTCTTGTATAATAGTTAACACGGTTTCGAGAATTATCGTGTTAACTTATATATATATATATATATATATATATATATATATATATATATATATATATATATATATATATATATATATATATATATATCATTATAAACACATAACCCTGCATTTGTCACATACCCCTGCGTGGGATAAGTGTTCGAATATACACACCGAAATAGATATGTATAGACACTTAACCCCATTATTTTTTTTACCATCACTTATCCCTGCATTGGATCAGTGTTGCCAACCGTTAATAAAAACCACAAAAACAAACAATGCAAGGAAACGTTAAATCTAATCCTAACGCAAAAAAGTTTAATAACAATTAAAAATAATTGTTTTTACATGCGAACTATTAGAAAAAACGACATAATGATGGTAAAACTGTTGTGGCGATAAAAAACGTAACAATTAAAGAAAAGTTTTATACCTTTAGAGATACGTAGTCTAACTAAATGGTTTCGATCTAAGGAGTAAAATGTTTTATTTGTTCTCTTAAATTTATTCTTAATCAAACCCTTAAGCTATTTTTTTACAATAATTAAAGCAATTATTATAATGAATGCAACTAGTACACCACTTATGAGAACCTTACAGATTCGTAGTCAAACTATATGTTTTCGTCCCCGAGGAGTCTAAGCTGGTTATTTTCGTCACGTGAAATGTTTACCATTTAGGCGCTCCGCGG
The DNA here is from genome assembly GCA_030545055.2 of Neoaliturus tenellus. Lineage (NCBI taxonomy): Eukaryota > Metazoa > Arthropoda > Insecta > Hemiptera > Cicadellidae > Neoaliturus > Neoaliturus tenellus. Next base: position 283,874,574 of record CM061531.1, on the reverse strand, counting down.
GAAAAGTCGAAAAATTAAAATAATTAATTAATTAACCGTGTAAGTAATAAGGTTAGAGTCTATGTTAATATAACAAAAATATGTAAAATTATAATGAACAATAAGTTTCCACTGAAGTTTTTTCTTGATCAAACTCTTATGCTATTATGTTAATGATTAAATCAACCATTTAAATAAAAAAGAATATTCAATAACTTTTACACCACTTATCAGAACCTTACAGATTAATAGTCAAACTTATATGTTTTCAACCCCAAGGAGTCTAAATTTGTTATATTTTTAAGTGAAATGTTTACCGATTAGGTGCTAAGGGGAAAAAGTCAGAAGGACTAGACAAATTAAGTCGTCCTAACTATGTAAGTAATAAGCGTAAATGATATGTTAATACATCGATAACTGTGTAAAATTATGGTGAAGATATAAGTTTTTCTTTGAAGATTGTTCTTAATCAAACTATTATGCCATTATAAGTATAATATTTAAATCTACCTTTAAATTGTAAAGAATACACAATAACTTGTACACCACTTATCAAAACCTTACAGATTTCTAATCAAACTATATGTTTTCGACCCAAGGAGTCTAAATTAAATAATAATTTAATTTACCGTCCAAACCTTCCTTAAACCTTAAACCTCAAGAGATTGTTTCAAGAATCAATAAACATATAACAACATATAATTGGTTATATGTTCAAGTGAAATGTTTACCTTTTAGGCACTACGCGGAAAAAGTCGGAAGAACTAATTAAAAATAGTGTCTTGACGCTACGATATGACGAACTTTCACAATAGCAGTCTATGGAGGAAAACAATTTCATTAAATATATCCATCTATATTCTATTTAATACGAACGTAAGCAGTTTTTTGTAAACACTACTCCTCTCTCATTTATAGACGAAATTCAATGTTTGAGATGTCATAAGATGCGTCTTAGTTTGTAGTTTTCTTATAAGTTTTTAGATTTTGTACATTTCTACTCTGAAGGGCATGGGAAGCCTTTAAAGTTAGTTTTTTGTCCATAAGATTAACATGGAGAATAATTTGTATTGAATTGCAAAATAAATACAATAATACAGCTGTTGATAGTAAAACAGACCAACGCTAAATAGTAAAACGCCAAATAGTAAAACGTCAAATAGTAAAACGCTAAATAGTAAATAGTAGTAACGCTGACATAAAACAGTTTGGCCTAGAAGCTAAATATAATTTTGAATTTTTATGCAAAGGGGCTAGGTTTTACTACCAGGTACTCGGGTAAATGCAGCGCATTGCACTGCACAGATACCCCTATTTATATTTCATATCATTAAATAATAGCTCAAATGTGATTGTGAAAGTGACAAGATTTAAAATCCTACTGTAGGGTAAAGGCACCAGTGAGTAACCGGTAAAGAGTCATCTATGTGTGTTACCAGATCCTACCAGGTCATTTGTGTCCACAAAATTTCTAAACCTCTACTGCCTTTTAATGCAAATCTTAGGAGTATTTATAAATAGTATAATTAATAAATAATTATAAAAAGGTATATAAAAATATAACATCTCTTTGACAGACACGACTCCAGTAAGTGACCATTCTCGACCAAGTGAGTGACCCCTTTTACCCAGTAAGTGCCCGGCGAATTTTCTTACTAAAGTAATAGTTATACCTTACAATAAAATTTATTGTAAGTCTTATTATAAAGGTGTATTGTAAGTCTTATTATAACGGTGCATTGTATGTTGATATTTTGTTTAAAATAAAAAAAAAATAAAAGTCCACCACTGTATGGCACTAAAAATGGCTGTACCCGCAAACATCCCTATTTGACTAAAGCATGTAAATGAGTCACTATGTTTTGCATAGACCTTTTTACTGCACCACATAGAGGCATTTTAGCCCACGGTATAAACGGTGTATGAGCATGAATGGAAAAATTCATAATTCGGTTTACATTTGTTTAGGCTAATGGATATGTGACCAGATTAGATGTCATCATCATAAAAATATGCCATTGCAAATTTTGTCAATGGATTATCTGAGTACTTCTTACCTAAACAGTAATTGCATCGTAAATGTAAAATGATCCCACTGCCTCTTAATGTTGAAGCTATTCATTATTAAGTGTCCAAAACTGAATCAAATTCACCCATTTTACTCACTTTTGGAGAATTTGTGAAAATGAAAAGCTATACAAAGATAAATTAAGGATAAAAGTGGTTGTGGGTAACTAACTGTTATGTTTTAGCATCACAGCGGGCAAAAAAACTTAACTGATTTCGGACTTTTTGGTTGAATGGTCCTGTTAACTTTTTCCTGTTAAATCCTCACTGGATTTGTTAATTTTTCTAACCCATTAAGTGACCACCGCTGAAAATTGAGAAAAACACACAAAATTTAACGAGTCTTTAAAATGTACTTTGATTCACAGAATATCATAAAATACACCAATAACAACCAAGAGTTGTGTACAATTTTTATTAAGTCAGCTCGGTAATTTATCCTATCAATATGTACACTCATCTTTCATTCATATTTATATTCAGGTTAAAATACCCACTATGTGAGGTCCCCTTCTCAAAATAGTGATTTAGTGAATGTCTAGTCAAGCGCGCTGCCTGTCATAAATTTCGGCATGTCCCCGTAGTGACAGATTCAAGTTCGCCGACTTTGCAGGTAGCGAGCGGTCCAGGCGGTAACATTGTTCTTTACTTGGAACATTAAACCCCGTATCCGTCCGTGCCCAAACAATAGCGCCCCGAAATTCGCCGCTGCGTCATTAGGGGTTAGAGTTGTTTGTGATCAGCTTTCCCCGTTTTACAAACTTCTGCTAATTATTTGTCATCTTTATCTAAAAATATTTAAAACGACAGCAAGATTTAGGTAAAGCCAGTATCCTACGTTTAAACTTAGGTAACTCATGCAATCTTCTTGTGATATCTCAGACATTTCTACGAGCCCATTTCGTTCTGCCGGACGGCCCGCTCATGGGTGGGTTAGGCTCCCCAGCTTTTCTTCGGACTAAGTTTCACTGGACTGCATATTCAATGGGTGAAAATCGTGGATTTCACGGGACCATTGGGTGGTAAAAGGCCGCGGAACCGAGCGACGGAAATAACAACAACACTTCAATATACCTATATTTTTGCCTACTGAAACAACGAATGATTACTTGATGAAAGATTCTGTTGGAAAGGGTGATTCTTGCAGTATTTATAGCATTAAAAAGATGTGTAATGAATTATAATTGCATCTAGTTTAATAAAAGTTACTACTTTTAAATCAAATGAAATATGTAGGATGTGAAATAGTGTTTTACTTTTGGTCAAGTAAAAGCTGTCATTGGGAATTTTGTAGCGAAGATTCAAAATTTTATTTCTCACTTGAATCATTTATTTGTGAGGTCCCCCATTAGCTGAAAGATTTAAAAGAGCGTCGTAAACTTACGCGGAAGAGCGGAGATTCGCGCAACTCATTATGTTAATGTATGGGCGCTGCAAATAGATTGGGAAGTAACTTACTATTATACAGCATGTCACATAATGGTTTCAAAAAGATACATGGGTAATAGGATAAGACTTAATAACATTTTGGCGTTGAGTTTTTGTTTAGTATAGTTTAAAGAGATTTTCTTTAACATTTGCTCTCTTAGAAGGTGGATTATATAAATTGATCGTCTAAATTAATTTAATATAATAAGGATAAAAAGATGTAATATCTGTATTCCATAGAAAAAAGTTCTACCAATAAAGTATAACATTTATTCAGCGTGAGATATATTTTTTCAAAATTTTTATGTGATTTATATAATACTAGCTGTTACCCGTCACGGCTTCGCCCGTGTTGAATTTGTTTTTTAATCTCTTTTAAGACCTACGAAATCTTCTTCCTTAATATATTCATTTAGATTAATACATTGAAATAGTGTGAGCGGGGTACCTATGGACAAAGAGGAACGATCATGTAAAATATTAACCCCGTAGGCCATAGAGTAATTTTTAAGTCCAGTGGGGCCGAGCCCTAAAAGGTTTCAAAAACTATATTTCCAAAATTGTTACTTGGTGACTTACTATGAGCAAAGAGGAACATCCATGTCAAATATTAACCCAGTAGGTCATAGAGTAATTTTGAAGTCCAGTGGGGTGGTGCCCTAAAGGACTTCAAAAACTATTTTTCCATAACAGTTTCTTAGTACCTTTGAGTAAAGAGGAATATCCACGTCAAATTTTAACCCCGTAGAATCTATTGTAACTTAAAGGTTCTGTGGGGTGTAGTTCTAAAGGAAATTTGCAAAATCGTTTCCTAGGGAATGTCAATGAGTAAAGAGGAACGTCCATGTCAATTTCCAACCCCGTAGGCCATAGAATGAGTTTTAAGTCCAGTGGGGTGGAGGCCTAGATAAATTAAAAAACTATATTTCTCAAACGATTTGAGGTAATTTTGAGGTTACTTCAGAGCCCTGAAGTAAATGTGTAAGCCACTTTTTATTGAGCACCTATGACCAAAGAGATTACTCCAAATTTCAACCCCGCAGACCCTATAGTTCATAGATTCGTTGTTTCTTTCAATTCATATTGTAATTGACCATAATTGTAACATTATATTGAAATTTCGAAGACAACTGGGGTGGAGCCCTAAAGGGATTTTTGTGAAAGCGTTTCTTAGTGATCACCAAAGAGCGAAGAGGAACGTCCATGCCAAAATTCAACCCAATAGGCCCTAAAAGTAATTTTGAAGTCCCGTGGGGCGAAGCCCTAAAGACGCTTTAAAAAGCGATTTTTAATGAGCACCTATGGGCAAAGTGTGTCTTCTATTTCAAATTTCAACCCCTTAGGTCACCTGGCTTTTCATATTCTTTGTTCCCTAGATTTATATTTAAAATTGGCCATAAGAATAACATTAGACCAAAATTGAAATTGTGTGTGGCAGAGCCCTGATAGAATTTTGTAAAACAGTTTCGTAGTGAGCACGTACATATGAGCAAAGAGGAACATCCACTTCAAATTTCATCATCATAGATCCTATAGTTTTTCAGATTCGTTGTTTCCTAAATTCGAACTAAAAATTAGCTATGAATAACATTATATAGAAATTTTGAAGTCCTATGTGGCGGAGCCCTGATGGAATTTTGCAAAACCGTTACTTAGTGAGCATCTATGAGAAAAGAAGAACGCCCATGCCAAATTTTAACACTGTAGGTCCTATAGCTTTTCTGATTCGTTGTTGCCTTGATTTGTATAATATAATATATTGGCCATAAGAATAATATAAAATGGAAATTTTGAAGTCCTTTGGGGTAGAGACCTGAAGGAATTTTGCAAAACCGTTTCTTAGGGAGAATTTTTTAACACAGAGGAACGTCCATGGCAAATTTCAACCCCCTATACCCTATGGTTATAAAGATTCGATGAGACTGAGTGAGTGGTGTTTGACAAAGTAGACTAACCTAACCCAAATTCTTAACTAATAAACATTTTTACACCAGTTAAATTGTTTACAAAGATAAAAATATTGTCGTATAGTTACATCGTATTATTTCACTAACAGCTGATAGCTTTGAATCTTCAACAGCTAATTACATCAAATCTTTGAAGTCGTGTGGGGCGGAGCCCTGAAGGAATTTCGCAAAACCATTTCTTAGTGAGCACCTATGGGCAAAGAGGAACGGCCATTCCAAATTTCAACCCTGTAGGTCGTATAGTTTTGGAGATTTGTTGTTTCCTAGATTCGTATTTTAAGTGTTCCATAAGAATAACATTGTAACGAAATTTTGAAGTCGTGTGGGGTGGAGCCCTGCAGGAATTTCGTAAAACCGTTTCTTAGTGAGCATCAATAAGTAAAAAGTAACGTCTATACAAAATTTTAATCATGCATGCTCTCTACTTTTGGAGATTCGTTGTTGCTTTGGTTTGTATTAAAAATCCCCCCATAAAAATAACATTGTAACACAATTTTTAAGTCTTGCGGGGTGGAGCCCTGACGGAATTTTGCAAAATCGTTTCTTAGTAAGCGTTTTTGAGCAAAGATGAACGTCCATGCCAAGTTTTAAACCCTCTATACCTTACAGTTTTGGAGATACTCTGACACGTGAGTGAGTGGTATTTGACAAATATATAGTACATATTACTTTTATTTAGAGATAATATTTAAGAGTAGAATTAACTATAGTACGGTATTGTGCATGTTGCTTGGCCAGCGTCTTTAAAAGAATCAATGTAGCGGAAATGGATAGTGTTACAAAAATACCTCGGATAAAAATATTTAAACACTCCCTCTTACAACTTCGTCGCGGACACTCTTTCAAAAGATAAAATATTTCTTAATCAAAGATAAAAAAAACTTCTTTCCCTGCTACATTTTTTGTCAATAACCAACAAGAAATAAACATTATCTTAGTTTCACTAATAATATTAATTAATTAATGCAGAACATTTCTTTGGCATCATAGCAATAGAAAACAAAATTAAAGATATCTCCTATATGCTGTATGTGCTTCAGCATGAGTGATAGTTAAATTATTGCTATTAATTTAAAACAAATAAATCACCTACCGTGACAATGCCGAGGGGTTTTGGTAATTTTAATTTGAGTTATATTAGTATTATCATAAGATAAAAGGTTAGTGTACATAGTCAATGATAATTGTAAGTGTAAAAATGATTCTATCACCTTTACACATATATATGAAGTACTGTTGTAATTGAAGCAAACAATTCATGTTCTTCAAATGGCGAATAATATTCTATTTAGAGACTGGCACATTTTTTTCGTTTTCTTTCACTTCGGTCCGTGGTATAAGTGAACGTCGACGTAGAACAAAAAACTCACAACTTAACTATCAATCTCAACCCTTATAATTATATACAACTGCCTGGGCCTTTTAAAATCTGCCAACCAATCCCAAAACGGGTGTTCTCACGTCAAACAATAAAGATCTATCGCACTAGGGCCTTAAAGGGTCTGGAGAGGCTAAAGGAACTACCTAAGGATGTTGTAAAATTGTGGGAGGTAGGCCAAATCATTCCACACAGACCATCAGTAAATTATTACTTTCTTAATACAGTACTCTAAAATATTTCATCTTCGGAAGTTACAGTAAGCACCAATAGTGCCATCAAATTTCAATTAACTTGAAACATAACAACGGTAACACAATGAAAAAATACATATTTAAAAAAAAAATTAATTCAAACTATAATCTTTTTTAACTTAAACTTTTCCAGGAATATTGGGGTGGGGGGTTGATTTAAACTATAAACAAAAAAATCACATAAAATGTAAACTCGTAACAAACACGGTCAAGTAGCAGATTGGATGCAACTAGTAAATGTGTTGCTCGAAATCGAGCAATTTAATCTGCACTATCCCATGACATAATTAATTTGTTGTTTATTTTTAAATTATTTGTTATCTGTGGGGTGTTCCACACAAATCCAATATTGTGATTATCGCCAAAAACCACTTATATACAGCTGTTAAACTAGCAGATGTTTAAAATGCTTTATTTAATCCCAAAGCTTTTTAATTAGAAAATTTGAGATTTCAACGGTGAATAGCGCCTTTGTTTTCAGTCCGATTCTCATCAGCTTTTAGCGGAAACAACTAGAGAAGACCTATCCGACGACACCAAAAGCTTGAAATCGGTTAAAAATTGTAGGAAGAGTTCTCCACAAAAAAAAAAAAAAACCTTAGAGCATTAATTAAGTATAGATAACGGTTTTAATAACTTACTAGTAGGCCTATACGTGTTGCTCGAAGTTGAGCAATTTATTTAGATACAATACAAATGTTACTTATAGTTTTAAATCAATTACATCCAACCAATCCAATATTGTGAATATCTGTAATCACAAAAACCTACATGTATTTACAGCTGAACAATAACAGATGTTTAAAATGGTTGATTCAATCAAAATGGTATTTTAATGGGAAATTTTGAGATTTAACTGGTGGATAGCGCCTTTATTTTCAGTCCGATTCTCATAGGTTTTTGGCGGAAACAATTACAGACAAAGCCGTATCCAACGACACCAAAAACTTGAGAATCGGTTGAAAATTGTAGGAGTAGTTCTCAAGACAAAAAACCCCTTAGCGTATTAAAAGATATTAAGATAATAGCGTATTAAGTATAGATGCTATTTTTTCAGAGAGTCCAAGCCAGCTGTTATGTTTCTAAGCCAAACCTATGCCTTGTTAAACTTAACAGTTTTCAAGTAAATTGATAAATAACAACTGTTACAAATAATATTACAAAAGTGGTACACAATGTGTTTACTACAATGTATGTGCCACAATGTGTGTGGTACAGAGTGTAAAATTACCAGCTAATATGCAACAGTGAAATAATAAAATAAAATAAAAAATAAAAAAAACCACGACAACAAACCAAAAGGCTTCAGTCAAAGCAATGTTTATTAGCAAGGATAAACAAACCATTCCTCCATTTGGTTTTCCTATATACTGTATGGTAACTCCCACGAAGGATCTGGTTTAAAAGGGAAACGGACACTGTGCCAGCTCATCGTTATCGGTTGGGGTCATAAAAAATGTCAATATCCATCTCGCGGCTACTGAGCCAGTTGCCAGGTAGACCCGCATTGGGGTTGGGGGAGAGAGAGGACGACGCCGACGCTGGGAGAGGGGCCGGATGGCCCAGTGTAATACGTTTCTTAGAACCCGTGCCCGTGGCTAAACAATGAGGGACGATGATTTCAATGATTTAAAACCGAATGTAACTTTTGTATTGTATCAAAATGAATTGCTCGATGTCAAGCAACACGTGCACTAGGGATAACTTAAAGGATAATTTATAAACAGCTGTTATTATTAAATTATTGAGGGAATAAAAAAAAAGATTAGTAATAAAAAACTAGACTATACTATAGACTTGTGAACGAGCTAAACTTTACAGGGATTGAACGCAGTGAACGAGCTCACCTGAAGGGCAAAATATTTCTCATGTTGGCATTGCGAAGCATGCCGGGTCAGCTAGTATTAATTAATTAAAGATTACGAAGAAATAAGACTTTTTCTCGTGTAGACTTGTATTTATATTATTTATATACAGAACTAAGTAATTTGCAAAGTGTAAAAACTTTCGAGCCGCTTTATTTTAATCTGGAAAACTTGCGTCTAGTCTCACTTAATTTACGCGTATTATATTTCATTACTTTATTTTATAATGATTTTATATTAGAGCTTGTATAAAGTTTTGTATGACTCATACTGGTTTAAATAGTTTTTATAAATAAACAATTTTTACCTTTAAAATGTTATTTTTATTCTTTGGTATTTTTTTGTGATAGAAAAATTAACCAAGCAGACCACTTATCCTCAAGGATTGGAATTTGATACGGTAATTTTTCAATTGTATAGTACTGTATTAACTGAGTAAACAGCAATTATATAAGTAAAATATTGTATTTATTTTTCATTCCAAAACAGAAAAAAATTTGAATATATATGAACTTAAACGTTTTTCTTTAAAAAGTTACATGATTTACATTACTCTCTATTTGAATCGTGTGTAAATTTATACTAAGGCTCGCTGGGTTTAGATGTGTCATAATTATGTCTGCATTAAATGGATCAACAGACTCAACAGAATCAACAGACTCATGTAGTCTTGTTTTTCATTATTACAGTATAATGACAGTTGCTTGTACATTTACAGTAATCTTATTTTTGTTCAAGATAATTTAAACGATTTCATTAATCAAAGCTTTGTTCATAATCATAATACAAGATATGGTGAAGACCTGCTTAAACCGAATATTAGAATTGATAAATATCTCAAGAGCTATAAGTATCAAGAAATTCTGCTTTTGAACAAGTTGCCACTTAATGATATTCTATTACCAATAGAAAGAAATGTTTTAATGTTATTGCCAAGTGGCTTAAGAGTGGAGTTTCTCATACAGTGGATGAATCTTAGCACTGTACATACAGACATTCAATATACTGATGTTATGAAGATTTGACAATGCCCTTTGTATATTAAAGGCAAATGAACTTCTTGATTCTCAATTAATCAGCTGCTAAAAAAATAAGAAACTTTAAACAATTCAAGAATCAAAACGTATTTATGCTAATTGTTTAGTTTTTATTCCATCAATTGTAGATTCAATAGTATAACTCTGAATTATTTTTTCATTCCATTAAAACAAAAATTTATTATAATTATATACGTTTTTGGTACTGTCCATAATAAACCAAATCCTTTTGAGCTTTTGCTCTTCTACTGCATTTAGACAAATACCTCTTGTTTTTACAATCAGCTGTTTGAAGGGTTGTAAAATAAATTTGTAAGGGTTTTTAAATTTCGATCTTTGTAATATGAGGAAATAAGTTGACGTTAAGTAAATGAAATCAGCTAAAATAACAAAGTTTTTCTTTTATTTGATACAAACTGCATGTAATTCGGTCCAGTAGAAGTCTCAGACCAACTGTCCATAGTAGTGAATAATTTTACTTTTCCCCATGTTTATAAGATAATTTTCTTTTTCATTTTTGACCAATTTAACGAAAATCCTTTTTAAATACATTAAAACCTGGTAATGAAGGACAGAAAAATAGTATAGGAACACTAATATAAGACAAACTATTAGGACACTAGTAGGAACAACTAGTAGGCAAACTAATAAAGGACACAGCGGTTGTGAGGGTTGTTTTGGTACATCCCCCATGTAAATTGGCCCCTCAGAAGAACTCTCCAAAGGAGTTTTTACCCACGGTTTTATATGTATAAAATTGAATATTAGACTGCACAGCGTATATGCTGTGGAGGAGCACAAGTCCCCTAGTTAGATTAAATTCAATTTTTCCGACTTTTCGTTCATAGCGGCGAAACTACCGATTTTCGTATGTTTGGAAACAGTATCATTGAATTCCTCAGGTGTGAAAACATACTACCCAGACCAATTAATTGTAAGAATCAAGCAAGCGGTTCCTGAGATATGAATTAAATTGAATTTTTCCGACTTTTCGTTCATAGCGGCGAACCTATCGATTTTCGTATGTTTGGAAACCGTTTCATTGAATTCCTCAGGTGTGAAAACATTCTATTAGACTCATTAATTGTATGATTCGAGCGAGAAGTTCCTTAGATATGAATTAAATTCAGTTTTTCCGACTTTTCGTTCATAGCGGCGAAACTATCGATTTTCGTATGTTTGGAAACCGTTTCATTGAATTCCTCAGGTGTGAAAACATACTATTAGACTCATTAGGCCTAATTGTAAGAATCGAGCTAGCGGTTCCTGAGATATGAATTAAATTGAATTTTTCCGACTTTTCGTTCATAGCGGCGAAACTATCGATTTTCGTATGTTTGGAAACAGTATCATTGGATTCCTCAGTTGTGAAAACATACTATTCGACTCATTAATTGTAAGAATCGAGCAAGCGGTTCCTGAGATATGAATTAAATTCAATTTTTCCGACTTTTCGTTCATAGCGGCGAAACTACCGATTTTCGTATGTTTGGAAACAGTATCATTGGATTCCTCAGTTGTGAAAACATACTATTAGACACATTAATTGTATGATTCGAGCGAGCGGTTCCTGAGATATGAATTAAATTCAGTTTTTCCGACTTTTCGTTCATAGCGGCGAAACTATCGATTTTCGTATGTTTGGAAACAGTATCATTGGATTCCTCAGGTGTGAAAACATACTATTAGACACATTAATTGTATGATTCGAGCGAGCGGTTCCTGAGATATGAATTAAATTCAGTTTTTCCGACTTTTCGTTCATAGCGGCGAAACTATCGATTTTCGTATGTTTGGAAACCGTTTCATTGAATTTCTCAGGTGTGAAAACATACTATTAGACACATTAATTGTATGATTCGAGCGAGCGGTTCCTGAGATATGAATTAAATTCGGTTTTTCCGACTTTTCGTTCTTAGCGGCGAAACTTTCGATTTACGTATGTTTTGAAACCGTTTCATTGAATTCCTCAGGTGTGAAAACATACTATTAGACTTATTAATTGTAAGAAGCGAGCTAGCGGTTCCTGAGATATGAATTAAATTGAATTTTTCCGACTTTTCGTTCATAGCAGCGAAACTATCGATTTTCGTATGTTTGGAAACCGTTTCATTGAATTCCTCAGGTGTGAAAACATACTATTAGACTCATTAATTGTAAGAAGCGAGCTAGCGATTCCTGAGATATGAATTAAATTGAATTTCTCCGGCTTTTCGTTCATAGCGGCGAAACTATCGATTTTCGTATGTTTGGAAACCGTTTCATTGAATTTCTCAGTTGTGAAAACATACTATTAGACACATTAATTGTATGATTCGAGCGAGTGGTTCCTGAGATATGAATTAAATTCAGTTTTTCCGACTTTTCGTTCTTAGCGGCGAAACTATCGATTTACGTATGTTTGGAAACAGTATCATTGGATTCCTCAGTTGTGAAAACATACTATTAGACACATTAATTGTATGATTCAAGCGAGCGGTTCCTGAGATATGAATTAAATTCAGTTTTTCCGACTTTTCGTTCATAGCGGCGAAACTACCGATTTTCGTATGTTTGGAAACCGTTTCATTGAATTTCTCAGGTGTGAAAACATACTATTAGACACATTAATTGTATGATTCGAGCGAGCGGTTCCTGAGATATGAATTAAATTCAGTTTTTCCGACTTTTCGTTCTTAGCGGCGAAACTATCGATTTACGTATGTTTGGAAACCGTTTCATTGAATTCCTCAGGTGTGAAAACATACTATTAGACTCATTAATTGTAAGAAGCGAGCTAGCGGTTCCTGAGATATGAATTAAATTGAATTTTTCCGACTTTTCGTTCATAGCAGCGAAACTATCGATTTTCGTATGTTTGGAAACCGTTTCATTGAATTCCTCAGGTGTGAAAACATACTATTAGACTCATTAATTGTAAGAAGCGAGCTAGCGATTCCTGAGATATGAATTAAATTGAATTTCTCCGGCTTTTCGTTCATAGCGGCGAAACTATCGATTTTCGTATGTTTGGAAACCGTTTCATTGAATTTCTCAGGTGTGAAAACATACTATTAGACACATTAATTGTATGATTCGAGTGAGCGGTTCCTGAGATATGAATTAAATTCAGTTTTTCCGACTTTTCGTTCTTAGCGGCGAAACTATCGATTTACGTATGTTTGGAAACCGTTTCATTGAATTCCTTGGGTGTGAAAACATACTATTAGACTCATTAATTGTAAGAAGCGAGCTAGCGGTTCCTGAGATATGAATTAAATTGAATTTTTCCGACTTTTCGTTCATAGCAGCGAAACTATCGATTTTCGTATGTTTGGAAACCGTTTCATTGAATTCCTCAGGTGTGAAAACATACTATTAGACTCATTAATTGTAAGAAGCGAGCTAGCGGTTCCTGAGATATGAATTAAATTGAATTTTTCCGACTTTTCGTTCATAGCGGCGAAACTATCGATTTTCGTATGTTTGGAAACAGTATCATTGGATTCCTCAGTTGTGAAAACATACTATTCGACTCATTAATTGTAAGAATCGAGCAAGCGGTTCCTGAGATATGAATTAAATTCATTTTTTCCGACTTTTCGTTCATAGCGGCGAAACTACCGATTTTCGTATGTTTGGAAACAGTATCATTGGATTCCTCAGTTGTGAAAACATACTATTAGACACATTAATTGTATGATTCGAGCGAGCGGTTCCTGAGATATGAATTAAATTCAGTTTTTCCGACTTTTCGTTCATAGCGGCGAAACTATCGATTTTCGTATGTTTGGAAACCGTTTCATTGAATTTCTCAGGTGTGAAAACATACTATTAGACACATTAATTGTATGATTCGAGCGAGCGGTTCCTGAGATATGAATTAAATTCAGTTTTTCCGACTTTTCGTTCTTAGCGGCGAAACTATCGATTTACGTATGTTTGGAAACCGTTTCATTGAATTCCTCAGGTGTGAAAACATACTATTAGACTCATTAATTGTAAGAAGCGAGCTAGCGATTCCTGAGATATGAATTAAATTGAATTTCTCCGGCTTTTCGTTCATAGCGGCGAAACTATCGATTTTCGTATGTTTGGAAACCGTTTCATTGAATTTCTCAGGTGTGAAAACATACTATTAGACACATTAATTGTATGATTCGAGCGAGCGGTTCCTGAGATATGAATTAAATTCAGTTTTTCCGACTTTTCGTTCTTAGCGGCGAAACTATCGATTCTCGTATGTTTGGAAACCGTTTCATTGAATTCCTCAGGTGTGCAAACATACTATTAGACTCATTAATTGTAAGAAGCGAGCTAGCGGTTCCTGAGATATGAATTAAATTCAATTTTTCCGACTTTTCGTTCATAGCGTCGAAACTATCGATTTACGTATGTTTGGAACCAGTATCATTGAATTCCTCAGGTGTGAATACATACTATTAGACTCATTAATTGTAAGAATCGAGCTAGCGGTTCCTGAGTTATGAATTAAATTGAATTTTTCCGACTTTTCGTTCATAGCAGCGAAACTATTGAATTTAGTATGTTTGGTACCAGTATCATTGAATTCCTGTTGCGCCATTTTACCCATAATAAACTTGCTTTTCTCCCTAGAGATAAAAAATACTATTTATACAGGGATTTTCAATTTACATAAAATAACCATATTAATCGTGAAACGCAAATGAGCACAGAAACCCCGCTTTTCGCCATAGTGATAAAAATTACTATTTACAGGGATTTTCCCACAATTTAAATAACAACATACCGTACCTAACATTTATTTTTAATTTTAAATGAATTAGTAACAACGTGGCAGCAAAATATGGGGAACAGGACAACCATCGGCGCACCTCGACCCTGCCCCTCCGAGGGTCGACGGTAATCCGCAGTGGAATGTCCTGACCATCGGCGCAGCTCGACTTCTCCCGCAAACTATAATTCCTTTTGGAAATTGAATTTATTATTTTACATTTTCAACAATATAATTGATCAAATGTCGTAACGTCTATCTTCACTTCCATGATGTAAGTAAAAATTAGTTGTTTATAATAGAATACTGTACTACTATCTCCTATGATTGGATTGTTTTTTGAAGAATCACATTATAAACTAAATAATATTCACAGATAATTGAGTTTTTGTTTTTAATTTAGAATCTTGTATGAGATCAGCAGGTACTGGTCCAAGACTGATTGACACTTTCTTCTTTTCATTTTTCATTTTTCTACCTAGCCTAGCACAATTTTGTCTCTCTACCAAGAACCATAGTTAAACCTATCGATCTGAATATAGAACTGCAGTCCGCCATCTTGATTCTAACCAGTCGGTCTGAAGATGGCGTCATGGAACGCCGAAATATATTACCTGTATGTTAATGTAATAAAATAAAGTGTTGTATGACGAAAATTGTGTTTTTAATTTAATAATATAATTGACAAAGATAGTTACAAAAAGCATAATTGAAACCTCTACAGTCTACACAATCGTAATTGATCATGAATCAGACAAATAACTGTAGCAGATATGTTACTAAACAAAAAAATCTGCTAAATAAATAAGCAGTATAAGAAAAAGTAATGACAACAGAATGACGAATGATTGTACAATTCAAACAATCTTAAAGCACGTGTTTACTAAACTATGTTAAATTGAAACAAATATGTCCATAGTTTACTTTAACCTTCTAGCCCCTCAAATTGAGTAAAATTAACGTTGGTCGTGTGTGCGTAACTCGGCTTAAACTCGTCAAATTTAAAAGATTTATATCTCAAACGTAAGACCGTATTTCACTGAGGTTCTTAGACCATAAAAACCATAAATCTCATTTGGAACTCTACAAAAAGCAATCTTAAAACATGACTCCAAAAAGAAACTCCCATATGAGAAATGCATGTGGAAGAATATCTTTTGCGTATAAGTTGAGTTATGCGAAAGGTGAAAGTATGCTGATGTTGTTTGCGTCATCTTCATGTGAATACCTTTAATTTTTAACATAAAACTTTCAGATCGGTCAAATATAACTGCCGGATGGACTCGGAAACGAGTTTACGAATTCTTTCAATCTAAAATATATTATTTGTTAATATTGGGGTTTAGTAACTTACTTTTGGTTTGTTTGTAAATACTCATCCTCATTACAATTTATTATTTTACAAAAGCTGGTTCTATAAGATCTCTTTGTCCAGATTCCATCTGCTACTACGGTCAGCAACAGAACGCCCTCTTTGTCAATACCTCCACGATCCCTTGCAAGACTTAGCAAGCCTTCTTCTTCAGCAGCCTTTTCATTTCTGATAGCGCTGTTAACTGCCATCAGTTTGCTACTTTTTTATTGGTGGTTTGGTAATAAGCAAAGAAATTTTCTTGTTCTTAAGCTCATTTCATTTGTCTTACACGAAACTATATATAAAGCACGATTTTGTATTGTTTTCAAAAACTCAATTACAAGATTACTTTCCCTGCTAACTTTTGCAAAGGCAATATTTAGGTAAGCTATACATAAGCAGAATTGTATGTCACGAGAGTAAAACATTTAAGGGAGCTTCATCCTTTGATAATATAGATTAATAGGTTACAACTAGTCCGTTTTTTTAAACCTGATCCTTCTCGAGAAAATTGGGGTGGGGGAGGGGTTTAAACTGTAAACAAAAAATTTAAACTGTAAACAACACAATTAAACTCGTGACAAACGGTTGTCGAGTATCAGATTCCCTCAAATAACGTTTTAAATAAGTTATAATATCTTTCAGTAACTCCTAGTCAGCTGTTATATTTTAAGCCAAACCTATTCCTTGTTAAAAAGTAACAGTTCTAAAGTAAACTGATTAAAAAACAACTGCTACCAATAATATTGTAAAACTGATACACATTATGTTGTGATGTAAAATTACCAGCTGGTATGCAACAGTGAAATAAAACAAAAACAACAAAAAAACCAAAAGGCTTCAGCCAATGGGATAGTAGCAAGTATAAACAAACCCCCTCCACCATCTCTCCCTCGAAGGATCAGGCTTAAAAAAACGGACTATAACTGTGGATGTTGCCTAACGGGCTTCTGTTCGAATCCAGCTTTCCGCTGGTTTCCTTTCAAACCGACTAAATCTTTCGCCTTAAAAAATATTGGACATGATTCACGGGCTGAAAATGTACCTCTTTTCGGTCTGTTTTCGGTATAAAAATTTTACCATGATTATTAATAAAATTGCTCACTAAGTCTTAATTTATCATAAAAATATTTACACCATCTTCTACTAATACCTCACCTCTTTCTGTTAATTTAATGTTCTGTAAATTACCTCTAAACAGCTCAAAATCTGACACTGATTTATTGGGCTCACGCAATACATTATTTATCACCCTATTTGATTACCATTTAACGATTGATCCAATTTTTCCAATATGCCCTATTACAAAAATATGAACAGAGACAAATATTTTAACTCCTCAAACGTTCAAATTGATCCAGAAATAAGTGAAAAGTTGTGTTCAAAAAACTGCTTCACGTATTGCCGTATATAGATAGGTACATAGATATATAGATGCAGAGATACATATATTGATAGATGGATATTTATTTGTCGTAGAATAGGATGCAGAAAACCTGGTGACATTATCTCAGTTCGTTTGTGCACGAGAGCTGACGGAAGCGAGTGGTGCGTACAGAGTAGATATAACGGACCCGTAGAGTAAGTGGACCTCTTTTCCAATATATAACGTATTTAATATAAAACGGCTCATAGAGCCTATGGCCCTATTTTATAATTTTATTTAATATTAATTGGAGAAGGTTCATAGACTCTATGGCCCTATTTTATAATTTTATTTAATATTATTTTGAAAAGGTTCATAGACTCTATGAGCCAGTAGATGCTTTGGACCCATATATTTAATTTAAATGGGTTCATAGGCTCTATGACCCTCTTAAAAATTATTAAATATTACTAGGGTTCATAGAGCCTATGATCGGTAGAGTAAGTGGCCCCATGTTATATTTTATTTAATATTAAGAAGGGCCATAGAGTCTATGAACCAGTAGAGCAAATGGACCTCCTTATATATTAAATATTATTAAAATGGGGCCATAGAGCCTATGATCGGTAGAGTAAACGGACTGTCCCCTATAAATAGTAGTAATTCCAATAAACTTACTAAGGTTTTGTTTCCAATAAAGGTTATGTTCAAATAAAGGTTGTGTTTCCAACAAAGGTTACATTTATTTTTATTTTATAAAAACGTTTTAGGCCTAACTGTCAAGGAATTGGTTCAAGATTATTATTAACTTAAAAGGTTCAAGAGAACTAATATTCTGTAATGCATTGAAGATTCGAAGAAGTTGTATTATAATATCGCAACTAAGCTTAAACTGCGATTTTAAAAAGTTGCCTCTAGTTTCACAAAACTTTTGAAATATCTTGAGTGAAAGTCGTGTTGTTAGCGTCTCTTGGATTGTACTTCCTTATTTTCCGGGCCACGACTCTTAAAGAATGAAGTTATTTATCCCAGACTTTCAGGAATCCCGAGGCAAAGAGAAAAGTAAACTCTCTTGTTCACATCACCTTTTGTGTAGACAATAACTTACGAGCGGGGTTTTGGCTGGAATGTACACATTTAGTCTACAAGAATGTTAAGTATCATATAAAAATATGTAATTATTTTAAATAGTAATATTCTTAATTCAATAAGGGTTTCGTCTCTTATATACCTTTTTCTCTCGACCTACTTATCCGATTTTCAAGATTGAGGTGTCATTTTAAAGTTTATGATCTAGCGCGTGTGCGAATGGTGATTAAAAGGTAATTTCATTTCGGGCTTGGCTCATAGTAAAGATTTATTTCTTAGATTTATTTCTAAAGGGCACTTTAAAATTTCGACCAACTTTCATAAATTATATAAGGCCCCTTTTATACATCGCGTAGAAGGTTTACGAGCGTATTTTGATATGCGTTGTTAAAGGCATAATAAGGTACACATGAAAGCTTTACATTGCTCGTTCCACCGTGTGTTCCAACGCGTGTTCTTAAAATATAGGAGAACAAATGGTTGTCAGATTCAGATTCAGATCGTTTACATCTAATAAATTCACATTATGACATTACTACATAAGATCAATTTATGGGAATATTTTCCTTTCAAGACTCCGTTCAAGACTTTCAATAGGTCCGTGTGCGAGGAAGAGTCCTAGATGTCACTGATCACTTAATCACTTAATTTGAATATAAATAACTTGTTTTCAAAATAAAAGTTGCAGGTGTATACAAACATTTGTTCTCCTATATTTTAAGAAAGCAGGGGTCAACGCTCACATGGATACATGCCCTTAAAATAACACTAAGATTTTTAAATGTGCATTGTAAGTTAGCAGCTTCAGATAAATTCAGATGATCTGATTACCTTAGATTGTAAACAAAAAAAGATCGTCTGTCACTGCAAAATAAATATTGTTTAAAAAGTCATATAATTCTTTCGACTTGTACTGTAAATAAGTTGTTAACGAACAGAAAGAGATGTATTACTAAATGCGCAATTGGGCCCCTTGTTGTGATTAGTGTAAAAAATATCGTTTACCCATGCACCAGATTTATTCTGAATAAGAATTATTTTAACAGTCTTTTTTCCTTAGGGCAAGTAACGCATTCGGCTGTGTAAACCATAAGGATTTCGGGCTAATCATGGCATTTTGTATTCCCCTCTGTCGGGGGCCGTTTTTAAACAAATTTTCTTGTAACTTGGTACTTATTTAGTTGAACATTAGAGCTCTCCTGACATACCTTATAAGTTTGAAGATTTGAACATAATTCTTACTGTTAAAACATAATTCTTACTGTTTTTTGTAAAAAATAAGTCAATTTTCGTTCATTTTAAATTTTATTTTTTAAGATAAAATTTATTTTCACTGAAATAACAGGGTACGAGGGCACTGCTTGCAACAGGTGTCTACAAAATTAATTTTTTAAAATAAATATTTAAAAACACCACCCGAAAAAGACAAGTACTTAGGCATTTTCGTGGTTTTCCAGGGCTGAAGTAGACTCTTTACGGCAAAGATTGAGATATTTCATACAATCTTAACATGATCGTTTCAGATGGATACGAGAGAGTGATTTAGTGCACCCTAACCGAAAAATAATATAAATAATAGGCTACATTTCGGTATATAGATCGAACCAATTATATGTGTCTTAAGAAAAACGTGGGAAGAGGTTTTAGACGACAACTAATCCTAAGTTGGTTTGATCAGCTCCTCGACATTCCTTTTGTTTATAGTTTAAAATAAAGAGCAAATTATATTTTATTAACAATCATCAGTAGTTGTATAGGAGCCTTCATTCCCTATAACACTATTTAGTTTACGTTAACGCCCAGCATATCGGCTGTCTCAGTAATAAGGCTCAGTCACATCGTAGCAAAATTTTAAATTCTGTAATGTGACATTGTTGCATGGTTAGGGTCTCGGTAATTGCTTATAATTGTATTATTTTTAGTAGAAGAAAAATAACAATGTGTTGTGAATCAACTATACAAATTAAAATGTTTATGTGCAGTTATGTGTATGAGATGTTGAAAAATAAAATTTACTAATTTAGAGTATACCGTTATCTTTTTATGTTGACGATTGATTTCACCTTTTTATTTTTCCAAAAAAGTTTTTAAAGTCTTATCATTAATACATGAATACTGAACTAGTCTTAGAGCACAACACTTTCGATATGTGAATTTAAGTGATGACTATAGGAAGTGCGCACAAAGTAATCTGTGCACATTTTATTGATAATACACTTGATCCTAATCATTCTATAATTTGTTATCGAGGATGTTTGTTTCCCATGCAAGTGGATGGCCAATGAACATGAAAAGGTGACTCGTCATGTTCATTGAAAATATTGTACTGTTTTTTACATGAGAGAGAATATCCATTAAAACACAAGTTGATAAAACACACGCATTGTTTATCTACTTGCAATCGATTCTTTATATTCAATAAATCATCATTATGATCAAAAGAGAACGAGAATCGTCACATAAATACATAAAAATAAAGTTACAAAATTGTCGTATGCTTAACAAATCGTGAGTGCAGATGTTGCTAATCCCTAAAATACAATTTCTTACTCAGCCAGTAAACATGCCCGTCTTCAAAGGTATATTGGTATCACGAATCCACTTGATTATGAAACCGAAATTGCACCTATTGTTCTCACATATGATGAAATCTACGAGTTATTCAGTCTTGAATGACGATTTACATCCGATTGCATACATAACGATTACATACACCCGGATGTAGGGAAATTATTGGCAAATTATTTTGAAGGCTTATGCTTTATTTCTCCTATTTATGCCTTTTTATGATACTTTCTGTTACTAATATGTAAATTGATAAATTTTACTATAGAGCAAAGGGTTTTAAAACGTAAATTATTTTTATATGGCTAGCTGCATATTTTGCCGTTTTTCATTAAGGGTGCAGACCTGAAGGTTAATGATAGGCAAATATTGTTAACGACACCAATGAATTCGAACCCACGACACCATTGGCATGTCTCAGAATCCACCGCTATCATAACCTGTTCCAGCAACTTGCCTCCAACTGTGATAAACAAAGTTGGATATATTTTAATTAGCTTGTAAACTCCATTGAGTTTCATCATAAATCCATAAAAAGTTCCTTTACAAAGCTCTATTAAAATAAACCAAACTTTTCCTCAACAAAAACTAACAGAATCGTCTTTCGGAAGTTACTAGTGTGGGACTACGTAACATAGGGAGCCTTATTGGAGCTTATATTTCAGTCTCAGTTACGTCCACGAATAACTTATGGATGATTATGCTGTAGCAAGGGACATTTCAGAACTATAGACACTGCCTTTAGCTCCGAATTTAGAAAGATTATTAAAGTATTATTAGAAAAATATACTTTCCAATTTATTTTATTTTTAAAATTTTTTTTTACATTTATATGTATACTAAAGAGTGAACATTTAATAATTTTTATTATAAATAGCAACAATCATTTAGTTAAATTTCATGTTTTCATGGTAACGAAATCTTGTTCAGAGTGGCTGAAAAAGAAGGCTACAACGACTTTTATCGAGCTCTGAACTTTTGACCTAAAGTATTTCAAACCAGGCCTAAAACTACTCTTTCAAAGTCGTTGCCAGTTCCCCTCTTCTTGCCTATCGAGGGCTCGCAAGAAACCCCAGGAACACTTCATAGGAAATACTCACTGGGTCTGGTCTTCTAGACTACGTGAAGGAACGCCCATAAGGGAATAAGTTTTCCTGCCTTACCAGAGGAGAACTTCGCTGCGAGTGTCCTTAGGGGTGGACAGAGACCTTTTCGTCACGAGTTACTGCTGCAACATCTACTTGTGCATAGTACAGTATAACTCATCCAGCCATTATTTATTATTTTGTCATATATATGTACACTATTGATTTCATAATTACAATGTATTATGGTATTGAGATGTAGAGTTATAATTTGTTAAATGTTTACAAATGAAAAAACAGTATAATAAATTTGGTACAACATTATTTAAAGTAATCTTTTAGTAAGTTTTCAGAGGTTAACATTTTTTTCTTTAACAAATCCATTGGTTTAAGATTTGATAGCAAGAGTGATTTACAAATAAATTTTACACGGACTGAAAGTTTTGTATTGTGATTCAGAGTGTGAAAACTATTGATCGTTGCAGTATTAGTTAACTTGTTAAGTTACGTATTAAACCGGTCTAAAATATATAAAAAATAAAATGTTTTAAAACAGGAACAGTAATATGATAAACTATCTATTACTCACTTTTTTCATCTTTTCGATTCTGTGTGTATTCTCCTTATTTTTAACAGAACAAATATTAATTGTGAAATTTTTTATTGAACATAAATAAGCCTTTTAAAGTTGTGATTTTCGTTTGAATTCGAATCTTTAAGTTGATGTTTTTTATTTATTTAATATTTATATGACATGATAATTCAAATACAATTCACACCGATATACAAAAGATAGAATAAAAAGTCGAAACATTTTAGATTTTCAAGATTAAAATATCATAACTAAAACTCTAGAGACTTCATCTGATGAAAGATAAAAAACGGGCTTTTTAGGTTCGCTTAAACCGTCAAATAGTATTGAGATTTAATTTATAATGTGCTCTCTTGTGACGTAGGTTTTTTTGGTACTGCTAAATTGTTGAATTCTGAAATAAGGTTCTCATGATCATGACTCTTGGACAGGTGTCAATCAATTTTTATGCCGCATTTGCTGGGAAACCCTTAGTAAGAACTTAATTTCCATCTTGTAATAATCAATACCACAAACAGTGTAATTTAGATAAAGCTATATTCAATTCCCACTGAAGCTAAATTAAGGATAAGCCTTTTAAGATAGGAAATAAAATTAGACACTTATTTTTCAATCTGCGTACTAGAATGTAGAAACTAGAACCAACAATAGTGCATTGTCTGATAGTTTCCAAAATAGAATTTAGGGAATAACAGCGAGTGTGAATTCACCTTCCTAAAATTATCGACACGACATATGTCAAAAACAAAATAAAAATAATTGAGGCCATCAGTGATATTGTGTTCCTAACTTTATTCCGCCTGGAAGTAATTATTAGTACAATTGTAATGTTAAACCTTGGCAATACTTTTATTAGCAACTTTAAGAATTTCTAAAAATGTCCTTGGAAAAGAAGTGAGTTTTAAATTATTAAAGACTAGACTACAAATAACCCACATGAAATTTAAAAAATCTTGTGACATACATAAACAAGGTTATAAAATGATCCATGAGTATTAAAAAAACGTCCACGACAGATAAACCTATTTTTCAAAGATTAAACTCTTTAACGTCCTACCCTTACTCTTAAACAGAACCATATGTGTGCAAATTCAGGTCAAGTCATAAATCGTATTTGTTGGAGGAGGAATATTGTATTTTTATTTTTACACCGATCATATTTATTTCAATTCATGCAGTATATGTTCATGATGATTTGGTAGGCCTATATAGTCAATAATAATAAATAAATCTTCAGTCATAACTCTCCTAATTCTTGGAGTATATTCAAACGTAAAAAAAGCAATGCCTATTTTTTGTAAGTACGCGTGGAAACATCTAAAGAACGCATGACACAAAACTCAAATACAAAATAAAACTCGTTATACTATAGAATAAACCGTAGGCATACTTTTTATTTTGTATACAAAATATTAAATTCTCCATGAAGATAAAAGCGATAACTCCTTAATTTTGTGTTATTTTTAAGAGACTACTTTCAATGTCCGAACGTCGAGGTTTCTCTCGTTATATGTTATAGCACAGAAAAGGCTGTGATGTTAGGAGATAGCTTAAACCTTATCGTGAAAATTTGATTTGTTGCCAGCAATACAGGAGTGGAGCCTCATCCTTTTTCGTAGCTTGCGTGCTCTGATGCTTCTAAAAAATGGTCCGAGGCCATTGGGAAGTAATGTTATCCAATTTCAAGTATCTACTCCAAAGTATTTTGAAAAATTACTTTTTTGGTTTAATTCGTATAATTTGCACATCCATTGACGTGATATTTGTATAGATGCCTATTGGATTAGCCTAAAATGAGCGTAAATATCAAAAGGTGTTTGATAGAAAGGGGACTAATTAGTGTTTGAAAGGGGCGAAGTGACTGTTCCGTATCCCATCCTAGGATCAGATTACGTTTTCAACCTTTGAACCTTGTTCTCAACCACAAACTTTATACTTTTGCTAATGAGTAATTGAAAGATTGTAATTTTTTAATGGTTAACTTGTTAACTTCGCATCAGAATGTTGTGCAATAAATAATTTGTTTATAATTTATGTTAAGATTTCTATTTAACTCTAAATTATTATTTTTTAAATTTATTAAAAAATGTCTAGAGATGAAAAGTGTATTCCATTTTACTTTGATAAAAATCCATTTAGTATTTTTAGAATTATACCCTCTTTAGCTTATTGCTTAAACTTAGTAATTTAAGTAATACGCCTATTGCTAAAGTTTAATTACATCTTTTCGTTAAATTTGTTTATGTGTAAAATCTTTTACTTGCGTTACAATTTCTTGAATAATTATGCAGTAAATAGTTTTTTATAACCTAAAACTTTATCATCTACTTCACATATTTTACCAAAATAGTAAATAAACATAAAATAAAACACTGTACAACTTTATAAAGACTAAAAAATTAGTAAGAGACAATTCTGAATATGTCAAATAAATATTATTCTGCAGTAACACGTGATATTTCATATAGTATGCAACTGCAAGTTATATTTATTAGTTGGCAGCCCTGTATGAATACAGCTGCAATGGCAATGCGATAGCGCTGCGATTCGTCCATTCGATCGCTGATCACGTACTCTCCAGACGCGCGCCGCGTCGTCGTCACAGCTTTTGTCGACGAAAACTTCAATAAACTGCTAAAGGTTAAAGGCCCTGCCTGGCGTTTTAAAGATGCAGATCTATATTTTAAACTTGCATATATTCTATCGTTATACAAATTAAAATTGAAAAAAATATTAAGTCCATTAAGAAATTATTTTTCAGTTTACAAAATTAGTATTACACGGTCTTTGTTTGTGTGTTCAATTGTGCAGAGTCAGGATCTATCTAACCATCTTCTGATAGTTGGTTTGGTTCTTACATTTAATACTCATAAGTTTTAATATTCATAAGTTGGTGCTATAAGTAGTAGGACTAATGCGAGAAGAACACTGTGATTACAGTTCATTGATAACAATTATAATAAAGTATAAATATAAAAAAATGACTTATTTAGTAAAGTGGACTTATTGGCTTTTGTTACTTAATGCAACAAAAAGTTAAAGAAAAATGACATTAACCATACATAGTTATTTAAACAAAATGTTCTTCAAAATCAGTAACAACTTCTGTGTCCTAAAATTTGAGCCAGTATTTTATGCTTGTGTGACGTAATTTTCTTAAACTTTGGAGAGGTTAATATACATAATGATCTTATTTAAATGTGAAACATTTTATCCTCATACTTTCCCCCTTTTGAAAGCGTTTTTGTTTGAACTAACGGTAAGTTACTGCATCCTCTAGAGCCCTCGGTTCTTGTTTGCTCTTTATTTCGTTTAAGCGAAGCTCTTCACACGTTAGAAATTGTCTAATCTTTTTAAGACGTGACCAGTTGTGTGCTTATTACATTTGTGTATGTTGTCATCATCAGACTAAAATGTAATATTAAATAAATTATTGTTTTGACGAAAAATTGTTTCTATTATACCGTATGTGATATTCAACAACACGTATGGAAAATAATTATTTAAAAGATAAAATTTGTCTAAAAATAAAACAGAATATGTAATCTATGTCTAGGAATTTTTCCAATGACTAATAACACTGTGTTGTTTGTTAACAGTAAATATTTGTATAGTGTTAAATTTTTGTTAATATCATGTCATTAGTTTAAAATATGTTCTAATAATTTTCTTTTCTTCACATTCTTTTAGTCCTGTGCAAAACATTACACGTGAAACTAATTGATTAGAAAAATTGAGCTAAATAATATATTGAATTTGAGAGTTGTATTTATGTAAAATAATCGCAAAGAGACTTTTGATTTCAGAAAATCTAGACATTAAAAGAGGGATAACATTTTAATCAAACAGAATGTTTATAAAAGCAACATTTTGAAAGGGACGAGGAAATTAAATTAAACCACTTGATAAATTTGACATCCCTTATCTCACCTGAACGGTTGAAAATTCCTACAAGTTCGCCCCCTTCACCCCCTTTCACTCCCCCCCCCCACAATCAGCTAACCACCCCAAAAACCACCTCAGCCAGGTCCTTGACCGCGCCCCAACCCGCGACTGTTTTGAAATGTAGTACTCCAAAAACTGCTCCATCTCAACTAGCATAGATTTCATTTCAGTTATCCAAACATTTTATGAATTCTAGCTTGTGACTGCCAATTAAATTTCCTATAAAATGGTAATTTTGTCTTCAATAGTTATTTTATGTAATATACAGTACTGCATCTAAATTTCACCCTCCCAGCTCTGACATTTATCACAACAATATTTGCATTATTGTTACCAGAGCTAAATTATGTTATCGATTCAAAAATAGGGAGTTTGCCAAGTTTTGAAAGGGCAGCAGACCTCAGCTCATGAGATTTGGCAGCCAGTTTCGCCACCCACCCTCTAAGCCCGGTATGGATTTTTGCTCCCACCCTCTCCTATCACTTTCGTCCGGCTAGTTGCAGCGCCCGCCGCTAGGAGTGGGCCCCATTGTAAACTGCGTGGGTGGCAAGCGCTAGTATCGACCAGTTCTCCAGTCGTCTGCCACCCTTGTCTACTATCCGTGTTCAATTTCCAATTTTTCCGTGAGTATTATCGTGCTTTGACGTAAAATGTTGATAAACGTTGAATTAATCTTGAGTTGTTTTTGTATTTACTATGTTTTTAATGAGAACGTTTTGCTAACTGACATCTCTTTGTGTTACAATAGGGGCATACTCTCCCGGCCACACTAGACACATGAATGAAATGCTCGTAAATCAATCAAAGGGTTTTAATGATCTTTTTTAGGATTACCACTACTACGCTTTGTTGTGTAGGTAGTAAGCGGTAAAGTTAAACATGCGAAATACATCGATATCAGCCCTTGTAACAACTCTTAGAAGAAGTTTATGTAATGAATAATTTATTACACTTCAAGAGTTATAACCCTCGCTCTCCGTAATTTACGCTCAATAGTTTCCGGCTACATAATT
The DNA here is from genome assembly GCA_030545055.2 of Neoaliturus tenellus. Taxonomy (NCBI): domain Eukaryota; kingdom Metazoa; phylum Arthropoda; class Insecta; order Hemiptera; family Cicadellidae; genus Neoaliturus; species Neoaliturus tenellus. The sequence continues at coordinate 283,846,855 of CM061531.1, read as the reverse complement.
TCTACAGTTTGTTTTATGTTATCTTTAATGAATTAGGTCTATTAAGGCGTTTTATGAAACAGTTTAAAGTTCTGGTACATATAATATTATTTTTTTAGAACGACAATCAAAACAATATAATTTAATCTGCTTTAACATGCCCCTTCTCCTCTCCTGAAAATAAAACTATTTGCGTCAAGTGAACTATACTGAACAAATAAAAATTGTAGGTTTATAACAGTTTATTTGCCAAATGGTTTTTTACCATAGCTAATAATTTAATATGTAGGCCTACCTCTGTCCCTTGCGGTTTTAAACTAACCGAATCCACTTGTCCCAATTGTTTAAGCACCCGATTATTTAGCTCTTATACTTATTTATACACAGTACATAGACTAAATTAATTTCTGAATACTTTAATTTGGAAATATAATTTTTAATTTTATACCTGTTTTGTATAAAAAAGGGAGTATCTATAATTTAGCTTTGACTGTCAGACACTACAATGCTGATTATGTTTTTTAATCTTTTTAATTTATATTTATTTTTTCAGTTTTTCATTCACATAAGTTAAAAGAGTTTGAAAAATGTTGTTCAGTCTAGTCTGTAAGTTGAATAAAATATTTACAGTTCGTTAATTATCATACCTTTAAGACAGAGAAAGATTTATTTCAGTTTTGATCTTTCCAAATATGTTAAAATCCTGCGATAAGCCCTTTGATTTACAAACATGTTTATTTACTCAGTTTATTTAACTCAAAATAAGGCCCTAGGATAAATATCAATAGAGATGTTATTTATGAGAGTTTATTATTTTTTTGCCCCAAATATTTATTTTTAATTCCTAAGTTAAATAAAGTCATTAAATTTACCTTTTCAAAAGCTAATTTATGGATATATGACTCATAATGTCATTACACTTAACACAATGACCGATGCGTACAAAAAAAAAAAAACAAAAACACTTTTTTAGCTGGAAATGTTATAAAATTTAAGTGGCCTATATAGAATAATAAGGTTTTGTTTCGTGTTTACACTAATGACGTCTAAAACGTTATTTAAAATATATAAAACTAGCATTTTCCCGCGGCTTCACTCGTGACCCACCGTCACGCTAGTCCTTCATCACGTTTAGCTCGGTCCCTACGCTTCCTCGCTGGCACGCTCACTCTATATACAAAATCTTTGGAATACTTAAAATTGGAATTATTCATTGAATTTTTTTCTAAGCAATAAATAATTAATAGATTTTGGGATTTTTAACGACTAATTTTTCATGATTTGTAAACATATTTTTTTTTATAAAAAGTATCCAATGTTACTCTTGATACGTCCGACGTCGAAGAATATGTGTAGGCTACAACGTTTCATGATGATCGGTTTAGTAGTTTTCGCGTGAAAGTGTAACAAACGTACGATTATTAACATTTATTACATTAGTAGTGATATAACTAATATATACATAGTTAAATAATATAATTATGATCTACAAAATACTAATAATACTAATAAAAAATACTAATAAATAAATAAAAATACTAATAATAATACAAAATACTAATAACAAAATATTTAATTAAAGACTATGTAGGCCTACTACAAAATACTAAATGGTGACACGTTCACTACTGTAGCGTTGTAGTTTCGAAAGTGACAGTAACCAAATAAATACTTAATCATTTCGCCAGTAGCCAAGGGTCAGGCGGGTCAAATATATCAATACAATAATACATTATTAACAATCTTAGTACCTAATCTTTTCTTTGGTAATCTTAATGTAGCCGTAACTGCATAAAACTATGCATGGTAACTGCATAAAATACAACAAAGGGTTCATTAAAAAATATTTACATATGACCTGATATAGTCAATTATCTCCCAATAAAAAATGTCTGCTAAATATCATAAATAAAACTTTATGTAGAAGGATTTTAGTCAAGATAAAAATAAAAACAATTTAATAATCGTAAAATTTTCGTACATCCGCGCATCATTGTATTCCTATTTTATTTGCCTGTATTATCTTTTTCTTTAAAATCGAACCGTGTAAATGAATTGTAATGAAATAAAGAGGCAAGAGTTCGCCTAAACTCATATAGGAATTCAACTCTTTAAATAAATTGACAAACATTTTTTATGAAATTGTTTAAGGGGGAAAATCGTGTTGATAATCTAGAGAGTAACAATTTTACAATGTCAATTCCCGAAAGTTCGTGATTCGAGCAAATTCAGCTATCGAGGGTATGAATCGCTAAGCAGCATGTAAGCCGGTATTGCCCACGTCAGACGAAGGTGTATTGAACGCAACAATTAACCTGCTGTTATAAGCAGTGACTGGGTGAGGGGGGAGAGGGGGAGGGTTGAAAATTTGCTAATCCATTCTAGTAGCCGGTCGAGACATTGTGTGAAGCAAATCTTTGGCACAATATTGGTTCCATTACTTTAGAAGGGTCTGTTTCTGAAATAACTATACAATATTTATTTTGAAAATAATTGGGTTCATAAATAAACGTTTATAAAATCTCAGATAAAATATTTAATGGTTTTTACTGAAATATGTTTTTAGGTTCAAGTTAAAGGGGAATTTATCGAATCAACAGTATTATTTTATTTGAAACATAATAGACTTATGTTCATTGCATGTATTGCAGCTATATTCATTGATATAAATTCATTGATATAAATTCATTGATATAAATTTAAGCTAGATACAAATTGTGGTCAGTCGGAGAGCTTCTTAAATAAATCTCTTAGTAAGAAATTAAAAAAAAAATTATTAATAGGTAAAATTTGTGAGTTTTGGAGGCATGATTTGTGCGGAAATTCAACATAATCTGCAACAATTGACAAAAAATTTTGCTTGTCCATTTTTATTCATTAAACGTTTGGAAACGTTTTACATTTTATATGAAAAATGTAAGTAAAGATCACGTGAGAGGAGTTTCATTATATCTCCCTAAACTAATTGTAGTTCTAAACACCAAGTGTTAGTGTTAAAAAGCCATCGGAAAATTCAATAAAAATCAATTAAAAACAAAACTGCAATATAACACTTAAACAAGCAACATCATATTCGTTGTGGTAACGGAATAGTGGTGTAGTTTTAAATATTAAAAACTATAAGATAGTTGGATAAAAAATGCAATATACTTATATATATGCAAGAATAAATTTTTTACAGTCTTTTTTATTTTAATAAACTATAGAAATTCGTAATCTAACACTACGAGTCAACCGAGCCTTCCTCGTTGGTTTTAATTAGCTATTGTTATAGTATCATGGTAAGAAGGTTTCAAGTTTAGGCCTACTCAAACTATACTTTTTCACACGTGACAGCTATTCAAATAATGCTTAAAAGTAGCATTAATTTATTTTGCTTTACCTTCCGTTGTTATTTTGTTGCGTTGATGGCAACCCTTAAGAAAAATGTTTTAAAAAATCACAATTTGTAAGTTAAGGTTTAGATTAAACCTATTTTTCCTGGGTCAACCCCAGGCAGGTAACTTTTTTAGACCAAAATCACTCTCAAAACCAAATTTCAAGCAAAATCCACAGGTCCAAAATCAAATTGTATCACCTGTTCACATTAGGCCTATTTACATTGTTTGAAATTAAATATCAAGTTAGCATTTAACTATTTTTGTATGCCATTTTGAAGTAGTTAATAACGTATAGTTCACTTCACTATTATATAATAAAAAAAAACTTATGTTTACTATTATAAGCTTACGACTTTCGTACATTAATAATCTTTAATAATCGATATGTTAATTTAATATACTGTAAATTAATTTAAGGTAACTGTATTTTTGTTTTCAGTCAAGATATAATGATGATCAAAATCCTATAGTTATGTTTAATAATTGCCATCTTTTCCAATCTCAATTGCTAAAATACATTTGAGCTAAATTGAACACAGAGAAAACAGTTTTACCAGACATAGAAAGTTTGTTTCCAAGACTGTTATGAACTAAACGGAGACAGTTACGGTAGCTTAACGTGTCGCGAGATTTATTAGACATGGAAGTTTCGCGGCGTCTAACTTGCCTTAAAACACAATCTCAAATCATGTGTTAAGCGAGTTCAAAGAGTCATTGACCTTATAATATGCAGGATGTCTAGCTTCAACCTTTACAAACTTTACTAGGTTATTCAGGAGGTGAAAACAAGCAAAAATTACAATATAACATGTCATGTACTTTTCCGTCCGTGTGTCTGTAACTTTTAATTAATCCAAGATATTCTTTAAGTTATTTGAGTAACGGTATTCTAACTTGGCACAAGTTTTGTGAGCAATAAAACACAAATCCAAATTAATTTTGACATTTCTAAATTTACTGCTTCAAAACAACGGCAATTAAAAATTTCCAAGGCTAAATATCTTAAAAACTGTACCGCAAATGTTTCAAAAAAATTACAGGACACCAAAAAGTTGCAGCATTAACTACATAAAAAACTACTAAGACTGTAATGATCAACCAAGAAACAGCTAATTAATCTAGTTTTTATTTAATAAGGAAGATTATCCTCCCTTTTTTAATAAAATAATTATAGTTACTTTCTCGTCATGGAGGTATAATATATAGTCACAATTTATTTAATATTTTTATCCAATTTGTTGTCCCGTTTGGATTTGCTATAGCACAATCTTAGATCTTACGATTCACTAATTAGTTTAATAGCCCAATGACAAATAACAACTTAGTCCGGAATCGAAACTTTAAAAGGCTAACTTGTTCGGAATCGAACCGGCTAGAACCATCGCTATTCAACGGCGAGCGCTATATAGGCTACACTCAGCTACCCATCCAGTCAAGAATCAAGAATAATTTTTTGTCAAAAAACTATAAAAATAGCATTGACAAATTGTCAGTTGGTTGTTGGTTACAACATACAACAATCAGTAATTAATATAATTGGAAAGAAATCACACTTCTAACTAAAAAGTGGTCTTATCTGTTAAATTCCTGGACGCTATATAGTATTCAATTATAGGCCTAGTATTCAATTATAGTTATTCAATTTGTAGAGTACGCAACAAGCACGTTTCACAATATATGTGGATTTCGAGTGTAGTGTCTATTAATTCATGATTAATTAATAATTAATTGTAACGACTATGAATTAACTATGCTTTCTAGGAACTGGTCGATTTTAGAGAGTAACAAAACTGGGGTTTGGACCGTTCCCGTCAAAACGTACAAAACGTACAAAAAAGGAATTACCTTAAGATGGCCACTGGTAATAATTTCGCAGACGACGGCAGTAAAGGCCGTTGTGCCATGGTAGTTGGGGGGGGGGGGGGTGATATAACAGGCGGGGTACAGGGGGTAATTCCCTGCCGTAACACGTTCGTACCGTTAGCCCTAACAGCCCCCACCGATCTTTTATTGAGACTGAATTGGAACGACGCCATGTTAATTATGTTATCGGGTTAAAGTATCTCCATTATCACACCCTTGCGTCTTATTTAAAAGTAGTTCGACTTAAAATAATTTGTTTAATTTCCACGAATTTGGCGATTTTGTGTTTTTTGTGTTATTGGTATGAAAATATAACCGTTAGTAAAGTGAAGTAGTCTAGTCTCACTTTGAACTCGTTGTGGTCCACTTTTATTTAATAAGTTGTTCTCATGTGTAATCAAGTGCTTATTAATCTTTACACCCAACTAAAGAGCTTCTCTTTTTTAAATATAATACAAGCTGAAAATAAATACCCCCGTTACAACTGACTGCGCACTTCACGAATTTCCATTACACGTTTTACATAATCAAGGGTGACATGTTAAAACTGTTAATAAATATGATTAATCCACATAGTACAATAAAACATTTTTTCATTATGTTATCTAACTATCGTGAAATACTGTATGATAGTCAAGATTATTAAACAAAGTTAGAAATAATTTATGCTATAATTAGGAGAAAAATTAGTGTGAATATGCTTATCGACAATGAATAATCTACTACAGCGAATGTGTCAAATAAATACCACTCACTTACGTATAAGAGAATCTCCATAATCATAGGCTAAGTTATAGAGGGTTTGAATTAGGCTGGATGTTCCTCATTGCTCATTTTGGCTCAGTTCCACACTACTTTGGCCAATTTAAAATAGGAATCAAGGAAACAACGAATATAAAAACTGTATTAATGGGGTTGAAATTCTGGACTTCGAGCAATGGACTTCTTGTAGCTGCACAATAAGAAACGGTTTTGTAAATTTACTTCAGGGTTCAAACCCACATACATCTAAATTAACATAAGGCCTTGTAGTTTAAATTTGGCATGGCCGTTCCTCTTTGCTCGTAGGTGCTCACGAAGAAACGAGTTTTCAAAATCCCCAACACCACTGGGCTATAACAGGGTTGAAAATTGTAATGGACGTTCATAGGTTCTCACCATGAAACGTTTTTTGCAAAGTTCCTGCAGGGTTCCGCCCCACAAGAAATAAAAGTTAATTTTAATACTTTAAAAGAAGAATTCTTTGCATTTTAGAGAGACATTATTATTTATTAAATTACATTACATTGCAATCATGGCGAAGCCCTGACTGGTAATAGCTAGTAGATAATAAAGTAGAAACATAAAAACAATAACCAAGCAATAAGGATAATTGGTATTAAGAATTAAGGTTATTGTTGTCTGACCAACACAGTTTATCATAACAACTATACTTTGTTGTTGATTTCTTGTGACGGTGTTATTTGGCAAGACTTAACCATAAATATAACATTAATTTTGAAGTTTAGAACTTTTTTATAGTTATGAAATTTGTTGTATAAAGAATAGAAAGAATATACTTTTAGTTAAACACCCTGATCACTGAAATTCACTTTTCGGGATACATTTAGGCCTACGGTTCCATTAGTAAGCAAATCGCTTTATCAAGTCGGAAAATCACTGAGTATATAGGTCTGTTGAAACAGGAACATTTTATTCATTTAATTATTATATTTTCTCAGGAATTTAGCTACGGTACATGAATCAATTCATGAATTCGTAAATAAGTTTCTACGCTATGTGTGTTCATCTCATACAGAGCAAACTCCCTGACATGTTGTCGATATTGCCGTTATACCGGAACGAGTCAAAGGCATACTTGTCTAGCTATTTTCGGTGGCCTGCAGACCACCGAATTTGACGGGTTCCCGCCGTTCCCGGTATTCGAACCCGTGACCTCTTGAACTGTAGTCCAAGACGCTAACCGTTTGACTAGCAAGACACCCGAAGTTTGTTGTGCAAATGTGTTTTATAAATATATAGAAATCCAATGAAAAGGCCTACATTATTTTATTCAGTCAAAATACAGGTGAAGGTTCACACAAGGTCCATCCATGACCAAGGAGGTCGAGCCACCTCAATGTTTTTCTGAGGGCTCAGCTTCCCAGAGAAAAACTGTTATACATTATAGATATTACAAATCTGTGGTATTAGGCTGACAAGCTAATAGTTAACACCAGTTATACCAATAAATAGTTACACAGTTAGTAATTTTGTAAGCCATTTGTTTCACTATTGTACGGTATTTCATGTCTCCTGTGTTCTTTGTAGGCTACTAGAGAAAATTAAGAATTTTATACAATGCATTTTTGTTTTAAAATTCATAAAGGTTATAAAAATACTGAATTATTTTTTCGGTGTGAAGTAGCTATGTGCCTTCAATAATAATAATAAAAGACACAAAATTGAAACAAAATGAGTTTGATCATTTTGAAAATGTGTAAAAAGTTTTCCATTACGGCAAACATAAAACGTGCCTAGTCAAATATCTTTAAGAAAGTTTATATTATTCTAAGATTACTGTAATTTATTATACTGAGCAGAAATTTTACAATGATTTGTAATGAAGGAAAGGAAAGAAATTTATCATTGTGATCATGACGGGGCGGCCTAAGGCAAACAGTTCGTCGTTTGAGTCAGGTTTGGACGGGCTTAATCAAGGTAATTCCGAGTGACATTTAATTTTCCTGCGAGTCTCGGGAGAAGTCAGTCAGCTTATTCAGCATGGTTCAGTTTATTCAGGTACGGCGCAAGATTTATAGTTGTGGCATTTATCAAAAAGTTGTCGGTATTTCATTTTTTATCGAAACTAATGCAATAGAAAACAGGTTCAATAGGTAAATACTACTTTTCTACGAAATACAAATATTATTTTGAGTTGGTGAAACATTTGTGAAACAAACACATATTGTAAAATCGTCAATAAACTCAACCAGCAAAATATTTGTATCAGTCAAAGACTAAATGTGTATTAGAATAAACAAGGAAGACTTATACTCGTGGAATAGCCTAAATTTGATTTTCTATAAATATATCCCTAAAAAGCATACTTTTCAATAAATAAGCTCACCATACCACCCTCAAGCAATAGGCTAATATGCAAATAACCGCTCACGTTTTATCACTTTTAGATCAGAATTACAAGAATTGTAGGAAAACTCTACAGGCGTCTGATTACAGCAACCTTTCTTGCGTTTACAGCTGGGAAGAGGGTAGTTAAACCACCCCCACCCTCTTAACAGCGTAATAACGTTCTATCTGTCTCCCCCTGGGACCACTGAACCAGTGCGGGGGCACTAACTAATCGTGCACTAAACATCACCTCTAATCATTATTAGAGAAAGAGAACTACCCTCTATCCCCAGCTTTACTTACTTTAGCCCAACTCCACAGAAGAAGTTAACTTCGACTTGAACATTATTGTGATGGCGCCATGCCAATTATTTACAATTTTGTAATCTACCCAGCACATATTTCGCTCCACTTTCTTCAACTTATTCTGGACATATATTTCTCTCATGAACATTACACCAGTTACGATGAACTGGAAATAAAAACTAATGTTCGTTTTAATAAAATCCAGTCTTTAGTCCCAAAAAGCCGAAATGGGCTTTAAATATTGACTACTAATAAGAATTAGCACCTATATGGGTAGTTACAGTTTTAATTGAGAAATTATATCGAGTTAAAATATATAAAATGCTTGATGACTCCCAACACTAGAAACTGAACTTGAGGTAGGGTAAATTACATAAAAGTCCATTGACTTAAAACGATTTCAACCTGAAAAATATTTTTTTCGCAATTTGGTGGTGTTTACATCAGAATTAATTTTTAAGTGTTATACTTATCAAAGTCATGCAATTTCTTCGTTTGATAATAATTTATTTTGATATAAAAACAGCAAATGAAATCAATTAAGGTGTAAAATTTGTCTTCAAATGAAGAATTTCATACAGTACTTAAATTAAACTATGATTATTGAAAAATTATTTATCTGGCAATAACAAAAATAATTGGGACAATAAGTTTTGTGTCTGTTCTATAAACAAGCAACCCAGTCTTTAGTTTTTAAACCCAGTTTTTAGTCGCAGACCTTGTGTAAAATGCGTGCTAAGTTAAGTTCAATTTAAACTGTAATTAGGCTATGTTTCATGTTTTCTAAAGACAATACATTTTAAAGAAATAAATTATGCACCCGTTTAGCCTAATTTACAAGGAAACAAACTGAATAAAGAATATAGACTGACTTTGTAAAGCCGTCGTCTTCGTTGTAAACGCGAACGCAGCAAGAAAGTTGGCGTGTAGACGTAGGTACGTACCGTAATCAAACTTTTATTGCCTGTCGGAGACGCTCGCCCCCGCCGCGCCGCGCCGAATGTGAACGATAATTTCTCATTACTTCCAAGTCGATGTTTGCTTCTTATATTTGCCACATCGGTCTGGGTCTTTACTGCTGTTATATACATTACATTTAGGATTTACATATATTCTGTGATCAACATGACGAGTCGTATTAACAAATACGCAAACTTACAATAACGTTGGGTTCATATAGGAATGTTTTAATCCAATTACTGTAAAAGAATTTTGTGCTTTTCGATGTGATATCTATGATTATTGTTAAGAAAAGTATGATGTTTTCAATAGTTGCATAAAGTTATTTCAACACAATAATATTACGTTGTTGTGGAATATCTGCTACACACGAGACGTTCGTGTAGGTCTGATGTTGTAAAACAATAGGCCCATAGGCCTATAACATTTTATGACGAGGGGGTTTTCAGAAGAAATATTATATTGTGATTGATTTTAACCGTGGATGCTGAAATTTTATATAACTATCATAAGTTCTAGAAACCTTCAAACTTATTGCCGTAAGAAAACAAAAAGGTAGCTAAGAAGTTCACATTATTGACATAACAATTTAAATGTCATAAGACATTTAACATCCCACCATATTATTCTGAAACACTTTTTTATAAAACAGCAATGTAACATGCGCAAAATAATGTTTTGCACTTCTATACTATTTTAGTTTTATTAAAATATTATATTCACCAAAATCCTAAAAATCTTTTACTAAGCTATCTATCTTAAATTAAATAACCTATGGCAATTTGTTAATTCAGTGAATAAATTAAAAAATAATAAATACTGTCATATTAACTTATTACATTAGCATTTGACAAGAATAAAACCGCTGTTAAACAAACTTTTATTTTCTCGATTTTTGTTTTTAAGTAATGATGAAAACGATAATATTTTGAAATACCTACCGTAGTCGGTAAATGTGACGAGTTCTCTTTTATTTGATGATTATTAAGATAAAGTTGTTCATATTTTGACTTGTTGCAATAAATAAATGAAAAAAACACTTTCCGTCCTAGAGATGAAAACTACCATTGAGGTTAGCACACAGAAAAAATTAACAGATGTTTTTCAGTGCACTTTTAATAGGCTACAGAAAACGCCAACTTTGCGGACTAATTACAAGCCAGAAAATGGCTCTTCTATGCGTGCAGTATTATGAAAACTATATTTTGAAGAATATTAGTAAATTTAATTAAAAATTAAATGTGTTATACAGTATGTTGTAAATGTTGTTCATCTGGCTATACCATTCTGGATTAAAAACTGTACAAGAATAATGGAATATTTTCTGCTCTTTCGATGAAATCCTAAGTTTATCGTGCTTCAAAACATAAATCTTATAAAATATTTCTTTTAAAATGATCCTAAATAAAATAAGCCTAGGGTTGCAAAGTAGTCAGATGGTATTTGTCGATACGATGTGAGGAGGCTGGGGTTGATGTATTCATGGGTTAGTGTCAGTCGCTAGAGATAGCGCTGGCGTCTCTGCACTTCACCCCCCTTTATCCGGATCAAGGACCACACGTCAAACTGATTTGAGTTTGCAGATATTCTCCCCGGCTATTGTTGACCACCAGTCAATCTCTGAAGGAATTAGGTCACTTGCCATCACAAACTTTTGTATAAAGAGACCAAAAAGTACAAAGCATCTTAAATAGTGCAGCATTAACAGAAGTCTATGTTACCGTACAAGTGAAGGTACTATCAAAAAAAAGGATTTTACACATCGAAAAACATATGGTTAAGTGTGTCTGTTCTCACCTTGTTAATGTTTTTCAAAAATTTTAACACTTATTGTAGAGAAGATTTATTGTAAAATCTACTCTTAATTGAAATAAAAAGGTAGTTTAACAACTAGCAAATACTCGTAAAAAATGCATTTTTTAAACTTTGAAAGTGTATTTATTTAATTTTGTCAGTTTAAACTCATAATAAAGACATTCTACTGTTGATTAAATTGAGATATAACTTTTGTTTTTAAATGTAAAATATAAAATATGTTGTTTGCCTAAATTTATTAGTTGTTCAATTTGTTATTATTTATAGCAGTTTATCTGATTTGAATAAAGTGCACCTATTTATTTAAATGAATCCTATTACAAACTCAAGAAGAATGAATGTTTTGACGTACTCTATGGTTCAATATTTTTTAGTTTACAATGTACAGTTCGTTTGTAACGGTGGTTATATAACAGTAAATAATGTGATGGTGGTGGTGATCCATGAAAAACTCGTTATACAAATCCCCAGTTTGTTCCCCGGTTTTCCACTCACTCAAATGGCTCCAGTGGCTGCCATTGCCACAATTTATTTTACATTAGTGTCCTACTTCTGTCACCACATAGTCCACATATCGTAATAGTTTTTATGTTATAGGAATAAATTGGTATCGATTTTACTTTACAATAATTATTTTGTGTCTCAGATTTAATAGAAAATATAAAACAACTTAATTTGTTATATTATAAAATGTTTTTGGAACTTTTGTCTTTAGCATTAAGAACAACTATTTATTTATGTTTTAAATGGTCAAAATTGCTTTAAAAAGCTAGATCATAATCAATATTGTTTATTTATTTATTTATTTCCCAACAGATTACACCATTTTAAACCTATATATTTTTATGTTGTATATATTTTTATGTTGTATTTGGTTTTACAGAACTGCATTACTGATGGTTTTATAAAACTGTATTTTATTGGAAGAAAATTAAAGTAAAAGTAACAAGGTTATGATATATTTTGTAAATCGAATATCAGTAGAAACGGTGCTAATAGGAGAGAAAACTGATAAAAAGTAGTGAAACATAATTTAAAGAAATAAAAAGATTATTTTTTATTAAACATTACTTTTTCTGTGACCAACATGACGACAAAAACTAAAATTTTAAGAGTCATAAGCCAGAAATGAACAACAAAACCATCTTGGAGATGGGTTAAGAGACATTGCTTATTTATGACTCCATTTTTCAAAACCACATGTAACATGAAAGATTACTCGTACACATACCGTGTGTTGGGGCAGGCAGGAAATTTACATGTTTGCGTAATCTGTGAGATGAAATTCTTAAAATTTCAAACTGTCCTGGTATGCAGTAATTTTATCATAAAATTTATATAAAAATATAAGGCTTGAAAATAAATTTATGTAATATTTGCAGTGTAGGTATCTTACTTGTTCTACACTGGTGGTTTTTATGTATACTAGGCCTATACACATAAATCATATGCATGAAGAATGGTGTTATAAAGTATTATTTGTGAATTAGTCATTCATTAAAAACATTTTAAATTTCAGAATTTTTTTTGTTGAAGTTTTGAAAAGGAAAAGCTCATTTAATAGAAATAAATTTTCCTTCAGATGAAACTAACTATTTTTAATACATTTATTTTACAGATTTATAACATACTTTTACTTAACAACTAAAAAATACTTATATTCAATATGGAGTTTTATCAAATTTGACCTATTTTCTAATGTACTGTGTAATAAGTATACCATTCAAATAAAAAATAATTTAGATTAAACCGTAATTTTATCATATTTTTTTTTTAATAATGTTGGTTTTACAAGAATTTTCTTTTAGAAACACACACGCAGTGTCTTTTTAAAAGGGTATCAGTGAATGAGCAGGACGTCCCTTGGTAAATGATGGAGTTATTATTCATGGGCCGCTGTCGGTCTCGTGGGATGATACTTCCACCCTTGAGCCAAAGAAAGCTTGACGTTAAATATTTATTTCTCACTCATAATATGTACAATGACAAAATACTCATTTTTCCTCTATGTTCTTTTTTATCGTATAAAATATTTTTATAAACCTGACTTAATTTTTTTAACTTAGCTATGGAGAAAACAGATAAGTATTAAAACCCTTCCAGGAATAAATTAAATGGTGGCCTGAGGTGTGATTTTTTCACCCAAAAGTTCAAAACCTAATGTTGTAATGTTATGCTATTATATCGTTCAAAAAAATTCATAATGTCATAAAAAATATTTTTTTAAGCATGTTATGAGGAAAATAAAATTTGAGAAGACGGATATATCCGTCTTTAGCCCACAAAAAATCTTGGGTGGACATATATATCCGTCCACCGCCCAGAACGACAATCAAGAAATATGAAAACTATTCATAATTTTGAGTATTTTTGCGGGCGGAGGACGGATATATCCGTCTATGTCATTTTGTATTTTTATTTACTTCTCATCATAACATAACAGTAAAAATAGTATCTTATAAAAACAGTAAAAAACAAAGGCTAAAAAATGCAATTACTACAATAGATTGTGCGTCTGGTTAATCGCTCTCTTCGCCAGAATAATTTATCATATTAAAGTCATTTTCACTGCCAAATATGAAATTGCCTTCAGGTGCACTTTCATTTAGCATTCCTATAACATCTTCAGAAGAATTGGGGTCATTAGGATATATCATTTTGAAATAAAACACATAGTATGTCATTACAAAAACATAAACAAACACCCACTGAAATGTCCCAGGGCAAACTGACAGTTTCGCAGTACACATTTGTTGTTTAGGTGTGAAACAGCTAAAAAATTCATGGGATCGACATAATCTTGTTAACTGTAAAAACTAAATTACCCATCTGAAAGTCAATATAGGTAATGTTTATAATCGTAATATATACAACTTATGTTTTTTGTACTTTTGGACGGATATATCCGTCTTTATGCCGGAAAAGAAAACAGTTAAGATGGATATATCCGTTTTCAGCCCGGACCAGAAATCACGTTCGACGGATATATATCCGTCAATAGCCTGGGAAGGGTTAACTTTATTAGGCCACTTTTATTTGTGTGGATTTTTCATTTTCCTGGCATACATTTTGTTTATCTCAGTTCATGAATGGGTTTGATTTTCTCTACAAAGAAAATTCTATGATAATTGTATTAAAAATAAAACGTCATGTACCACAATGATTTTTTTGCTATTTGAATCTACGTTTATGCCCTTCCTTGGAGTTTCTAACTGGTTTTTAACCGTCATTAAAATAAAAGTAAATAAAGCGGACCATTGGGTAATGTTTTTTGTTGTTTTATTAAAATTCGAGATTATTTATTGCTAAAATAATGCTTAAAGAGTCAAAATGTGTGTAACTTAATTAGCTTTAAAGTAAATGTTACATCTTCAAGATATCAAATATCATAAAAACCGTTTATCTTTTCAGGATCAATTTATAGTTTTTCAGGAATGTTTAATTTATGGCAGGGGTATTTCATAGGACAGTTACATGTTCCCAGAACTTATCTCGTAACCTCAGACACATAAAGAACAATATTTAGCTTTTATAATACGTTTTGACTTTACCACTGATTTTTGAAGGGGTTGTTTTTAATTTCAATCTTTAATCAAATGTCTGCGTTTCCACCTACCCTGCAGTACATTTTATTACAACTTTCCACTTTTGAGCATCCACAATTCGAGTTAAAATCCTCAACTTGTTTCTATTTTAGAACATCATTTCAATTAACCTCACTCCATAAAACATGTTTCACCACCACTGTCTGAGTTCTCCGGCTGTAATTAATTCTGTCCAACAATCAGATTGAACTATGAGTGCAAGAGTCTAGTTTGTAGTTGAAGAGTTCAACGTTGATGTTAATGGCCTCTCGTTAGTGCCAGAGTAATCACTCAGTAATCTCTACGATAACTCTTTTGAACATAATTCCTGCTAGATAACTTAATTAAATCAATCTACTTGTGTTTTATGTATAAATATACAATTTATTTTTGACTTAAAGACTTTAATTGGTAGTTTAAAAAATTGCAATAAACAAACATTAAGGGCTAATTTAATAGGGTTTCCAACTACATTAAAATGTAATACTTACTCAGCAGGTTCGGAGGCAATACTTGAAGCACAATTTTTTAGGAGTCATTGAACTGAACACGGATGTTTGTTAACACTACTGTGTTTCCTACCTCATCCAAAATGTCTAGGCATGGTACATTTATGCCTCTTCTTTGAACCACAAAAAAGAGTCGTATAAGAAGGTTGGATCACTACTTTGAGCTGGCTTCTATTTCAATCCACATTTTTCCAATCCACTTAATTAGCCTCTAAAGCACCTGTTAAACCAATTCGTTGCATCTCAGTTTTCACAAAATGAGGATTGCAATGCAGCTTGCAAAAATTTTGCGTTGTCTGCATTTTCCCAATTTGAAATACCAGCCAGACTTTTAGCTGGGCCACATTCCTAACAAACATGATACAACAAACAAACTTGTACCTTGCAACATTAACTGTTAAAAAAAAACCAAAACCAAAACCAAAAAGACCCAATCACTTTTAAACATCCTAAGGCTTTTTATGGGTTTATTTTTGTTCTAAACACTGCAGCGTTCCGACAGACTTTGATAATAATTTTTAATCGATCTTGAGCTGTGATTTTTGTTTGGCAAAAAACAATAGAAAAAACTTCATACAGCAATTCTAGCCTTGTCTTCAACTAAACACACCTGAATTTTAAACTAACAGTAATTGAGGTTAACAATACAGTAACTTCTACAATAATTATCAGCTATTTACTTAAAAAAATATCCCATTTCCTTTCAACTTACTTGAGTATTGTGCAAATCAAATCACATAAAAAACAGTTTTATTTCAATTCAATATATCTTCACAAGTATTCCACTAGTCAGCTTAACATAAAAATAAGTTAACTTAGCCTAACTTAATCACCTGACCATTAATAATAATGACATTTTATCTCACATAGGCTTACGCTGTTGCGCAGTGGCGGCTTCAGGGGGGGGGGCCATGGGGGCCATGGCCCCCCCCGAGAATTTTTTGCCAGTCATTTTTTGGGGGCTTAAAAATAATACATTATATTTTAGTTACAAAAATTATCTAATTTTCATGAAAGTTTGATATTATTTAGGTGTATTTAGCTTTAATTTGTATTAATTGAGATTAAAAACAACATTATTACATTTTAGGGAAGTTTTGGAGGTGCTAAAATTCAGAGTTTGCGTACGCGCGCGGCAGACGACACGGACAACGGGATGAGGGACGAGAAGACTGTGACATTGCGTACTAATGCCATCAGCTGATCGGGATTGTTGACAGTGGCTTCAGGGGAGGGGGGGGGGCAATCGAGCCATGGCCCCCTCCCCCTCAAAAAGTTTTTGCTAGTAAATTTATTGGAAAATCGTTAAATTCAGTGTCCGAACCTTGCTTGTTATTGGTTTTAATTTACTCTTATTGTTATAGCCATCAGGCTATTAAGATTAGGCCCTACACCAACAATCAACTAAACCTCTTCACAGTTAAGTTAACAGATGTTTCAACAATAATGCTTAAAAGTACTAGTATTCTTTTATTTCTGTTTACGTTTCATTGTAATTCCGTTACGAAAATGGCGAACAATAAAACAAATGTTAAAAATTGCATTTTTAATCCTTAATTTTAGACAGCATTTGATTTTTCCTGGGGTTGAGGGTATTTCTAAACTTATTTTGGGTCAAAACACTATTAAACGCAAAGTTTAAACAAAAAATACCCGCTATATTTCAAGATCGTGGAAAATACATAACCATTTAGACACTCCTCGTATAGGATTTTACGCTGCGCACGGCAGACGACACGGACAAAACGACGAGAAGGACAGTGTTATTATTGGTGGTATTATGGATTATTGTGAAGGTCATCGTCTGGTCGAGATTTTTTATGTACAGCCATAGCCTTCTTTTTATGAAAATAACTTCTGATAGGAGAAAAGAGTTCAAGTCAAAGAGTTAATTTGCGATATAGTCATGACGACAATATGACCCATGGGATTTGTTTCTTACCGCTAAGAGCATTTAACAAATAAATTAACATCGGTATCTGATTTATTATTGAAGCTGTTTTTTAATAAAACACAAAAAGACTCTAATACTTTAACTATTTACTTTATTTTTAAGTAAGTCTGTTTAGTGTTTAGCTCTAATGCTTAAGAGAAGCATATAATATAAAATCAAGAGTCTCAACATTATAACTCAGACTGACTGCAGAAATTTTCGTGATGCGTACTTGGTTTCTGCTGCAACCCACCAGATTGTCCAAATACTGAAACCGGAATGAAAATACCCTATTTTATTTACATTAGGAAAATTCCCTTAAAAACAAGTTATGTATTTATGGAGATACATAATCACTCAAACCTTGAAATTAACAAATTGTTAGACTGGATTTTAGTAAATCTTTATAAAAACAGTGAAAGTTCAGAAAAAATTGCAGTATTCCTGTAAATTTTCCTCTTTTTCTACTGACGTTAAGTTTCAATGAGATAGCTAAAATAGAGTTTTTTTCACAAATCATTTCAAATTAGGCTATAATCCCCCATATCCCTTTCATCTAGGAAAATAATAGGCCTACTATTAATAATACCATCAGTGATCGGCAATTTAGGCCTATACTCCCCACCGTCACCCTTTCCACCCTACCCCCTTTACCGTTTCCACGGCCACCCCCCCCCCCCCCCCACCATGATAGGCAATGGCCCCCCCTGAAAATCGGCTCTGGAGCCGCCACTGCTGTTGCGTGAGATAGAGTCGTAAATCTAATAACTATAATATTATTAATTAAAAATACATTTTATTTTGACTGTTATATAAAATTTAGAAATTACAGTTGTCTTAATTTCATAATGAACTAGAGGAAATTGAAATTGTGTATTTATACTGTATATCAAATGCCCTGCATGTCTTTCAATAATGTAAGGAGTATAAATAAATTAAAATTCACATATATAATTTAGGTAAAATTTCCATTACTGTTTAAAAGGTTTACGAATCTTTTTATAATTTGAACTTATTGTTTCAGGTCACAGGTTTGGCAAGCCTTCTAGAAAGAATTCAAACTCACAAGTGCTGTAAGTAGAGTATTCTGCAGTGCCCAAAACTAAATAATTTATCAATGGGATAGGGCATTGTAGTTGTTTTTCTATTGTTTCAATGGTAGCTTTTTATTACTTTTCCGATACCAGCACCTGATACTGGCAGACCCAAATGATCGTTGTGTGTTTCGGTTCACTCATAACCATATAGTTTCTTTTCGTGGTTTCTTTTTACATTTTGTTACAAATATTCACAAAAGAAAATTATTTTTATCGCTATTTTATTGAACATAACACGAAAAACAGAGTTACACCTTCAAGTAAGGTGTTGGTCATTTTAAGGTGTTGCAAAATTATATTTTATTAAATGTAAAATATCATACAAACTGCCAGATTATAAATATATTTTAATTTCTAAGAGATAAAAAATATTCATAACAGCAAATCTAAAAAAAATCATATGGCTGGAGGGATATATTATTTTGTCAAAAATAGCACTGATGTCACAAATATTGATTCATTACTTATCGTATGAAATACTAACAAACAAACAAAAATATTAAAGTAAATTTAATACTAGATAAAATATTATTTCTATCTCTAATAGAAGTACTCTTCAGTTAACGTGTATTTGCAGTTATACAAAAGAAATATCTGCTGTTGTTGGAAGACCATAACTCCACCAGTTTTCCTCAATGGTTTTTAATCTGATAAGTACTTGGGAAAGGGGGAAGCCAAATACTGTACTACTGATGCGTTTTGAGAAGCACACTTATCAAGGATGTGGTAAGGGGTGGAATGTATTCATTCAAATTCTCTTGGGGTTAGGACAGTACCCTGTTGTTTCAAAACAGAACCCCAATACAGGGGAGATTGCTTTCAAACAAATAAGATTTCACGAACCCATGAATTTTGAAATAATGTAAAATAACGTTTTTGCAGCATATGTTAAATCTTACAGTAAACGATAAACACTATTTTATAATGGCAAATTTGGGTAATGCATTTTAAAAGACTGCTAAATCCTCTGTTAATGTAAGTCATTTAAATCAGGCTCGTTACTTGTGCAAAACCATTAATTTTGGACGATGATTTGGACACTGATTTTTCATTAAATGAAGTAAAATTGGTGTTATAGTTAGCAAAGAACTACAAAGCTCCAGGTTATGACCACATTCCAATTTAATTCTTTAAGAATCATTTGGATGATATTTTTTAATCAGGGGTGGTTCCGAAGAGCTTTAAAAACTCTTGTTTTTCAGCTACATAAAAAATTAATTTTGAACTATGATAGTGTAATACCGGCCTTACAGTGTAACACCGGGGTGATTAATTCTATAAACAGCCGTTCTCATTTAGAGTGTTGAGGAAGTGAGCGCAGCGATCGAACTAAACCTGACCCTGAAGCTATATACACCTTTCAAAACTACTGGGCTATGTTAAACTTAATATATAGTGTATGTTCAATGAAAATGTATTTCCTTTTACTCATTCAAAATAATTTTTATTTAAACTCTCATGTACTGATAATGGCAAAATACTAGACAACCAACACCCAAATGTTTTGTTCGGAGGAATTGGTTTAGGGAATGTAGACTGGAATGTTCTCATTTGAAAGCTATTTGCGTATCACCCCACTACATGCCACATGCAGACATACCCTCGTTGCAAGGCGGGTTGGAGGGGGAGGATCACTGTTTCCTTTCCACCAGTTTGCTAGAAAATTATTTTACCCTTCATATACAATCGATTTCTCAACTAACTATACATTACATCAAACTTAAATAAAGCAAGACATTGCTCTATTTTTTCATTTGGTTCCGTTTTTTATTTTTTTGCTAAGCTAAATATCTATTTTTGGTCTCTAAAAACACACTGCACAGATTTGAGGAATCAACAACAATTTATTAAAACGCCCCAGATAACAAACAATCCACCATTCACAGTCACTAAAACTAGTGAACATACAAGTACAATCGCAAATACATCACCAAATTAAAAGATATCACCATAGAATTGATAGATGATTATCCAAAATGAGTCGTGAAAAGTATTTATGGCAATGTTAGATGGTTTGTTAACAGATCAAATGTAGTAAACCCTATTATTATTCTTCTGTAGTAAACCCTATACTCCAACTGCTGTAATGTGTTCTGTGTGTGTGTCATTCATTTACCAGAGTAGCACCCTGTTGAAAGTTGTTCCTAAGGGTCAAGTAATTAAGAAAACCATGGGTGCTTGACCAGAATAGTGGTACTTTAAAAGAAAAAAAAAACAACGCCATCTTGGATTTTTTATTTTGTATAACAATAATTCATAAAGTACCACTTTTCTGGCCAATCACCCAAGTTTTTCTTGATTACTTGACTCTTAGGAACAACTTTCAACTCAGTTGTTTAAATTTCCATTGGACTATTTTCGTGTATCTTACTATAATAATAATGAACAAATATTTATTTTACTTATTTGATCAATTCATTTGGGGGAGTCCAGGAGTCCTTATGGGAGAGGCCCCACTGCAAAAGGGAGTAGATTTTTCCTATGAAGGGTTATAAAATGCTGTCCTTCAACCGTTTATAATTTTTAACGTGGTATAATCCTGGCATCCTTGCAATAAGTTTTTATCAATTTAGAATAAGCCTTCAATAGTCATTTTCTTATTTTATAGGTACTGAGCACTCTGCCATTTCCTCCTATCGTCTTTCCAAAGCGTCAAGATTTCTTCTTTCATTAACTTCAAACAGTCATTTACAACAAATGTCAATTACTTAAAACGAAGGTAAGTAAATAACCATAAAACAGTTTTAAGCCATATAGAAAACTATTTAGAAAATAAATGTATATAATATTTCAGAATCATACAGTGAATACATTGTTTAATGTTGGAAATAACTGCATCCTAAAGTCAAAGATTTGACTTTAGCAGCAATAGTTTCATCTGATGAAAATAATGCCTGTATTATGATACATGTACTTATAAAAATAAAATATTATTTCATATTTAGAATTTTTTAACAAATAAAAATTTGGCCGTGTCTATATAATTTGTATGTTCAAAATTAAGTTAAACCAGTACAGTATTATTATGATCATAATTTGGTTAAGGAACTATGATATATTTTTAATGAAAATTGCTTGATATTACACATTTTTAGTTTCTCCTCTTATTCAAATGTAGAACATAGGTGTAGTAGTGCTGGAGGAGGAAAGTCTATAAGAAATATATAAAGTTTAAGTTGAAATTAAACAAACAAAACAACCAAAAGTTTGACTGACCTCCCTATTATCTGTAACCTATAGAAAAGGGAATTCTTTTCACAGAACTATCAAACATAGAAAATCTTGCCAAACCAATAATCACTCAAAATGCTGAAATGACTAATCATTGAGAAAGTAGTTTCATTGTTATTTTTCTTCAAAACACAACCGAAACAAAAGCAGGTACTATATCAAAGTTTTGCCCTTCATAGGTTTTCCTCCGGGGATCTTTCCTCGGAGTTGGATGATGAGCAGCAGTCCCAGCAGACGCAGGCCCCACCGGGGCTGCAATCGCAACCGCAGTCGCAATCGCAGCCGGCCCAGGCGCCCCCACCTGCGCCTCCCAACAGCGGCGACCTCTCTCTCAACCTCACCAAGCAGAGCTCTCGCACCACAAGCGCCCCTTCCAGCCCCGCCAAGACTCGGGAATCCCTGCTGCAACGGGTCCAAAGCTTGACGGGGGTTGCCAGGGACCAGGGGGCCTCGCTTATTGGTAACGTCGGTTAGTTGTTGTCCCTTCTTCCTCTGTCTGTCTGCTTTCTTCTGTCCTCTTTTGCTTTGGACTTTGTAGTACCCACTTGAGTAAGTTACCCAATTGAGTAATTTTTAAATATTTTAATGAATGATTTTTTTATTGTTATTAGGTTTTAGCGTTGTAAATACATTGTATGATAGTTCAGTTAAACAATAGTTTTTAATTTATATCTTAGATTTAATCCTGAGTAGAAGTTAATTAATAGATTCAATGAGAAATTAAATAGAAAGCCAACTAGTTTACCCACAATTTGGTGCTCCTGTTAACAACCGCAATTTCTTTTACTATTTCTTAACTTAGGCCTATGTAAATAAAAACTCTTAGTAATTCATTAAATAAATTTACTACTAAAATGTCGTAGTTCTAGTATCCCTCATTATTACTTATTTTATTTTTTTTTTTTAATCTAATGATTAGTCTTGTTTTATATGTTTTTTGTGTTATAGATTTACTGTTAAGCCCATAATGTGTTTTACTGACTTTAATTTTTAACTAAAATAGTTTTTTTTAATATATATCATGAACCACCCCCCATGATTGAATAAAAAACATTAAAAATATATACCTATAACATGAAAAATATACTTTTTTAAAACTATTAATACTGTAACACGTTTATGTGCGGTAATTTTTCTGTTGGAAAATTGAGAAAAAATGAAAAAATCTTACGAAATACCTTTAGATAGATAATTTAATATTCTATTGGAGATGGTATGTTATAAAACAAACATAAAATAATATTGGATTGGAAAACGGTGTTCAAATACTCGGGGGAAGGACCACAAAATGATCTCTCCCAGAGTGCCAATGGCTCTTATAGTTGTGTGCACCAATTGAATGGTTTTTCTCTGAAAAATTCAGCAAAACTGTTGACCACCAGTATTTATGCCAGAAAATTCTTTAATAACTTACTGATTAAAGTCATTATTTTTTAAAAGGAATTAATAAATACAAGGTCGCAAATGATTTTTCATTGTTTTTTCTAGCTTGATTTTTTTTAAAGACATTTAGATTTTGTTTTGTGAAAACCTTAATACTATAATTAAATCTTCCCATTTTCTTTTCTACCTTTTACTATTTTTCACTTTTAACTTTATTATTGCTTCTTGTTTGTATATGGTAGTGTTCCAGAAATATATGATAAAATACTGTATCTATGTACAGTATTTTATCATATCAAATTAACTGGCTGGGTAGCTGAGTGGTTATAGTGCTTACCTTTGAATCCTAAGGTTGCCGGTTCGATACTGAGAAAAGTTAGTAGCTTTTTAAAGGTTCGATTCCGGACCCAGTTGCAATTTGTCATTGGGCCATTAATTAATGATGCTTTCTAACAACTTGTCAATGTTAGATAGTAACAAGACTGGGGTTTGGACCGTTCCCCGTCAAAACGTTAAAAAATGCCACTGGCGTAGATAAAAACAAAATAAAATAAAATAAAATATGTGAAATATGTTAAACTGAAAATCTGTGGGGATTCGAAATATATAACCCCATAACATAGTTTCATTAGAAAATATACATTGCAAGTCTTCTGATATCCTTAGTCATGGTCATCAATCCAGGGATTTTAACATAATCTACATTTTAAGTTAATTTAAATCATAGAATACATTGTATATATGTATGGATACATTGGCTTGTATTAAAAATAATTGTTAAATTTTAAATAATATCAACTTGATTAACTTGCACTCTTTAAAGGTTACATATTTATAATTTCAATACCGGTATAATTACATTAAAAGTTATGTGATCAAATTTTTTTTTAGTACAGAAAGCACCACATCTTAAAGTCTTGCACTATCCTACAATAAATATTTTAACAAATTGTTTGAAACTTAGTTTTTTTACACAGGGGCCGCTGTGACGGGTGCGGCAGGGCGTCCGGTCTTCAATAAAGACCGCTGCTTCACTCTCCTCGTTATCGACGATCAAAATACCGACTGGTAAAAGTTTTGAATTCCATTAATTTTGAAATAAATTACCCAAATAACTCCCATTATTATAGGCATTATTATTATGTTTACTGCTTAATGTTCTGTTGAGTGAGTTGTTTACTTGCTTAAAGACACATGCTTAAGTTGGCCATCCTTTATAGTTGCCTAAAAGTACTTTCCTTACTTTCCCAAATATGCTTTTACTAACCTGTTGGAGAGCATCAAGTTGAGGAGAGGTAATGGTAGGGAAAGAAATAAGATAATCGGATTGTAAATTGAATGAGAAAGCCTATTCTCTAAACAGAGTCAATAGATAGCTGCTGTCAGATTTAAGATACCAACAGTTTTTTTTTCTTTTAAGTCTTTGCTCAACACAATTGCCAGTGAAAGAAGTAAGAGCTATAAACTGATCAAAACAGTCGTGCCTGGGCCTAAATTCAGCTTGTTTGACAGGGATGCTGATATTGAGAATGGGGAGGATTCTGTTGTATTTCAACCTCTTGATCAGTTTATAGCAAACACTTAGCTATATAGGACGATAAATTTTCAGGCAGTTTAGTGGATCTTTTCCATGCTCCAAAAAAGCTATTATTTTGGATCTCCTAAATAACCCAGGCATTTTGCTGAACAATTCTTCAGTAGACATGACTACAACTGCACAATTTGTGATACATGTGCAATCTCCAATTACAGTAAAATTTGGCTTAACACAAATACACCGTACCAGACAACTCTTCAGTCTCTACACATGAATACAAGTGTTGTATTGTGGCCCCCGACAAACAATAGAATAGGTTACAGATTAATACCGGTGCCATCTACACAGTAAAATGTAGGGAGACACTGGACACATTACTCCACAACTACAGGTCATTGTCCCTCCAAAAAACCACATACATCACATGGATACTAAAGTGTAAAAAAAATCTAACAGTTAGAGTACTACTCAAGACCGATGGATTCAGAATTAATGCAGGATCACTGTAAAACAGAAAAATCATTTAATTATGACGATAAAAGTTATTATAAACAGTTTGTACATTTTTTATTAATAAACTGGACCATTATTACATTTGAAGAGGGCCTACAACTTTTTATTCCAAATTTTTTTTTAATCCATAATGAACCAATGTTTTATAGTCTGTAAAAGGAATTTTAATGGGAGTACTTTTTTTTACAAATCATATTATTGTATTTTTTTACAAATCATTTATTTTACAAATCATACGACAATCCAACTTTGGAAATTGGATGAAAAAAATATAGTCAAAATACTTGGCCATGGGTCGTGATTAAACTAGTCAAAATTTGGCCAAGCACGTAAGTGAGTTTGTCCGTACCACTGTTGCGCTTGCATTCTTGAACTCTGCAGATTAGTTTGATTAGTTTGAGTTAAAGTGCTGTAGATCTCTAGTTTTCCATCCCATTTTAAAAAGTTATGTGTATTTTGGTTTTTGATAAATTTTGCTATTGATTGAGTATACAAATGTTTGTTAATGATAATTTTATTTAATCCAGGAACAAATATTTTAATGGTACACCATTTGTAAACTGTTATGTTCAAGATACAAACTTGAAATTTTATATTAAATTATTTCTTAACAAAGGTTATAGTGTTCCAAATGTGTGCAGGTTAGTTAGTGTAAGAGTTTCAATACATTGATATCAGCCATTTTAAAAACAACACATTTCAGACTTATAATTAGTCTAATAATCATCTGAAAAGAAAAACACATCCAGACTAATAATCACAAAACTAAAGAAGATTGGACTATAGTTTTGACCCAAGGACAATCTGTCGTAGTGACAACTATACGACAGTCGCCAAAGTACCCGACAGCTATTGGCACAACAAGAAATGGAGGGGGACAATCTGTAGTGGTGGCAAAAGTAGCGGGTCAGGGAGTTCACTTTAACGGAGAGGCGATGTAATGCTATGAGCTAAAACACCAAGGTGGCTATCTGTCAGGGTAAAACTAGACCCCCTTGCTCCCCCCCCCCAAATTTGCTTTTTATTCCCTTAGTACACAAAGAGGTGAAACATGATGTATTTAGAATTGATGCTGGATCATTCTATGACGGAAAAATCACTTATGACTCTAAAATTATAGTAAACAGTTTGTACCAAAATTTGCAACATACAGTACGTAAACAAAAGAAGTAAGTTTTTTCCTTATCAGGTACGGCTGATTATGCATAGCTAATGTCAACCTTGGACTATAATAATAACATTAACAGCCAGAATAGTCATGATGGTAAAAGCATAGGTATTATTAGAACAACCCCCCCCCCCACCCTTCTTCCATAAGGGAAAAATATATATTAGTAATTTGACATTCATTTATACTGAAAAATAGAAAATAAAATCTGAACTATTTATACCGTAGTTAATTTCTCCTTTAGAGAAAACAAATTACGGAGTGACAAATTATGAGGCAGTATACTAATCAAACACCTTACATTTTATTCTTTAACCAGTGCAACCTTGATTTGTCATTTTTTAACTACCAAGGCATTGGTTTTCCTTCAGGTCGAAGTACTTCAGAGGGCGGCGGCTGCATGGAGACTACGACATCCGTGTGGAGCAGGCCGAGTTCAAGGAGTTGTCTGTGACGGCCAACAGCGAAACAGGCACCACCGTGAGCATGGGCGTATACCGCAATGGCACCAAAGTGGTCAGGTACGTTCTTAGCGTACGTCTGACGATTACAGTTTTGAGAATATTTAACTTCTTTGAACAATCTTAATTAGAGAAACCTAAGTATTATTGTTTAATACTGTACGTTTTGAGGTAAACTTGATGGTAAACTGTAAATTTCAAATGATTTCAACCTGGTTCATAGATTTCATAGGTTAACTGGCTTGGTAGCTGCATGGAGCAGTGCATAAAATAACATGTCAACTGGGCGACACAATACCCATCTTTATTCATCTTCTATCTCCTGTTTGTAGATGTATTTTTACCATATTTCATTACTTGATTTAATATGAGAATTTTGTCATATCTTAAATAACTTGAACCTGCCTTGATTGAGGTCTTACTGATGCAGCCAGGGCTATGTTGTAAATGGGCCCAGTGGGCCCGGGCCCAGGGGTGCAAGAGGTTTTAAGTTTGTTCGGGGCGCAAGTAAACGAAAAGATTTTAAATTGCACACCAATGGAATCCTCCCCATATTCTTGGTCTTGGGTCTAACTCATGACTCATCACTGCCACAGCCTGCATCCTGCGTGTTGCTCCTCGATTGTTGGCAACGTTGTCATTCTTTGTCAGTTCGTTTTGTTCCCACGAGTGAGAATTTTTTGTAACTAAACCCATTTTACCTTTTGAAAAAGGTCCTTGGTAATAAAGTATGAATGTAAGTAAAAATCTCATTTTATTCACAGTTCACACTTTTGTTTTACAATGCCGGTACTGAATAACGATCGAAGAAAGTAAACCCAATAAAACTAGTTCTGTTATTGTTTTGTTGCAAATGTGTATGCCAAATCGTCAAGTGGCGATCATGGCAATTGGGTATTTTCATTAGTTATATCATACTAAGAGGGAGGGGGCAAATATTTTTGGGCTCATAGCGCGTCACATGCAAACTCCTGGTCTATGTGCAGCCCCACTTGCGAAAAACTCACTGGGCGTTTTCAGCACTGGGTGTTAAATACCAAAAAGTGCCAATTTATACCAACTGATAAAAATAGTTTTGTTTATTATAACGACTCTTCAAAGTTTGTATTTTTTCCAGGTCATTCAGGCCCGATTTCGTTTTAATCAGGCAAAACCTTAGAGATGCCGGAGAAGATAATAAAAACTTGCTTTTGGGCTTCAAGTTTGGAGGCGTACCAAGCATAAACACCTTACATGCTGTATATAACTTTCAGGTAACTACCGTATACAATTAGCCGATTTATTTTTGTGTTGTTTTGTTTGTTTTCAATTGTGTTGTAAAATGTGCAAATCATAATCTTGAGCGAATAAAATTTTCTGAGGTACCCTACCCATGATTGTGATGAGTTGTAAAAAACATTGACTCATTGTACAATACAGCACAGAACAATACAATACCACAGGTTTAATTATGTTGTCATTTAATACATTCAAGCAGTCAGTAAAAGTATACATTAACAAACACAGTATTATAAATGTTACAACTCATTTCATTCAAGTAAGTGTAACTGTCTTCTATATTCTTTAATACCTTTACTGAAATGGCGACCTAAACTCAATAGGAAGTTTAAAGTCAAGTATGAATGAGAGGTGAGTGTAGGATGATTGTTGCATATCTTGTATTCTTGTTACTGACTAAGGCTGACATTCTCCTTAGTCAGGACAGGACTGTTAATTCATAGCCCAACAGCCAATGGTATCTATGGACCTACAGTTTAACGTAGAATCCGAACCACAATTTTGACCTCATTATATACGAAGTGGTCTAATTATGAGGATGGTCTTTATGGATGAACTAGTATTCACTAGTGCGGACGTTAATCCCCACCAGGGAATATCGCATCCACAAGCCATCGCTTATAACTATCCACAATTCGTGACCTCCAAGTAGCTGGATTACAGGACGTTGCCACCGTCCCAGTCTTATGTCGAATTTTTTTTCTTGAATCTTCATGGACCATTAAATTAAAGTACATGTTATAATTTCTATGTACTATAGGAAAAATTCCAAATGTGGTATATCATCCCCTTATACCTGATGATTGGAAGTCTATATGTTATGACTTATCATTTTAAAGAGAGAAAAGTAACTCAGGCAAATAAATTTTGAAATGATCTGATGACCAATACATGTTGGTAGTGATCAATAAGTTGGCACAAGGATTCTCAGCTTTTAATCTGTTGCCTACATCTACAAATTATATGAAAATTTAAGTGATTCAGAAAATTAGTTTTTTTATATATAAAAAATTGATTTTATTTTATTTCCATTTTCTATATAATCCCAATTTCAGTAAAAAAATGCTTCTTTTGGAAAAATTCTAGAAGTTTTTTTTTTCTTTAATTAAGGGTGGGGGGATACAATGAATAAGTTATCAGATTTCAGAATGCATAGGGTTAAAATTACCCATAAAACATAAAATTGCATTTTACTGTTGAGTAGTGCCTCTTGTTAGTAAACTCTAAGTCCTATATATTCATGGGAAGAATTTAAAAAAATTCAAATCAAATTTGCTGAGTAAAGGAGGCTGTAGTATTTTTTATTCTAATTTTAAAATCATTGTTATGTTCCAGGATAAACCTTGGGTGTTTGCTCATCTGCTGCAAATTCAAAGACGATTAGGAAAAGAAAACTTCCCTTTAATCGAACAAACTTACTATCCCAACTTTAAAGAAATGGTAAGAACAAATTTGTGAAAACAATGACTTCAATATTTTTAATTGTTAAATTTTATTTATCCACAAATTTTGAACTTTATAGTCAATTTCAATTTATAACTTTCTCTTAAATATTTTGAAAATCTTATTTATTTATTGATGCTAAAGTTTAAAGTTTATTATGAGCGCTTTAAAGACAAATTCAAATCCCATCAATACAAAGTCTCTTTACAAGCCCACACTGATCTGATAAAATATTTTTTAACCTGCTAAGGTTTTCATCTCTGTTGTAAAATAAAATTTTTCAAATATTATCATCACTTGGATTTGTTTTAAAATAAATGTACAGAACCAATTTCATTCCATTATTACGCATTCATTGGTACAATTTAAAATGTTAAGAAAATTGTTAGCTTGAAAAGTAAATTAGTATTCATTTGATGTATTATTAAAGTCATTGAAAGGACTGAATTAATGTTGCATTTTCTAGCTGAGTGCGCCTAGATTCCCAGTTGTGTTCAAAATTGGCCACGCCCACAGTGGTTTAGGTAAAGTTAAAGTTGAGAACAACGCAGACTTCCAGGATATGGCTTCGGTAGTTGCAGTTGCCAATACATACTGCACCACCGAGCCCTACATAGATAGCAAATACGATATCCATGTTCAGAAGATTGGAGATAACTATAAGTCTTTCATGTGAGTATTCGTGTTATTTATAAAATTAATAAAAAATTACAAATAGGACATTGGACGGAAGAGAGACACTAAAACCTTTAATTCTACTTGACTAACAATATATTAAATCAGTAACAAATATATACCTATACTTTTCAGGTTATAGTAACACACTCATAATCCTATACAAGCGTTAGCAGTTGCTCTTTACTTAAATTGAAGCATGGTTGTTTAAAACACTTTCAATATTCAAACAAACAATTATTGGTTTCAAAGTTCAAAAAAAGTTGTGAAAATGAACTTGAAAACTTGCTTACAAATGACAATGACATAATTTTTTTTTTTTTAACAACACATAATCATGAATAGTGTAGACCTTCTATAAATTGGTTAGTAAATTTTGCCACCACAGACCTGATTTAGCTTTCTTTTTGCAGGAGGAAATCAATATCAGGAAACTGGAAAACCAATACTGGTTCCGCAATGCTTGAACAAATCCAGATGCCTGAGAGATACAAACTGTGGCTGGACGAAGTTGCAGCGATGTTCGGTGGACTGGACATTTGTGCTTTGGAAATGATTGTGGCCAGGGACGGGCGGGAATACATCATCGAAGTGAACGACAGCGCTTTGTCACTGATGGGGGACACCCAGGAAGAGGACAGAAGACACATCGCTGACCTGGTAACACAGCGGATGCAGGTAAGAGCTAACTCTGACCAATTATCACCATGTTTATTAATAATATCTAGAATTTTTATTTATGAAAGCTGCCAGATTTCGTATAAGTAAACATTTTATAAAGTCATAAAAAACTAACTCACTTTATGTGTAGAGAGAACAATTTACATTTACAAGAGAAATTGTGTAGAAAGAAGTGGATGAGATGTTCATGTAACAATACTATAAGCATTTGTTATCAGAAACAGAAAATTCATAATCCAAAAGTCAATCTTCAATTTTATTTGGTCTTCTTGTGTAATAATTCCCTGGTCTTTGAAATTAAAGGAGACTTGAATAAGGCAAATAAGTAATTTTAATTGTGTTGACCAAAAATATAATTTAAAAAAGAATCAGATTATTGACAAAATCAGTTTTAACCTTGATCAGACTTAAAAAAGATGAAATCCTCCAACCATTGTCATAAATTTGTTATCATTGTATAGTGTCATATTCACCATGATTGACTTTATACCTATACACAATCTATAAAATGTAAAAAATTAGGTACAATTGAATGAATCCACACCAATGCTGTTCCAGCAATTTTGTCGTCCAGCAACTCTCACAAAGACGGCTTCCCGCACATCCATGTCGAGTGTTCAGAGCACCACAAGCGGCTACGGAGGTTCCATCGGTAGTGGCAGCACTGTAGCGGCCCCCACCACTCCTCCCAACGAGGAACGTCCTGGCATCCCAGACCTCCCCGCCTCCGGGACCAGCCCTCAGCCACGGCGCGACTCTCAAGGTAAATCCCGACGATACAGTCTTCAGCCCCAGCGTAACGTTATGTACTAAAGCAACACCAACGGGAGATTCAAAAGGCGCTGTACTCTTGAAAAGTACATTTGCTATACACATTTTAAATCAGTTACATTTACTATCAAAGTTTTCTATTAAGATAGTAAAAATCAGTAATTTGGCTCAAAGCTCAGAAAACCATTCAAATACTGAGAGTAAATCTCTTTAATCTAGTAGAAAACAGATAATTCTGTTATTAACAATAGAAATTGTTGTCTTTTTCCATAGAGGCTTTAATGTATTTGCAGATTGTTTTAGCTAAGGATGCTAGGGAACTTCAGTTTTAACTTTAGAGCTCAATATTGAAAAAATTTATTTGTAAAATAATTTTAAACTGATTCTCTGGTTTTGAGTGACCGCTTTTCAACTGAACATAACAATCAGTAGTCTTATCATTTATGGAAAGCCAATTCCCTATTATTGATTTTAGTTCAGGAAGAGAGATTACAATGATAACTATTGATTGTAGTTATTCCAACATTATTTAATCCCTTCAGGTTCCTTTTATTAAAAATTTTATTTATGTAGAGTACAGCAAACTTTGAATCTCCCAGTGGAATCTACAATAATGTTTACAACTGTTATAAATGTATTACAATTTTATAGTATACTGGGATGGTTGCCAACTTAACGTTATGTTCTGTAACACCAATGTTTTAATCAATTTACCTTGAACTAATTTTTCATATTCTAACTATATGTAGAGTTATATAGTCTGTCAATTCTGACTTTAGATTAAATTTCATGATTTAGAAATAATTATTGACAATCATAATTTTTAATTATTTTTGTATGTCGAACAACTACTTACTGTAATATGAAACTCATGGCATTTATAAATCTTTAAGGACCAATATTACAAACAAAAACATTTGTTTCATTAATTTAGAACAGTGAAATATCAACAACAGTTTTATTGAATTAGTTATGATTCACACACTACCGGTACTTGTGATGATAACATTTTAACAGCAAGTTCCACTTCAGAATTTACAGTAGATTTGAAATAATTATAATTAAACTATTTCATATTCAACTATGCACACCTTCTGTTGTTTTGCTGGTTAAGTCATCTGGTTATGTATTCTAGCTATTAAAATGGTACTGTCTAATTAAACTTTTCTCATGTCATTCATAGTGTTCATTAATTTTTTTTCATGTTTTTTAATCATGTCATTCAGAAACAGACTAAACTTTTCTCTAACATTAGCTGGGTACAAGAACTTTTCCATTTTCATCAAGTCAAACATAACACCATCCTCATTACTATTGTTCATTTCCTTTGAGGAAAATAGAAATCAAATAATTTTTGTGAATCTTAATAAAGAACACGAATTTTCAGGAAAATAGTGATAATGAAGTTATGTCTTAACATTATCAGAAACCAAAAGTAACATGAACTTTACAGCTATTAATTACATGAAACACTATTTGTAAAATGATTTTAACTCTAATTTTTAATATTTCCAAATTATTAATTTTTTTATTAATAACAATCTAAACTTAAAAATAATTTTATCTCACAAAAAGTGACAAGATCATAGCCTAAGAAATTAGATTGATATACTGTACAGTAAGTATTTTGAAATATTGTCATTATAACAGAAAGTTAAAACTGCACCTTCATTAAACATTACATTGTAGGAAATAAGACCCTATGAAAATATGGGAAACCCTTTTCCGTACCATTTCCTTGATAACAAAGTGTACTTTTTAAATAAGAAGAAAGGGTTTTTTGTGGTCATAATCTTCATAGAGTTGTTAGTATATTCTACTACATAGATGAAAAACTGGCTGCCAAACTGTGACACTGCAGAGGGTCTTATACACATATTGCACAAACTGCGAAGTTCAAAGTATAGTTAGTTTTAAAAACTCTCTGTGATAGGAGGTATGATAACGAAGTTGTAATTAACGATGTATTTAATCATTAGTAACTTATAGGCCTAGTTTTATTCCATTGAGCAATAATTTATGGATTATGTATTAGTAACCATTTGTATACCATAACCCCCCTGAAAAGCATTGGTCTGTTACTATGCTTATATTTGTACACGATATTTCTATAGTAAATTAAAATTATCTTAAATTTTTACTAAATAAATCTTAACGTTTACCCTATTGTGATGTTCTAATTGTAATGTGCTCGTTTGGTAAGGTGCAACACTTTCTGATGATGTTTAGACCTTTAGACCCGTAGTTTCTATAGTGGCTGTTATTCAAAATGTTCCTGTGATAACTGTTGACATTCTATATTCCTTCTACATATCCTGAAAGTCAGTATTTTCCTAAGACTGGTGAATGTCTCCTTCGTATAATACGTACACACCTCTCCTGTGATACATACAGATTCATGTTAAGAATATAGTCGAGTAGAAAATAGTCTAAAGTGAAGTTGTTTCAAACTCTAAATAATATGTACCAATTATGAAAATAAAATGTAGTGTCAAAATTATGTGTTATGATTTTTAATTCCACATTCAAGAAATCTTGTAAAGAATAGGTAATGTTACTAAAGCATTTTTATTATTTTTTTATTGATAAACTTTGATAAGGGTGTTAGAACATTGTGTAGAACTGCTTGTAGAAAAATGTTTTTCCCTGTTTACTAAAAAAGAAAAAGTTTAACACGTTCGTTGCGTATTTATGCAACGTGCCTACCCCGCGCCAGGAGCTAGTGTTGTAAAAGTACAACGCTGTGTCATTGTTGCAAAATGGAAACATTGTGGGGCCAGCACTCAGGCGATGTATTTGCTGATGTTGTAGCTTTTAGGGAAGGTATTTTTTTTACTTGTTTGTACCAGAAGTTTCAAACTTCCACCATTTTTTACAATATTTATATTCTTTATTATATTTTTCAGTTTTATAATTATTCTTACCCATATTTACTATAATCCAATCATAAAAAAATCATACACGAATATGTAATTTTTATTGAACAATTGCATAAATGAGCAACAGGCATTCGAGTAGGTTGAAGGGGTTTTAAAAGTATAATTTTTATCTCCAAAAAACTACTGAAATTTTCATTACTTTTACAATAAAACACTTTTAGACATATTTCTTAGTAATTATTACATAGTGGTGCAAAAATGGAGGGAGTGTTGTGTGTACGTTTGTGAGGAAGACCGGCGCCAGGAGTGGGCGTTGTATTTATACAAGGCATTTCCAAAATGAGGGCAACTTTTCTGTGTCAAAGGAACTCAGTTCACCTATATTGGACTTCTTACAGCTAATTGTAAATGAATATACAACAAAACAAATTTCAGCATATAGCAACATATAACGCATGCATTTCAGCAGCAAACGTGTTGACAGTAAAACTTCAGATACATTTTAGTACAAATTTTTGTTAATACACTTTTATAGCTGAGTTTGAAGCAAAAATAAATAACAACTC
The DNA here is from genome assembly GCA_030545055.2 of Neoaliturus tenellus. Classification (NCBI taxonomy): domain Eukaryota; kingdom Metazoa; phylum Arthropoda; class Insecta; order Hemiptera; family Cicadellidae; genus Neoaliturus; species Neoaliturus tenellus. Next base: position 283,811,732 of record CM061531.1, on the reverse strand, counting down.
AATAATGGAGAAATAACTACTCAAGCTAAATGGAAAAGAATAAAACTTAATCTTTTTTAGTTAATTTTCACATTACATTCTTTTCTTTTACTGTGATGTGTAACAATAAATAAATAGTGAATATTTAATTGAAAAAATAACTGTTGTGAATAGACAACCTATTGACAACACATGATTTTAGTGAGCTTAGAACTGATGGCCAGGAGAGATATAATTTAAGGGAGAGTCATCATTTATTTCCCTCCCGTGGTATAAATAACTTGTATTAGGCCCGGTACACACGAGCGTCTTGCGTCTGCGTTGACGCAGCATCATCTTGCAGCGGCGTTTAAGCAGTGTATGTAATCAAATGGAGTGGTTCACACGACAGACGTAGCAGCGGCGTTGCAGCGGCCGTGATGCTGCGTCAAGTTGGCTGCAAGTTTCACGCTCGCGTCGGCGTTCTCGGTTCACACTAGCGTTTTGCACCTGCGTCGACGCAGCTTCCTTCTGCAGCGGCGTTTGAGCAGTGTATGTAATCAAATGGTGCGGTACACACGAGACGCGTGCAGCAGCATCACATCTGCGTTGATGTGGCTGCAAAATTCGAGACTTGCGTCACTGCCCAAACGTAGCTGCACTGCCTTTTCTCTCAGTGTTGCCACATGTTCATAAATAAAAACACAATAATTTTGAATAATACTAATAAAAATAATATTGATGAAAAAATAAATAATTAATATTTTATAAAATATGGATTTTAATGATGAAAATAAGACTTAACGTTAGTTAAGATTCTACCGTGCTATCGTTTATTAAAAACTTAGTAAGCCTACTAAAGTTATTAAATAAAAAATAAAAATGTTTGTGGTATATGTTATCTTGTAGCAATTTTTTTTTTAAATTATTATAGACACTTCGAATCAAGGAAAACACCTAAAATGCATTAATAAGGCAATAATAATACCAATAATAATTGATTCCTGTGTAATATAAAGAACGCCACTTTACCTTTTCAATGAGACCATTACTAAATTCCAATTAGGTATTATGTTTTAACACTCAAAAATTGTGTTTAAAGCTGCAGATTGGGTATATTTCGACTATTGTACGTTTTCGATTGTTGTAAACATGCTATTTACCTGAGGCAATAATAATAATTAGCCAAGCGATGATCTTCCATGCAGTAACTGATTGAAGGGTCTGGTGCCCCTAGAATACAGTTTATATTCCCCCTCCCATATCTGCTGTTTCCGTTACAGAGGCATTGGTATTGGCAGTACAGAATTCATGGTCTGAAGTAAATGTTGGCACAATGGTCTGATAGGCTACGTTAAGTTAGCGTTGTTTTTAAAGCCTTTTCATTTTCAAATTCAACTTCAAACAACATTAAAAAAAAAAAAAAAACATCTGAAAGCCATGTTTGTCAACTCAAAGCTTTAAACCAACCTCGCCGGCCACACAAAGCAATGAGGGCCGTCCTCATCCTTAACAAGTACTCTGCCTCCGCCTCCTCATCGCAAGGAGCTGTAGCTGTATTGAGGGCCCGGCTGAACTCGTGCATTTATGGATCTCCGGCACTAATTGTAATTATAGTACCCTCCTATTCATTGTACTCGTTGCAATTCTTGTAATCATTGTAATAATTACTGTACTCATTTATAAACCTCGTCACTTCGGAGGACACAAAAAGTCTAACAAATGCTCCTTTTACTAAACAGGAACTCACCAAAGGCTGTACCCAGTGCTTCCTATATTCTTTATAGTTAGGATATAATTATAATCTAAGAATGCAAAGACTACAGTTCTCTTTTATATTCCTCCATTATTTACCTGAGCACTGATTGATATTTCGATAGCATAACTATACGGAAAATTTTTTTTAAATCCACATGACTAATATGGCAATTCATAAACATATGTTGCTTAAATTCAAGTCAACGCCTAAACTAACGCTACGTGTGAACTGAATATTTGCAGCACAGCCGCGTCGACGCAGCGTGCACGCAGAGTGTTTTGACGCTCGTGTGAACTGGGCCTTAGTTTAATGTTAAATACAGCTGACACTAGAATATGTATCCCTTTTACTTTACCCCGTTCAAAAAAAATATGCATCAAAACTCATAATTCACTTCCCTAATTTTTCCTGTTCCTCCCACTGTCAAGAATCCAAGCCATCATAATAACTGGGATTACAGTTGTTTAATGTCTCATGTCACTTTACACCAATCTTTGGCTTTTTCGTAAACAAATATTCTTATTTTGACGTTTGATATGTAAAAAGAAGCACTTGCAATGGCAACTAAGGGAAGTAACACGATCGTCTGCTCTATTACCACTCTGAATTTCAAGGGTAAAATTAAAATGACATGATTGTGAAGAAAATAGGTGAATTCAGGTATTGAGGGAATTTTACTCGAGGTGAGAAATAAATTTCTGTCTTTTGACTGCACATTAATTTTGAACAGGGTATAGTAATCCAATTCATCTATCCACTACTCACTCATACACCTACAATACACGGTCACGGTGGTTTAAATAATATTTGAAAGGAGTTATGGATATAAGCTATATACTTCATAAAATATATGTACATGACACATCAAGTAAAAAAAGTTGACATTTACACACCTGGTAAAAAATGCCAATAACATTGCAATTGTACCAAAAGTAATGAAGCTGTTCAGATTAATTTGAAACAATGTGTACCAAATAATCTGGGACGAACTTATTGTAAGCTTAAAAATGTAAAAATATGTGCCCCATTTATCAAATTTGTCAAATTCAGAAACCAGCCTTGATAGTTATTAAAACCACCACCACCCCCATGAAAGGAGCGCTGTCCACTACTAGGACAATATCGAGTTGTGTTGTACAAGTTAAATTTGCTGCAAATATCAGTTTAGAAACAATCACATTCCTCAAAATGACTAATGGATTCTGTGAGGATGTGATCATACCATACCAGTGAAAATGTGAACACAAGGAAACTGTAATTGTATAAAAAGTCTGCTAAAGCATGTATTGTATGCATACACAATATCTTTTTTTAAATTGTTTGACTGCTTTTTATAAAACATAAGGCTAAACATACAGACCAGTTGTCAACCAACAATAAGCAGCCACTCTCCGATAACCAATAACTTATATTTGATCCTGGTGCTAAAGTATACTATCTTTAATTAGTTACGGTTTAAAGAATTCTCATCAAATATTCGTGTTTGAATTTGATTAATAGTGGTGGAGGATCTCTTATGGCACACATGAACAACAAGAAATATATTGGTTAAAATAGTTTTACCAATCTAATGATCCCTGCATATTTAATATTTCATAAATTGAGAATTTTGTGGTATGGTGTGATGATGTTTGTTTTTGCAGCACTGAAAATATAACAACCAATTCAGTGACTATGGCATGGTCATACACGAACTGGTTCAACTTCCACTACCAATCAAATACATTGGATGAGAAGTCTAATTATTTGTGTATATAGTCGGATGGTACTGTCAATTGTTTGAAAAGACCTTTTACAATTGAAATACGTTTTACAACTATTGCAGATTGTTGAAACTGTTGACATTACTCACATTTAGCTTGGCATAACCAGAACATGACATAATTGTGTACATCTCTTAGCTTGTGAAAAAGCCATTTCCCATTACAATACAATGAACTGGCCCTGATTTTTCCAAGAAAAGATAATTAAATTTAACTATCCTGCTTTTAATAACTGCTTTTAAGCACTAGGAAACTGCAAGCTAACCTGGATGCAGCCTGTTGTTTGTACGAAGACCGAAGGCATCACAGGAAGGTAAGCTTGTCAGTTTCCTAGAGCTGTTTGTTGTTTGTTGTCTGCGAGGCGGTGAGCAATGACGAACGTTTGTTTGCAGCTTCGCAGAGCAGCACCATGAGCAGTGTGAGTCAGCAATCATCTCGACGAACGGATGAGTCCGTGCAAAGCCAGCGCGCTGCGTTCGGACGTCAAGGTTCTACCACCGGAAGCGTGGGCGGAGGCGAAGACACGGAAGATACCATGAAGAACCTGAGGAAAACGTTCGCCGGAATATTTGGTGATATGTAAATAGGCTTAAATTGGTTATTATTATAAATGTTATGACATTGTCATGTTATGTTAGCTTATTGATGTACATTAGTAGTTATCGAATTATAAATTCACTGTGATACTTTGGATCTTTAGTTGTGTTTATTTAAGTTATCGAGTGTGTAAGAAAATTATACAGCTAATACCTGGTAAATACTCAGTAAAAATATATCTGAAAGTTTTTTATAGAAATTAGTGTGTATTTATAAATTTTCCATTCAATGTCTCAGGTAATAAATTTGTAGTTATATATGTGCTGTACCAATTTATTTAAATATGTGCGATCAATTATTTTAAAGTAAATGTATTTTTTGTCATATTAAACATTTAAATACATAAGGTATACAAAAATTTTTACTAATACTCATTTCATCCTGAAAATATGCTATGCAAATTGAATATTAAATCTCACAATACCTGTTTTCAAAAGACTAGTCATACAATAACACTGATTTAAACATTTGTATTTAAAAAATAGATCTTAAAAAGATTATGTTACGATATCTCATTATGTGGACATTTATTGTATGCTTTGCACTCTGTACATATTTAATTGTTGTTTATTGAGAACTATTGATCTCATAACATTGATAATACATAACCAATGTTGTTCACATCTTTGTAGACGATTAATGTAGATTTTCTGTTGAGTGTATTGCTTATAGTGATGCTTTCAGTGGCCACTTTGATTATATCTTGCTGTCAGACAACTTGTAACCAGTAATGATTATTGTCCATCGCAGTATGCACAGGTGAAACTTGTGTGCTTATAAATAATAAAAAATAAAGTGTCTTAAATGTCATACAGTTAATAAGCAGTAAGTTTAACAAACTATTGCAAACGTTGTTAAAAATGTACGCCATTTGGCAGCTATATTTGATCTCTAAGGAATTTTTCTAATTTCTTGTAGAGAATTCTTTAGGAGTAGATTTAGAGAAGTAGGCGTCGATTTTTTATAAAATATAAGAGACAAAATTTTAATAACCAAGCTGTTCACCGGGTTTTTATTGCCACTTTTCTGATTAAATTAACATTGAAATTTTAATTGTTTATCTTGAATAATAAAATATAATAAAGTTTGACCAGGAAGAAGATTTGTTCTGCTATTCTTGTTATCTTCTCATAATACCTAAGAAATTTGTGTTAAAAATCATTATATTTATAGCCATGGCAGTTGCTTGTTATAAAAACTGTAATAAAATTTATACTATGGAAAAAATAAACAAAATGTAGAAGTATTATTTACAATAAACTATGTATGAACGTAGAATACATTATGGACTCATGGTTCTGAGAAAGTACTATAAAATACTCCTTTAGAAGATGTCACAGACAATATTACAATTAGATTAAGGACTACATCTTATATCTGAATTTTAGGTTATTTAATGCACGCATAAGAAGGTTATTGAGTTTATAAGACTAATTTAAATTTTTATGTATTTATTTGTGCTGACATGTACTGTATGAAGTAACAGTACATCGGTTTGCCGACACACTTGCCACATGATTGTTAACTATATTTATACGGTCCAGTTCATCTTACAAAACAGTTTCTTTTGTCACAATTCTCTTTAAAATTTTTGTACATAAACGTACAATTTATTTTTAACTCAAATTATAAAATAAATATTAAATTTTTTTATCATATTTGACAAAAAACACAAGTAATTTTTCTTTTAATATCTTTAATTGAAGTTTGGTTTATGGTACTAATATTTAAAAAGTTTTATTTTTCTTATTTATTTATTTCACTATTTTAAACCAAATCATTACATGTTGTAAACTCAAAACTTATTTTGTCTACGTATCTTCGTTACATTTTCAATAGTTTTGTTATGCAATTTCAATGCTTCAACGAACTACTGTACTCAAAATATTTATTTAAGAGTCATCACAAAGTTAGTAAGTGTAAAGTTTACTGCTCAAATTATGCAACTGAAATTTTAGCTGATATTTTACTACAATGCCTGAAAATTTTGCAATGTTTAAAATTAGTCATAGCAATGTTGTTTACAATGTTAGCTGTTCAATGTGTATTAAAGTTGTTAAAGTTTGAATCAACATTGCATTAAGTAAAACCTACAATTTGGAAGTCTAAATTGATTGAACTTGTCATACAATTAGTGTTGAAATTTTGGTCTTACGTGCCTTAGTGATAGAATTGTTTATGCCAATTCAGGATTTTAAAAAAAGACAAAAATAACTTTGTTCACCATTACATATTTTATTCTTATTGAGCGACCCGTTATGATCTATTGGATTGTGGTTACATGGTTAAGGCAGAGTTAAAAGTGTGTGACATTAATTTTCAGATAAAAACTGTAATTTGTAATGGTAATAAAATAAGAAATTAAAAATTAAACTTAAACTATTTCACTACTGGAAGATCGACTTTGGACTTGGAAAGCACTTTTATTAAGATTTGAGAATCAACAATTAATATCACATTCACAATTAAACAACCTTTTGAAGTGTTTATTAAGTAATTATTAACATTTATTTAGAAAGTTGGAGGCAGAGTTATTTTGGAGAAATGTTTAAAATCAATGATTTGACATTATTTTAAAACAACACTGAGGAGAAGTTTGAAATATATAAAAAATAAATTTTACATTTGTGGCTTTATACATAGACTTTCAAACTTAAGTTTCAAAATAAAAGTTTATTTAGTTCCTTGGAGGTTCAGCTCAGTGAAGAGCTGAGAAAAAAATATAAGTAACAATTTTGATATGACACAGTTGTTGGACCTTTATTACTTATGTATTTATTTACAGTGGTAAATTTCTTTTATTTAATTGGAACTTATCGTCTTGATAATTATGTACTGAAAAAAATCATTTTGACTGACTGAAGTAATTTTAGTTAGCCTACTTTAAAAAAATGACAATGGCTTTGAATTTTTATAAGATACTATTATTTATTCTCTTCAAACAATTATCTATATTTTTAAGTGATTAATTTCAAGTATCTATAAACACTGTATTTATTCGTTTAATACATTCTATTTTTGTTATTTGAATGGTTTTGTAAAATAATTGTTTTTAAATTTATCGTATGATATTGAAAAGCTAGATTAAGAGTTTTTAATTCAAAATAGTAATTATACTATGGTACATTATTAAGTGCAATAATAACTTGTAAAAACTTTTTTTCAATTTAAAATTGAGTTTATCTTTTGAAAACAGCTTCGAAACCAAAGATTAGACTGTATTGTTAAAGCCATTACTTTTGTAATGGAAATGTTATATTTAGCATAATAGATAAGGGAATATAGTAAAGCTAACATTTAACACATGCTGAGAGTTTTGAAATGATTTATTGTATTTCATAGTGTTCTAGTAGATGCTTCGCATAAAGGTGATGCATCATAATTTCCACATGCTATCATCCGAATTTATGTAGTTTTGACATGGGTTCATAGAATTTAAAATATATAAGCATTTAAAAGAAACAAATTAAAATTATGGAGAGGATATATATACTTCTCACTTATTCATCAACAAATTTCATATTTTTATGGATATTTTTTTATAATTAATTAGTATTTTACATTTATTTTTGTATGTAATAATACTATAAGACTGTATCGAGAACTGAAGAAGAGCAATAATTTCAGATATCTATGCACTATACATATCGCCGAACATTTATATAAAAGGGATAGTAAATAATTCATTTTAATTTTTGTTGGCCAATATAAAAAATGGCTTAAGCACAAAGTTTTCTTATTGAATATACCATAAATCATTTCAAAAAATTTGCATTGTGACTTCTTGATGTGTGTGTTCTGTGTAGGCTATTGTATAAACCATTCACTTTATATGTGCTTGACAGATGCTTTAACTTTCTTGGTATCGTTATTTTTCTTTACATTTTTATCAATTTTTATAAAAAAATACCTTATGGGAAATTATAGCAATAACAGCAAAAAATGTAAACTGATTTCAATATGTCTTTTTTGCTTAATATATGTTGTAACTTGAAACATTGAGTAGACACTGACGCTTGCGTTGTATTGAAATCGAACCGTTGTCGATACTAAGAATATAGAATGGCTTTCTGGTTGTGGGTAGTATTTTTCACTGTTTTGTGAATATACTTATAAAAATATACTTTGTATGTGGTTTATTCAACTTGATATTTTATTAGGGATAAAACAGTTCTGTAAAAATTAATTTAGTACTGTATTATGAGACAATGGAGAAAGTTGAACCATCTGTTGAATTTACTCGGAGATATTCAGCTTAAATAATTAAAAGAGTGTTAAGACATTTAAACAATGTCCTGTTTGTTAAAGTTAATGATTGTATCAAGTAAGAGGCGCTAGGATTTCTGAACAAAAAGGTAATGGTCTTCATACTGTTATCAAGGTCTTCAATAAAATATTGATGAGAATTAAATAGATTTTTTTATTTGTGTTTCCTGTCCACCAATGGATGGTTTCTTCCTTACTTAGCCCTGTCAACATAGACTATTGATATGGATGTGGATCGTAGTTAGACAGGGGGTGAACCTCTATAGTACAGGTGTAGTGAACTGATAAATATTCCTGACAGAAATTCCTGGATTTGAATTCAAACCCACGACATCGCTGCCATGGTCCCGTGGTCCAGCAAGCTAACCACTAACACTGACTCACCCAAGAAGGTCTTCAGAAGGTTTAAAAAAATACTGGGTGTCAACAAAGAAATGTTGCGGTCCTAAAGCAAAATTTTATATTAGTAATTGTATACATTTATAAGAAAAGAAAAGGAAATTTTCTCAGTTTTAGTAGTCCTTAACACAGTTTGATGTGGGCGCTGGGTTTGACTCGGTATTTAAAAAGAAGAAAATTAATGTCATACTGCTTGTGTGATAACTGGAGTAACTGACAAAAAATTCTGAACTCCTATGCCAAAGTTGGGTGATATCTTGAATTTTCTTATGGTACAGAAGTGCCTTTCTACAGTTGGTTATGAGGCCTCTGTCTAATCCTTTCAGCAAGATGAAGACCCTCCTAGCTATCCGCAGTTACATCAAGTTCTGCAATGCACAGAAGCTAGTAACGTGTCCTAGGGAGCATGCAGAATCAACTGGTTGTGCAACATTAGCGCAGCTTGCAAAGAGTTCATTCTTTTGAGTATGTTACCGTACCATACTCCATCCATAACAGGTTACACATCACTAAAATAAATTAACTTTTACAATTATTCAGCTTGATATCTAAAATTGTTTAGCTTATCAACAAACTAAGATATGGAGACATAAACTATAAATGGCTAAAATATTAAGCCGAAACTATTTCTGAAGTAAATTTAATTTTAGTGTAATCTATTACTATAAGTTATGAGTGAAAATACTATCAGGACAAATACAGCGACGAAGTTATCACAGGAGGGGAAAGACACTGATATGCTTATTTATTAAAATTCCAAACCAAGCTTGGAGCATTTGGGGCCAATATCAAACTGTTTTAAGAGTACAAAAATTTTAGAAAATTTACTTTCTTTTAATCAAATTGAATGCAATATCTGAAAATGACTAATATGTATGTTGGATTCTGTTGCAGAAAGATTTTCTGCACAGTTATTCACTTTATTTGAAATCGACTTTGGAGGTCTTGTTCCAGTTTAATATGACATTGAAGTTTCTTGTCCTAATTCTCAGGGATATATTTCCGAATAGGCGGACTAGGCGCGCGCCTAGGGCGGCAAATTTTAGGGAGCGGCAAAATTTGGGGAAGAAATAATTTAAAAAAATTTAATTTGCCAGGTTTTAGTCTTTAAATGTAATTTAAAAGTATGTTGCATGCCTTCTTTAGTAATAAAAACAAAATGTTTAGCAAATAATTTTGAGAACGGCAATTCGGCTATTTAAAATACTTTCATTGAGTATAAAATTATTCAAGAGCATTTTAACATTAAGGGTTCGGTCTACGTGAGCTCGAATGCCGCCTCGCGGCCGCGGCCATAGCGCTAGGCGAGTTTTATGGATGCAGAGGTTTACGGGAATCATGTTTTAAAATTAAATCATTAAGATAAAGATCGACTTTTAACTTTTTCTAAAAGTAAAAAGAAGGATCTCGTGTTCTCTGGTTTTAGGATTTTTAAATAAAATTTATAATTTCTGTTATGTCTAAAATCAACTGTTTTTCTCGATGCAAATGCAAGGGGTTTTTTTTAGAATCCTGTTATCTTCTGCTAAATGCAGCCTATAGCCATTGACTTTGTACACTACGTGAGTAGACTTCTCATAGCATAGGCGTGTGTGAAGCATATTGACGGTGGTGCCATCTCGTGCGACGTCCATCGAAGTACACGTAAAATATGATAGATAAATCAGTATTACCACTCTTTTAAACCAAGGATGAAACATTTTATAACTGAAAGTTATGTTTATGTTTTAGTAACATGTTTTGGCAGCACTGCAAATTCAGCTGAATAATAACAACATCGATGGCAGCGACTCTGGTGCGGCGTCCCCCGAACTTCCAAAATTTTGCCTCAAACTAAATGCATTGGATGAGAGGTCTATTCACGTTAGTGTACATAGTCAATGCTATAGCTATAACTAAGGTGTCCATTAAAGAAGAATTACGGCGCTAAATTTCCTTTGTTACACTTATATAATCTCACTTTGGTAGTTTCATTAAAACTAATGGAAAACTCCAGTAAAAAATCTAGAAAACAGGTGATTTTAGATAGTTAGGAGCCTATAGCTGAAATTAGAAAATAGATTTAAAAATTCTAAAACCATAGAAGACGAGATCCGTCTTTATACTTTTAGAAAAAGTTAAGAGTCAATCTCTATCATAATTAGTTAATTTCAAAGCACGATTCCCGTAAAAATCTGCAGCCATCAAACTCGCCTAGCGCTACGGCCGCAAGGCGGCATTCGGTAACGTCGCATCGTTCGGGCTCAGGTAGACCGGAGCCTTAAAAACTATCAAACTAAAGTCAATCATTTATTCACTACGCTGCTGTATTGAGTTTTCCGTGCCGCCCTTTTCCTATTGGTCTGGCGAACATAATGTCGCGTCGTTGCTAGCTGCACGGAAAAAGGAAACAAAATCGTTTCCTTTTTCTGTGCTTGAGGTCGCGGGCGTGGGCTTTCCCGTGTTTACCTCGTACGCCACTTTCCTATGCTTACTTCGGACACGGGTGAACTGGGCCCACGGTCAAAACATTCCTACCCAGATTACCGTCAACCCCGAAGGGTCGGTGTTGAATTGGGCCCCTGGTCAGTCGGCCAACATTTATAATTGGGTCGGTGATCAGGCTGGGCAACATTCGTTTTGTTAGTGATCAGACTTTAGTTTTCACTTTAATGTGCGAGAGAATTAAAAATAAAAACATAATAAAAGAAAATAGGCCTAAATACAATGAAACTTAACTAAAAAATAAAAATAAACAACATAAAATTCATGAAAAATTAGTTCTTTTATCTTTTAATCATTACTTGCCCAAAATTTCAGTTCACCCAATTAGTTTCAAAACTATTTCACAGCTAAAGCATTTAATAGCATTTCTTCCTGATTTGCTATTATTACAACAGATATCTAATTATTTAATCAGTTACCCTTTTCCCATTAGAATATCGTTGAAACTTTGAATAAAAATCACATTGATTGAATTCAAACAATAATAACAACAATAACCATTCCAAAACTTAATGTAGCCACACCTGTTAATTTTTTACGAATGCTGTTAAATTTTTACGAAGTCCAGTTGAAGTACAGATAATATAGCTGTAGATATGTTATCCACTCATATAATGATTGTAAATGCATGGGGAAAATTCGACTCAGACTCCGAACTGACCACGGGCCCAATTCAACAGTCATTTTTACGCCCCTAACTGACCGCGGGCCCAATTCGACAGTCCTTTTTACGACCCTGACTGACCGCGGGCCCAATTCGACATCTCCCCTTACTTCGTTGGCAGTGGCAGCGTCAGGCGCCAATGCCAATTGCCAATGTAAACATTGTGGTGTGTAGTAGGTAGCCTATACTTCAATTTTATACCAACTTGTAACGCATAATTGTGAGTTAAAGTGTTTAATTTAAATGGTTGTCTCCAAGTATAAATTTACAGTAATACTCAATGGACTTAACTACAGTTATTGATTCATTTGCTATTAGATTAAAATTAAGGAGAAAAGTATGAAGTAACTCCAACTAAATCACATTTCATATTATTATTTTAAGTGAAAGTAATTACTTTTTTTCGTTTTTATTCATTTAGTTCCTTGTAAATAAACCCGTTTTGTAAATGCAAATATTTTATTTTTCAAAGACATTCTTATCTTCACACGTCTATCCAGTGTAATGTTCAATAACAATAGTTAAGAGTTAAGAGCCCTTGTATATGGACGTTTTCATGTACCGTTTTCGCGCTGTAAAACGCGATTATGACTTCTGATTGGTTACAACAATGTTGCGCATTCCAGCATGTATCCAATGAGACTCACTTTTTTAATGAAAACGGCGCAACAAATACACTCTTAAAATGCTCAAAATGTAGTATGTTTGTTGATGCATTTCAGAATGCAATACTTATTATATTTCTACAAAATCAGCTGACATGGCATGTGAGGTCGGGGAGTGCGGTGACAAGTTTGCGGGGTGGGGGGGGGGGGGGGGGGGCGGAAAACTTCGGTGCCTAGAGGCGGCAAATACTTAAATACGTCCCTGCTAATTCTATAACATCCAAATCAGGCATACCAGCTTCTTACAAATCTTGTATAAATGTGGTAGGTGTAATTGTTATTGACCCATTATCTCCATCAGTGCCACATAGGTTAGATTCCTTGCATTAAGTGCATTCTCACAATCACTCAGTGTAGTTTCCATCTCAATATAGGTAAAAGAAGAAAGTTTCAAAACCTTGCTTTCCCCTTAGACTCCCTCTTACTTAACTTACTTGCAGCTACCTTTTAACTGGAATCTATATATTAATACGCAAGCATGTTTCATTTCCTCCTTTTTTCTCAGCTCATGTGCATCGTAGGATAAATCCGCGCATACCGTTAGAAAGGTGTGGTCCTGTAGATGAGCAGAATCGCATTCTAATTCACATCGGACTCCAGGGCTACGCCCCACAGGCTTTCAAAGTTCCAATGTTAATCTTATGGAGAAAGGTGAATTGAATGAATGATTAGACAGCTGTTGTAAAAACAACTGCTAGAAAATTAGGAAGAACAGATGTTTTAGTTCTAAAATGTTTTTAAGCTTCTTGGGTCCAGATCAACTGAAATTTTGATCGAATTTCGATCAGGAGGCGATCTCTAGTATACTTTAACTGGCCAACCTCAACACTAAAACAATTCCCTTTTAACTAATTTAACTGGTTTTGTTTCACCAATTAAATATTTTTTCAGATGAGTCTTTCAAATCAATTCCACATCATATGTAGTCATTCCAAAGTGAGCAATGAAAGTAAACTTCTCTGGCTGGGTGTGACACCAACAGAAGTAGATGTTTTTATTAACTTTTTGTAGACCACATGACAGAACTCTTTCAGTTTTTAGTATTATCAGTTTGAATTTAGATGCGATTACTTTTTTTACACCGCAGAAACATAATTTACAAGGGTGTGGGTATAAATTCAATAACGTAACATATTTACTGTTATTTTTCTTATTATTGCATTTAGGCCGTAGGAAACTGTTATATAAAGTTTTTAAATGAACATCGGTTTAACCGGCCAATTTGTTATCCTACCCGGCCTCAGTCTAGTCCTGAGAGGTTAAAAAGGAGTCTACTGTGGACACTTTGCAAGTCCAACAACCCTTTTGGGCCCACCAGCCTCCCCACCCTGAATCTGCTGTCTGGATTAAAATTCTACGTGATTTTGTTTACCTTGCAGTACTGTGTCACTTTATCCCACTGAATTTGCTGGAATAATTTATTGACACCAGTAAAATTGCTTGGTGCCGTGATCTCTGTATATCTTTTTTGGTTTTTGCCTACATGCCAAGCAACTTCAAATCAAATAAAATCTTTATTAAACCAGTAACAGTACAAAATTGCATCGGTCATGTCAAATAATAGAAATATAAACATAAAAAAATAAAATACCTTAAATTAAATTATGACTAAATTACATTTTATATATTTACACGTCTTACAATATTGAAAAAAGTACAAAAGAAAAACAATACATATACTTCGCAAAAAATCAAACAAACTCTGATAATGGGTCATTGAAAAACTTTTCCCACTGTAAAAGGCTCTTCCTATAAGCAATTCCTTTAAATTTATTTTAAATTTCTTTATTCACCTTCCAATTTTGGAGATGAAGAGGCAAGTGATTATAAAACTGAATGGCCGAGTAAAGAAGTTGTTTTTTGAATGAAGAGGTGGAGTGTTTTGGAATGTTCATCTTGGCTTTGTTTCTTGTGCTATAAGTATGAGTCAAAAGTACTTTTGAAAATCGTAAAATTTTGTTCCAAAAAAACTTAATTGTCAAAAATGTAGATTGATGGTAAGGTAAGAATGTTGTTGTCAATGAAATACTGTTTACATTATTGATGTCGCTATAATTTAAAAATGATTCTAATGGCTCTTTTTGTAGCTTAAAAAGTGATAGTGTACGACCACATTCGGCTCCCCAGATTGATATACTGTAGGAAATGCACGGATAGACATAGCGTGCCATAATAAGCCATCAGCGAGCTATCAACATCTAAAAATTGAGATAAATTCAAAAGAACATAAATGCTTTCGCTAACATCCTTACTCACATTTTGTCAATTTGGGCATTGAAGTTAAGCCTGGAGTCGATAACCAGCCCAAGAAATTTTGTTTTATCAGCTGAATGAACCACCTCATCACCGATAAAGACACAAAAGTTGAGAATTGTCTCTTCTTTTAGATTTACCAAGTAAAATTTCAACTAAGCTCGTTTTGGAAATATTAACACGAAGAGCATTTCTATCCATCCAATTAAGAAGTTGAGAAGTGTTCTAGGAAACACTGTACCTCAAGATTCTTTCTTTGAGCTTTGGGGAAAAAAGCTTAGGACATGTCATCAGCATATAAGAAAAGGTATTAGATATGAATAGAACAAAAGGGAGATCATTAATAAAAAGGATAAAAAAATTAAACCCAAAACGTGTGGAACTCCTTGGTTTACGCAGGAAACACAAGAGCGGGCAGAGGGACTGATACCGTTGGCGTCAATAAAAGATATCTCCACCAGTTGACGCCTTCCAACTAGAAACGAATCAAACCAGCTCAATGCAATCACAGTCCCATTAGAAAACATTCTGTAAGGGATTGCAGAAGTTATAAAGATGCACAACTTGAATTTCACCACAGGGATAGATAAGCAAAAACAAACCTTTTAGCCTAAACCTTATTTATCAATGTAGTAATCTAAATGGTGCAATATCGTCTTTGGACTGTCAGTAAAAAATTGGAGCTATAAAAACCCTTATCCTACCCTGATGTATTTTTTACCTCTTACCGTCAGCTACACATTGACTAATCCCAATTACCTTCCTATTTGGTTTAATCAAGATCCTAACCACGCAATGCAACGTGATGCAAAGCAATTGAATCAAATCCATGTAATCAGGTTGAGCCGAACACACTAGCAAGGACGCAGCGTATGCGAGGGATTGCATGGATTTTAATCACGTCTTGTCGCGTGGCTCTCTTGTGGGTTCATGCTCACATGTCAAAATTGTATGGATGGTGAAGTTTGTGTCCATCAACTAAAAGGCAGTTCGTAGAGGTGGTTTTTGAGACTTCAATCGGCCCGAATTCTGGGGTAGGTAATCATGGATGGGTAGCTGTGGAGCAGATAAGATCTTAGTGTATTCCTTAATGCAGAATAGCTAAGGATGATCCCTTAGCTATTTCATCCCTTCGTCTTATTTCAGGAAATATTAACATGAAGAGCATTTCTATCCATCCATTAAGAAGTTGAGAAGTGTTCTAGGAAACACTGTACCTCAAGATTTTTTCTTTGAGCTTTGGGAAAAAAGCTATGGATGTGCCATCAGCATATAAAAAGGTATTAGATATGAATAGAACAAAAGGGAGATCATTAATAAAAAGGATAACAAAATTAAACCCAAAACGTGTGGAACTCCATGGTTCACGCAGGAGACACAAGAGCGGGCAGAGGGACTGATACCGTTGGCGTCAATAAAAGATATCTCCACCAGTTGACCCTCTCTGGAGTCAACTCTCTGGAGTCTCTGGGGTTAGGCTTTAGGTTCCCACTAGAAAGGACTCAAACCTGGTGGAGCGATATTACAGACCACCAGGAGCCAGGGTACAGGGGTTGCCATGACTGTACCACTAATAGCTCTCATGGTCCTGTTTAGCTGGACTTCAATCCCTCTAACATGAACACTATTTAACCACACAGGAGCGCAGTACTCAGTAGTTGAATGAACCAATGACAGAGCAGTGATTCGCAGAACTTGTGCGTTAGCTCCCCATGTGGAGCCAGCAAGGTGATGGACAATGTTAGTCCTGGTTCTCACCTTAGCTGCCATTTTTTTTTGTAAGTGGCTTTTGAAAGTGAGAGACCGATCTTAAGTGACTCCCAGAGATACTGTGGGTGGGCATTATGATTTAGCTCAACACCGTTGAATACGATTTTTAGTGTTTGGTTGGCCAGTCTATTATTCAAGTGTAAGCAAGCAACCTCAGTTTTTGTTGGGTTTAAAATAGCTTCCAGGCTTCAAAGTAATATTCAACGAGGGTCGTAAGGTCATTTGTTAGTGTTTCTTCAGCTTGTCGAAAATGCTGGTATTGATGCCAATGCAATATCATCTGAATAGATAAACTTTAAAGACCGAGCGACAGGAATGTCCGCAGTGTACAGTGTACACTTTAAGTGTGGCAGGCCATCCTTTAGTTGCCTAAAAGTACTTTCTCTGGTTCCCAGATATACTTTTATCATCCTATTGGAGGGACGCGACAAGGAAGGGCAGGGAATCAGGTCGTAAAATGTAACTAGGAGGCCTTTTTTTAGTGTCATATGCTGAAGTCAGATCTAAAAAAACCACTGAGGTTTTCAGTCTTCGCTCAAACCCATCATCAATGAAAGAAATCAGAGCCAGAACCTGTTCACAACAGTTGCGATCAGGCCTAAATCCAGCTTTTTCGATGGGGATGCTGGCATTGATAATAGGGAGGATTCTGCTATAAATCAACCTCTCGAGCAGCTTATAACAAAAACTTAACATACAACGATAACTTTCAGGCCATTTTGGATCTTTTCCGGGCTTCAAGATAGCTATAATTTTGGATTTCCTAAAGATCCCAGGCATGTCGCCGGTTTTCAGAGTGGTGTTAAAAACTTCAAGAAGCCACTGTCTCGCCTTATTACCTATAAGTGTTTTATAAACTCCAGAAAAATGTCATCCAAGCCTGCTGCTTTCCCAATTGGCATCACATCAATCGCCACTTCCAGCTCATCATAAGTGAAGGGTCTATAGATTTCCAACAGTGCTTGCTGACTCTCCTTTATCTCGTTACGCTTGAAATTAATTTTTCTGTCTGCAGACGTACGCAGAGATTTTGATAAAACGGAGAGGCGTGTTTTACAATTTCATGAGGGTTAGGCTGTAAGGCAGTGGGTTTTTCACTTGATTTACCAGTGGAGAGTTTCCTGAGCAGAGACCAAGCTTTCCGACTTCTTTAGGTTCTTATCAGTTTTCACCTACTTCTCTCTCTTGGAGTTGTCGAGAGAGTTAAGGAGTTGGTCAGCTACATTTCTGTCAGCAGTGTCTGTGAACTCATTGTAAAGATATTCGCACTCTCTTCTTCATCCTGTATGTATTCTTTTCTAAGACCTCTTAGGATTGACGCTTTAGCGGAAGACAGGATAAGTTGTGTGAACCAATCATAGTTTTTTATTTTAGGGGGGATGAACCTGATGCCGCTGCTAAGCCTTGATGAGAAGGCCTCCCACTCAACCTTATTAAAGTTCCATCTAGGTCAAGAAAAGATCTCACTAGTGGAATTTGTATTCCTACTGATACATATCGTGGGGGAATGCACCTAGGACCATCCTGGAAGTAGGTACGGGTGTTGCTGATGGTTCACAGGAGCAAAAGCACAAGTCTTGAGTGTACCCACAATGCCATCGGGCTGAATGAAAGGTGTGTGGGTCCTTGGAATTAAATACCCATAAAAATTGGTTATTTTCAGCAGGGCCGCCCCGAGGGTAATAGGCGCCCGGGGCGAGATTTTGATCCGCGCCCCCCTAAAATAATTAATTGGCCTATCTGTGAACTGTAATGTTAAATTACAGTCAGAAGTATTAAATTAGGTGCATTGCTAACTTTTCAATGCTGTTAGTTTGAATATACTAATTAAACAAATTCACTTGTACTAAGCTTTGTTGACAACTCATGATCTGGGTCTGGGCAGGGCCTACGAAAACTAACGGGCCTGCATATATTTTTGGTCAAGTGACCAGATGCGGCCGAATTTCAGCTAATCCTCTAATAATTCTCCTCAATTAGGTGGTGAGAGGAAGTATGCAGGCCCTTTTTTTCGTAGGCCACGAGCGTGCACTCGAGCCATTTTTTCCTGTTCGCAAGATCAGCTGACCAGTAGGCCTACATGCAGCCAAATGCTACACCCTATTATGATTCACTTCCATTCTTCCACTTGCTATTTAAAAAAAGGTTTATAGTTACAATAAATTAGTCATAACTCATTTCCGACTAATATAGCCTAAATGTTTTAAATTTTAATTTTAAGCAATCAAATAATTATTACTAAACCATTTGTTTCTAAAATATTTATTAATGCAGTTTTTACAATTTCTGTGAAGTGTTTGAGCCTTTATGAAAGAGATTTCGCCTCAGCCGTGGCGCCACAGTTGCCCCGGTCGCCCCGCCCTCGGGGCGGCCCTGATTTTCAGCCCAAATTGAAAGACTAGTGTCACTGTCATCATCAAACGAGTATCCACACTGGGTATAATGACTGTTGAGGTTACCTACATATACCACAGGATGTTCAAAAGTTGGGAGAACTGTGTCTGACCACTGGGTGTTTGGTGGTTTGTAGACATTTCAATAGCAGTCTCAGAAATCTTATCAGCAACAACAAATAATTGTTATCACAACTTTTGTGGGAGACTGATACATCGTCTATGTCCTGTCTAACGCACATCGCCACTCCATAGACCCTGTGACCTATTTCTCCCACAAGCCTACATCCTAGAATGTTGCCCCTCACACTGTTCTCTAAGTCTTCTGCATATGTTTCTTGCAGTGCAAGGACATCGACCTCATTTTTCAGCAGTACCTTGCTGAGGCAGTCACTTTTAGATTTGCTCTGACCCTCTACATTAATATGACAAATATTTAAAACACAGCCTAAATTTCTAAATTGACCCTGGAGAGGGTTGTTTACATTTTGTCTGGCAGCTGGCATAGCTGAGAGATCATGTGCGTGATAGTTAAGATGCCAAAGTTGTTGTTCGTTTAACACCACCCGGGGAGTACCTACTTAATGGAATGTTGCGGACACGAACAACATCAACCCCTATTTTAACTGAACGTTGTTAACACATAGATTCTACTGACAGTTATTTTTTCTTGGCTTATTTAAAAGGCCTTTTTTAGCACCCCTGTTGGATCAATATAACAGATGGAAGCTCTTCGCAAAACCTAGCAGCTGGTTGATTTCCATCTCTATTATTTCTGTTGGCTTTAATGGCCTTTCCTAGGAATTTCAACCTTCTCTGGGCAACGTCCGGATAGCCCAGCCATAAGTGTAAGGGGGATTCTACCTCTGTTCTACAGAATCTGCATGGATTGGATTGTCTGAGTTTGATTGTCTTGAGATGTTTCTTCAGAAGCCCATGACCCGTTAACATCCCTATGAGTAGACTGATATCCCATTTTTTTAGGCTGTGTAATTCCTTCCACTTCTTTTTAAAAGGGTCAATCAGTATTTTTTATTGTCTTTCACCTGGGGAGTTGTTCCAGACTTGCTGTTTCTAAACTTTCTCCAAGGATAGGATTTTATTTTGTCCTATGCACAGAGGAACCCCACAGAAGGGCTCTGGTCCTATAAGCTGTTTGTCTGAGCCCTTCCTTGCTAAGGCATTGGCCTTTTTGTTGCCTTCGTGCCTAGAGTGTCCAGGTATCCAGCCTAACTTTACCCGGTTGTGCTCCGCTAGTTCTTTTAAAGCGCTCTTGCAACCTTGCACAGTCCGTGACTCTATCATGAACGAATCTAGTGCTTTAAAAGCAGCTTGGCTATCTGAAAGGATCAGTATCCTTCCTGTCCTCAGTCCTCTCGCCAAAATTTTTCAAGCACAGCATTCAATTACTAGGACTTCTGATTGAAATACTGTCGCCATGCTGCCAAGGGCCTGTGTGATAAGCTGGTGTTCTATTGCCATGAACTCCTAGCCCTGATTTTTTGTCTTTCTGGGTTCCATCTGTATAAAATACATGACGTGCTCCGCCCATATTGAGATTGACCTTCTGCCAGTCTGCTCTCTCTCCTTCGATAGAGTCAGTTCATAGTGCCAGTCTGCGTCTCTTTACCATGCCGATCTGGTAAGGTTCGCTTGGTCATATTTCTTGACCATCAAGTCTGGGATTAGCAACTCCATGTCCAGGTTGGGAAATTCCTTTAATATGGACATGTGGCCACCATCCCTTTGGGGCTTAATCTCACCTCTGCCACCCATATTCATAGTTACAAGAAATAATATCAAAAACTAAGTCGAACGATTGCTTTAATAGATCTTTTATTATTTGTGTGAGTAACAATACATATATTGCTTTTAAAATTTTTTTTTATTTTTTTATTGAGAGTAGAAATGTTAACTGCCATAAAAATGTAATTAAACTAAGCGCACGTTACCTTTTTCCCTATGCTGCCTGTGTTATCGGCCGACGCTTAGACCTACAGCGCTGATCTCGGCCGCGCGGCGAATCGGTTCGCTGCAATACGGGCGCGAGCAATCCAGTAGTATACATTGATGGAGTGACCTACCTGTTCTACAGCCGTATTCGGAGTTTGCTAAGGGTATAAAAAAATGCTAAAAACAGGTTGCTGCAATTTTACCGAGAGTCATAAACTAAAAATATTGTTGCTCGTTATATTTGTTCAAATATAACTAAGGCAAAGATTTAACTATTGACTTTATAAACACTTATATGGATTGACTCCTAGTATCATAGTCGTGTTTGAAACCGATTTATGATAGTGCTTCTGTGGCATACATAAGTATGTGACATATGATAGGTAAATCTATTAATGGGGAGGGTGCACAAATACGAGTATCTCTCGTGCCCATAGCGCATCGCATACAAACCGCAGGCCTGGAAAATTTCCAAAGGTTTTAAAATTAAGAGTACCTCTACTGTAGTGTCAATCTAGAGTGCAATCCTCCTAATATTATACAAGTGAATATATTTGTTTGTTTGTGATTCAATCGCACTCTAACCACTACACCAATTTTGAGCTAAAATTTTACAGGGATTTAGCTAATAATCCAGGACAACATAAAGGCGTGTTAAATTTACTTCACCTTTCTAAGACCTTTAAAAATTATAACCATTCACGGAACACGCCGATTTTTATTGGTGGAAGACAAAGCTGCTTGTTGATTTGTTCAGTCATTGTTGTGCATTTACTTACAAATTTCAATATAAATCAAAAAGTTGTTATCTATAAACAATATTTTCTCCTAAAAAATAGAATGAAGGAGATCTGCAGTCTCAGTGAGAGACCAAGACTCAAAGTGAACTTCTACGTGGTACTATTAATGTGATTACCAACAGTCAACACATATTATTGTAAATTTCTGCATTACATGATGAAATTCCCTAAAAATTTTCCACCGAAAGTTTGTTTTCTGGCCCATAAATAAAAAATTTACCTGGGGAGGGGAAGTGAAATCATGCTATGGGCCTAGAAGGCTTTACTAGTTCGTGCCAGTAGGATTTTATACTTAAAACTATTATTTTTGGATATTGGAAGAAGATAAATATTTATGCCCTTGTTAGTTGAATTTCCTGTCCTCTATTGAGAAATAGTGAGTTAACATATTAAGATTGGTTGTCCTTTTTCCTTATACCCTCTCCCCTTAAAACTAGCTATACTTTTTATGTGATCTCCAAGTCTGTTCCTCTATGTTATATTACAGATTGTATGTTGTCTTTCAGGTTGAATCTCTAGCCTCCCTACTGTGAATTAGGGATGGGATGTAATAATCTCATGAATCGTTCCAGTCATATAACGCCTTCAGTTCCAACTAAGCAAAATCCAGTACTCAGAACGTTCGCAAATTGCATTTTCAATGTAGGCTAGAAACAAACAAAACGAAGCTGCTGAAACTTACATTGAATAATTGTTTTGGGTAAGTAATAAGGATGTTTCCAGAAAAAGCAAAATAATTTTTGGTTTTGTGTTTTGTTAGATTTTTTTATCAACTTTCACAGAGTTTAGAACTTGCTATAAGTCACGCCACATAAGTTGACGAATGGCCAAAAACAGCTGGATAGGGCGAGGGGAGGAGAGGGGGTACTTTTCCAAAAACATCGTTACATACGTTACATACAATTTTTCTAGAACAGCTGATTATCCAATCATTTTAACTGAATAGTAGTGAAAATTCATTCGTCAAGTTACGTGGCGGGGGTTGTACTTCTGAATACTACTGCTACACATTTTACCTGTAATTATGTTTTCTACGAGAAGGATTCATCTCAAGGTAAATTTTTGAAGATATTTTCCCAGCTACTCACTCATTAAAAACACTGTACACCCTATATTGTACAAGAGATCGTCCCCTGATCGAAATTCGACGGAAAATCCAGTTGATCCACGCCGAATAATAAATACTAGAGATAGCCCAATGGTCGAAATTCGACCAAAAAAACATTTCTGTTGATCTTGAGAGAAACTTTTTTTCAAATGTTTTATCCTCCTCAGACCCATACCCAAATTAAAAAAAAAATTTTGATGTAATGGTGGTTTTTGGGTTACAAAAAAATCAAAGAACACAAAAAAAATTTTTTATAATTTTTTTTTTATTTGTAAGTATAAAAAAACGCATGTGTCAAATATGACACATTGGGACTAAGGGACTTAAAAACTTTCAAAATAAAAAATGTAAGAAAATGTTTAAAAACCCTAAAATTACACAAAAACACATTTAAAGTTCGTGGAAAAGCTTGTAGCAATTTCTGGATATGGTTATGCAAAGATGTTCCGCAGAAAAAGCGCACATTTGTAGATTAACATCCCGGGAAACGACATCGACATCGGTGCCTGGTTGTTTGGTCGCATTAAAGCAAAATATTTGTTAAATATTTTATAATATTTATATTGCAAAATATAATATAATATTATATATAATATTATATTATAATATTTATATTGCAAAATATAAATTAAAGCAAAATTTGTTCGGTCGCAGAACTACTGAAAAAAACAAAAAAATTGGCCTAAAACCTCCAAAAATGTAGACTGGCATTTAAAGTTTAATGTAAATCTAAACCTTTTTTATCTTTGGAAATAAAAGAATCAGTTTTCAAAGGTAAAATCAAAATATTTACTAAGGATAAAAAAAATAAACAATGCAACTCCAAAGTCCCTTAGTCCCACTGTGTCACATTTGACACAGTGGTTTTCAAACAGCTGTAGATGGCAGAAAATATAAATACTACACAAAACCATCATTATCATTCAATAGCATAGCTATTCAAGAATGCTTCTAATTTTTTTCAACTCATTAGCCTAGATTTTCATTAAAATACTAACTAATTACTTTGAGAGGTTCGAGGTAGCTATGGAAATGGGTTGTCAGCCATTTTTGATGTTGACAAAATGAAGTGACAACAGTAGTCAAATCACCAACTGAATATTTCTAGCATGTGATGATACCTTGTGGTGGATGCTAGAACTACTCCCAAGTCAAGGTTATACACAGTACAGCCAGGGGAAAATAATTTGCAGACGTGTCACATATGACACGCGGGATCCGAGGAGGATTTATAACTAAAACATCTGTTTTTCCTGATTTGCTAGCATTTGTTATTACAACAGCTGTCTTATAATTCAATCAATATTATTCATCTCCCATAAGATTGAAACTTCGAAAGCCTGTAGGGCGTAGCCCTGGAGACCTATATGTGATTCTGCTCGTCTACTATACCTTTCTAACGGTGTGCGCAAATTTTTCCTACGGTGCACACAAGCTGAGAAAAAAAGAGAAAAATAAACATGCTTGCCTATTAATATATAGATTAATATTACTTATTGTTAAAAAATACAGTAGGTCTCCAGTAGGTCTCATATTTTTTATAGCAACTTGCTTAGTTTATGTTGATAACTTGCAAGTTTTTTTATTCTTTCCACTTTACTTTTTTATGCTTTTTCGAAAACGTAAATGGCTTATTTATTTTATTGTTTGGAAGTAATTATTTATAAAATAATCTTATACTCTAAAACAAGCAATGTTTGTACGGGCAAACTTTTTTTCGCTCCAAGGATTTTTTATTTTTTGTTGAATATGGGGGTTTTGGCCACCAGAAATCGATTGAAGCTGGTTCCATGTCTGGGAAAATCCGGTTTTCATCTTGGAGCCCTTCAAAGTTTCCATTATCCATATGAAGATTTTAAAATTGAACAAAAATCAGCTGATAACTGTAGGTATAAACATAAACCAATGTATTACATCCATCTTTAAACTGCAATTTAGGAAAAATATACCAAAGTGCAGCACCCTTTGGCCTGGCGAGTGAGCGAAGCGAACAAACTCGTCTTAAAAAAGAAGAGGGCGAGTGAGCGGAGCTAACGAGCTTGTGTGAAAACGAAAGTAATAATATTACCGAGCTTAAGCTCGGTCCCCCTGGTTCTTATTTCTAAAACAAAATACTGACTTCCTAATATTCAATATTGGCATCTGCACCTGTTGACCATTATTTATTACACGTCACTTGGTCTTTCTATCCCTCTATCTCTGTCTCCTATCACATGTTTTCCTGTTTGTTTACACGTTGCTACAGCGACCGCTTGTTCAGCATTTTCTTGTTTATAATCATTGCAGTTGACGCACCGTTTGTTCGGAATGCTCTGCTACGTCTAACATTTTAGTAAGGAATTTCCCAGTGATTCACCCCAGACTATCGGGTACATCTGTATGTTTTATCTGAAGGTGGTGTGATGAGATAACGGAAGGAAGCGATGGAATGCGCTCCGGCCCCACGGACAGATCATCCGATAGATAAAATCAAAACGTCGGACTTCTACAGAACCTGCAAACTGCCAAAGAGGTTCGACTATCCACGTAAGTATCGTAAAGGTTGTTAGAGAGGATTTTATAATTAATTGATCGAGTGGATGTTAGTGGTTAGAGAACGGATGACCGATGAAAGAGCTAATCGATGATGTCTTAAAATTTCCTCTGGATTGAAAGAGTACTCAGGCTATATGGAGTAGAAAATTCCAGGCTGAAAAGTAATTAATTACACTTCATGACCAAATTAAATTACCGAAAAAATATTCCCAACTCAAATTTCTTGTGAGCCAAACGATACAAGCATCATCACTAGCGGTGTGTTGGGGACTGTGACAAGGGATAAATAAGTCCATTAATGATGTGGTAGGGAAATTTTTAACATTTTAATTTGAACTTTATTAACAATTAACTGACAGGTCAGGTTACGCCTTGGTGATAAACTCTCTTCGTAGTATGTGATAACTTATTCCACTGATATAAAAAGTAGATTTAGGTAAACTTAATCATTTGTAGCCATCATCAATCACTTAATTACGTAATCACTTTCTAATCGCCGACGCTACCATGGCGTATTTTAAGGCGAATGTGACTGAAGTGAAGAATGAGTGAAGAATGCGTGCGTCATTCCTTGTGTCGCCACAGAGTAAGTAATATATATATATCACTTCATTGTACTTAATACTTCATACATATTACTTCTCTGTGGCGTCGCTTTGTTCTTTCAGAAACACATAAAAGCTTCGTCCTCTATAGTTTCTGGCTGTAATATGACGTAAGAAATTAACTGGCATGTGGACATTACCTTATGTTATTACGCATTCTTTCGTAGGCCTATCAAGTATCAACTAATTGTACCAAACCCCTCGATGGTTTTACAACAGCACCCGCCGGTTTTTAATATCCTTACCAAAATGAAGTTGGAATGTTGGAAAAAGATCTAGGCCTAATTGATTTTTTTTCTAATTTTGCACAGAAATGGTTCATGTGACCTGTTAACTGCTACTATAGACTAGAGTACAGTTTGGTACAATTGGCCCATAGTGGAAGATACTTACACCATGCAATTGGCCTACACCAGTTGCAACGTCTAGAGCAGCGGCTCTCAACCCTCACCCATGCGGAGGGTTGGCTGAGGTTATGCTGGAAACAATCGGTACGATAATGGCGGGCACTATTTTACACTCAGCAATACCATGTAGCGACGAAAAAGTTGAGCAAATTCAAAGATTGATAAAGTATTGTGTCCACACAAGTCAACCATTTTACCATATTTTTTCCTAAAGATATATCACTATGACTAAATACGAGTAAATACTTGATTACAAATTGCTTATGATTTATTTAATTGACAAACATAACTAATGCTGAGATGGGAATGACACATCGTTATGTCTTCCTGACTATTTTACAGGACAGGAAGAGCATTCAATTGCTTTTATAGGCCACATTGCTTCCGTCTCTAAGTACAAATATCAGCTATTGTAATCTTTTTAGCTGTCACTCGCACTGGAACTGCGTACATCATAGGGCATTGTCATATAAATTGTTCAAAAGTACCGGTAGTGTTTGTGTTTTTTATTTCTGCAGTTTATTTTATTAACAAACTATGGATAAGTGGTTGAAAACTAACTCAGTGAATACCAAACTTTCCAAATCTTGAGGTGTAGGCCTACCTGACCTGAAGCCCCACGAGTATACTCTAGAGAGTATAGACTCTTGTAAGTAAAAGTAACAATGATTAAACCACCCCAGAGAATAATATGGGAATAACCAGTGTAGTGAAACCTGATTTTAAAATTCGAAGTCTAGAAAAAAAGGCGCAGGGGTCTCGTTAAGGCCATAACCATAGAGTACTATAAACTGAAATGTTGTGTAATTTTTTAAACAGTAGGCTATATTTGGAATGTTTTCTTAGTTAAAAAGTATTAAAATTTATGTTGTTTACGCTTGGAGCCATAATCTAACTAAGGATTTACCTTTCATCAAAACAGCTCCTTCAGTTGCAACATGATTACGGCCGTTTCTTCATTACAATTCCATTTTCAGACACAACAAAATCCAGCTGAAGCAGCCTCGTCCTATGTGTTGAAAACAAAAATAATTCTGTTAGTGTTCCATGTTTTTCAATTGAAGAGGTCAGTGGATGAAGGAGGTATGTGACATTTTGGTGAATTTCTGGATTTTCGCATGGATGAAGGTTGTATGTGACAACTTAACTTTTGGCACTTACCCTAGCTCTCTAACTCCTGTTGCTATAAAGATAACAATAGGATAAAGGAGGTATGTGCACACTAATAAATAATATTGTAATGGAAGAAAGTGGTATGTTACACTTTTACTGTGCACTTACCTCCTTCATCCACTTGAATTCATAGGCGTCATTTGGGGGGGGGGCAAGGGGGCTGTAGGACAGTGCGCCAACTTCTATAAAAACTTTGACGAGGGTAAGTTTATGGACCCTCGTGGTGCGGACACTGCGCCAGCTTTCGAGAGAGGTCGGAGAGTCGAAGGGGAAGGAGGGGCGGGAGAACGCTACCCCCCAGCCTAGATCTGGTTCCAAGAATTTTCGATGCTTAGTCGCTCAGTCGAGCACAATAGCTGTATTTGGGATTCCACGTTGCCGCTTGGAGCTTGGTTTTCAATTACGAGTCTAGGCCTATTAAAAGTTCAATGGTGGATTAAAAAAACTTTGAAATGAAAATAAAATACAGTAACACATAACTAACCTTTTGTATATGAACAATTGTTTCATGTTCAAAATTTTATTATGTTTTTGGCAACGCACTAAATCACCCACCGTACCGTAAAATATGCAACTAGATTGGTTCGTGGCCCCTCTGAGAGATTTATGTATTAATAGGCAAGCATGTTTCTTTTCCTCCTTTTTCTCAGCTTGTGCCCAACGTAGGAGAAATCTGCGCATACCGTTAGAAAGGTATAGTCCTGTAGATGAGCAGAATCACATTTTAATTCACATTGGCCCCCAAAGCTACGCCCTACAAGCTTTTGAAGTGTCAATGTTAATTTTATAGATGAAGGGTGTTTGCTTGAATCATAGGACAGCTGGTGTAATAGCAAATCACTAAGATCACATGTTTCAGTTATAAAATATTTTTTAAACATTGGGTCCAGATCAACTGACATTTTGGTCGAATTTCGACCAGGAGGCGATCTCTATAGTCCGTTTTTTTAAGCCTGATCCTTCGAGGGAGAGATGGTGGAGGGGGTTTGTTTATACTTGCTACTATCCCATTGGCTGAAGCCTTTTATTTTTTTTGTTGTTTTTGTTTTATTTCACTGTTGCATACCAGCTGGTAATTTTACATCACAACATAATGTGTATCAGTTTCACAATATTATTGGTAGCAGTTGTTTTTTAATCAGTTTATTTTAGAACTGTTACTTTTTAACAAGGAATAGGTTTGGCTTAGAAATATAACAGCTGACTAGGAGTTACTGAAAGATATTATAACTTATTTAAAACGTTAGTTGAGGAAATCTGATACTCGACACACGTTTGTCACGAGATTAAATGTGTTGTTTACGGTTTAATTATTTTGTTTACAGTTTAAACCCCTCCCCACCCCAATTTTCTCGCGAAGGATCAGGTTTAAAAAAACGGACTATAGTACACATTAAAGATCTTTTTTTAAAGTTGGTCATCAACCTAAAAATCAACTTAAAAGTCAACTTCCCTTACATTGTTTACTATAAACTAATGCTACATACACCTTTCTTCCACTACACTGAATGCATCATCGCTGGTAGTACCCAGGCCTGCGAAGAACATATGAAAAAAGAAGGGCTGTTTCATTCCTTTGATGTTGGAAAATGCCGCTTTTAAGTCAGGCCGGTGACGTAATCAATCTGATGTCCATAAGAATAACATGTACTAGCTGATCAGGCTAGTGACGTTTTGGGTACTAATTTTTACATCGTTTTATCCGCTAATGAAACAGCCCTTGTCTATTACATTAGTCTATTAGCAGTTTTCCCCAGTCCTGGGCAGTACCAGCACATCATTAAAAACATTCATTGATAGTATAGTTATGTAAAGTGTTTTTATTTCCAGCTGATTAAATCGTATTGTGTTGCAGTATGTATGTGTTTTATCTTAAACCACACTGGTACTTACCCCCTTCTTCCAAATTCAATAAGCGATTCATGTAATTTTTATTGGAAAAAGGTGGTATGTATGTTTGTTTATTAATAAAATATAAAAAATAATAAATTTCAAACATATTTTTACTGCAGCGAAAAACTGTGACATACAGCCGTACAATACTAAAATTTCAACCTTTTCTAAGCAATAATAAAAAAGTTCTAACATTAAAACTTTGAGGCCAAATATCTCAAAACTAGGTTTTTGTTACATACCCCCTTCATCCACTGACCCCTTCAATTGTAACAAAGGACCAGGCTGTTTCAGCTGAAATTTTAGTGACTAAAGATGGCATTGTGATTAAGAACGGGCTGTATAACCACGTTACAACTGTTGGAGCTTTAATGACGTAAGGTCATTAAAAGAAGTAAGGTCCTTATTTAGTAAAAAAATATATGATAAAAAATATTTGGAAAAGGTGGTAAATAGTCTTTATGTTGATACTACTTACCCCTTACTAAAGTGCATTGGTTTTTTTAGGGGGGGGCGGAGTATTTATTCAGTTAAATATCTGCCAAGGGGTACGCGACGCAAAAAAGGTTGGGAATCGTTTGTCTAAAGAGAATCACAGGCAGGGGTGTTCTCTTTATGGGGAGACGCATGAACATTTTTGTGCGTCTCCCCCCAAAACCCACCGAAAGTCGTTATAAAGTACATGTCAAACTAAAAACATGCAAAGAGTAATAAAAACGCAGTTACGTCTAATATTGACCTTATTGAAATTTCTGGTGGGATTTGTGTTGGCATTAGTTAGGCCCACTGGATGGAGTACGACTCGGACTTGAGTGTGCTTGTGACGCGTGGCTTGGTCATGACTGGACTGTTTATCTCTTCAGCTCGATAAGATAAGTACCCAAAAGGGCGTTCTGCTGAATAGGTTGGTTGACTTTTCAGCAGACTCAGCCCCCAGAAGAATTAAGCTTAGAAGCAAAGATAACCATAGAGCTTTTTATCTTAATTTGCCTTAAGTACTAAAATGTTAATTTAATCTTAGTTTGAAATAACGAATGCTGTGTTCAGAAACCTACCACATTGCTTTTCTTATTCGTAGATTTATTTATTTTAATAATTATCTCAAGGAGACAAATAGACAAAACGTTAGATTCCCAGATAGTTTACCCTAGAGTATTAGAGTATTAAAGGAAACTGTTCAGCACGATGTCCAGAATTGCTGTATTCTACTATTTGATTTGTCATTGTGTTTCTTTCGTATGTAGGCTTACATTGCAATTTATCATACCACGAAGTCGTGATACGCCGACACTATATGAAGTGTATGTAAAGGTGAATATTACTGAAGAATGGGTGTGATACATCAGATGAGGTTTAGCTTTGTTACTGACAAATACCAGCGGATTCATTTGTCAGGATCTTTAATTAGTCCAATGGACTATTAGCTGAGTAATTGTAGCGATGAGACGTGAATAAAACCGTTTTATTACCATTTTTTGTCTGCGTCACCTGCAGCTGATGGAACTAAAAATTAAAGGAAATTCGAAAACTAGACTAATTTAAAATTTTTCATTTTTTCATAAACCATAGACGAAATAATAATTTCAAGCACCAGCGAACAAGGCTAACTTCATACCTGTTGTTACGATTCATTTTCGTGGACATTTGCATACATCAACCCGTTTTTTCCCCTCCTGTCCCTTCCCGCTCCCCCCCCCCCCCCCCCACCCCGGTGCATGGCCGCACGGTGGCGGCTCTTGCGTCACCGCGTGTCGCCGTGCGTTGACGTGCGCGTCTTTTTGTCGCACACGGAGGTGATACGTAATCGATGGGCTGAGCTCGGCCACAATGCGATGTCGATGTGCGAGCGCAGATATGGGGCAGCGGCGCGGCGGCGGCGGCGAGGGAATCGATGTGAACAAACTTTCAGCGCCACCGCCAGTGCGAGGCGGGACGGGGCGGCGAAAGCGCGGTGCCTCCGTCTCCCATGTGATGCGACACTGTCATGTTCCGCTTCTCGCCGAGAATGTGTAGATAGATTGAGTTCGCTTTTGGGAAATCGTCTAAACTATGCTACCGGTATAAATTCCTCAAGAAATCCGAAGTTGGGAGGTTTTATCATAAATAAGCAAGCGCACTCTTCAAGGACATGCTTGATCTATTTTTTTTCTCTCAAGCGACACCTTTATCTTCTTCCGCTACATGTGGAGCTAGTTGCCCGGCCCTGCTTCCGGGCATGTCTCGCGTTCCACTCCTCTCCGGACCCCAGTTTGTTCCGCGTTTGGCTACTAATCGTCCCAAACATTATGCTTAGTCATAGTTTTTAAGAAATAAAATGAAAATACCTATTACGAACAATTTTAATCTGATCCATTTCAGGTTGAAAGTTAAAATATGAATAACTTACAAAATTTTCCAATTGATAATAAATTGTTATAAGAAGAATGATAAATTGTTTTGTAATATCCTTTTTCTTTCAACAAGGCTTCCTAAAACTTGTATATTGTTTCCAATAATGCCTCAGAGATCCTCCTCAGGGGGGGGGGGGAGGAACTTCATCCTATTTCCGACTTTCCACCTCCTCACAGCCGCCCTGAAAGTCTTTCAATTCTGCTATGGTTTCAGACGTGTTCCGTTATGTTCAAAAATCTGGTTGCGTGAGAAAGTGAGAGATTTATAGAAGCGAATTTTTGTTTACTTCCTTGGGTAGCAAATTAGTCTTGGCATTTGTCACTTAACAATTGTATATTTACTGCTCTAACCTATTAATCTAGTCAAACTGAAGTTCAGCTTGACACTATGCGGAAGGCCTATCTTTCTCTGTCAAATTGTACCAATCCTCACGCCGTAACTGAAATGACTGTTGTGGACATCGCCACAAACAATATGGTCGGAATTCCAATCTCAGCAGATTCCAGAAAAATACCGAGGATAGAGTCAACGCCGTGTAAGGCCTTTCAAGGTGACTCGGTCCTGAAACGAAGATTTAAAAGGATACAAAATGTTATTCGATTTTGTCAAAGATATCGACCGTTGTTGGACATAGCATGTAACGGTAATTGTTGGTAGACAAACGTACAGTACAATGAGCCCAGTCGTCGAGCCAGCCACGTTTATGTTTTCACTCATAAACACAAATATGGCGTCATCGTGAATCATGCGCAATAGCCGCGATAGCGAACTGCCGCCGCCTGCAGTGGGATTAATGCCACATTTTAGCTTTAAACGAATTACTTAGTTTATGCGCAGCACTCGGTACAGTACCTAGAATATTCTTACATGATGAGTTAAGTTTAATAGATATTTTAGTAACTAAGTGAACTCTACATTAACCGTGGGCACTGGCCTAAACACGATGCGTAAACCTGTAAAGAGAGGAGGGTTTCATGAACTTTTTTCAGATAACTGGAGTTCAGTCATAACATACAAAAATATATTAAAAACAAATAATAATTTATTTAATTTGAATTGTTTAGGTTTTTGTTGGACTCGTAGGACTTTACTCCGTTGCTATATATGTTTTTCGTAGACATTCTCTTAATTTTAGCGAATTTCCCTATAGGGAATACGCTATTACGGTAGTAGTCACGGTAAGACCTAAGCCCGGGACCATGATACTTTTTCGTTTTGAGGTCCCTAGAAGCCAAAAACACCGTTCGTTCAAATTGATATATATATATATATATATATATATATATATATATATATATATATATATATATATATATATATATATATATATATATATATATATGTCCGTGAACACGATAACTTTTGAACGGAATCTCCGATTTTGATGAAATTTGGTACAGGGGTGTAAGCCATCATCTACTAGGTTGAGTTCGCGAACCAGAATGATCGGACCATTGGAACGGGGTTTTATGGGGTTTCAAAAGGGTTAAAAATGGGTTTTTGGCATTTTTCGACCTTGATTTTTAAAATTCAACAATTTTAACTGAAACCATTTAAAAGAGCTTAAAAAACAAACAATTTGGTATTTTGAATTTTTATCTTAGCATAACTGGTTACGGGGAAAATAAAAAAATGTGTTTTCCATGTTATTCTTATGGGAAATCAAGAAAAGCCTATATCTTGCTTATTTATTGACATAACTTAATCAAATTTGGTATGTACATTATCTAGATAAGGTTTAACTTATACTTGCTTACAAAACCCATATGGCGGCAAACCTACATACTCACCCCCATGGGGTTTATGGGGAAAATAAACAGAACACCATAACCTTATAAAATTTGGTATGTACAATCACTAGGTAGGATTTAACTTATATTTACCAACTAAACCCATATTATGGCGGCAAACCTACATATTCTCACCCCCATGGATTTTATGGGGAAATAGAAAATATACCAAAATTCCATTGGAAATTCGCTGAGTACGCAGGTCTGCTGCGATGGGGGTATTTTTATTTTTTATATTTATTTAAAGTCTTTAGAGCGGTTAGAACCACTTTCTCACAAGGCGTTTGTTTGCAGTCAACCTAACAAAATGCCTCTAGCTTCCAAAAGAAAGTAAAAGAAGAAATCGACCTAGAAAGCTATTACAGCTGGCCTGAAGCTGGTTCTGCGGTCGATGGTCAAATTTGTTAAGGGTGCGCTCTACCTCGGCGTCAAAATCGTCGAGCGAGACTGTTAACTGCCGCTATACGCGGAAACTCACATTTTGGAAAATATATGACGGGTGATTTTAAATTTTGTTACTTTAATGCTTTTTTTGGTTTCAGTGCGAAATCGATCGGTGGTCTAATAACGATGTTTTTGAAATTGCAGACCTTTCGCATCTCCCTTCTTGCATCGTTATCTATAAACTTTTTACCAATCTTATTGCAGATTCTTGTTCTTAAGATTATATTGTACTCACGTATCGTCTTATTTTTTCTTAAAAAAATTGTTTTTAATACGTTAAAACTTGATTCAAAAATTCTTATTTCAACATTATTAGCAAGCACCCTGCTTAGTAATTTAAATTAATATCGAAATTTTAAGACGATAGCCGAGTACAAAATTATATTACGAAAAGAATGACACCAAAATATTTTAAATCGGTTTACAACTGGGGCGACAAACAGGGAGATTCTAAACCCTTGCATCCGCGCGCGGCAGATGGGTAGAGCGCACCCTTAAGAATAAATTTTGTCGCTTTACCAGCCGGTTATACAATCTCAGCGCTGACCAAAATTTGTAGTGGTCTCTCGAGGAAGGGCTGGGTTAGGAAGCCGTAAAAATGGGTAAAAGATTTTGTTTCCACACAAAAAAATCCTATAAATTTTGATAGGGGTGTATTCAGACATCACCCCTTTATCATTACTGTATTGAAAAACTTGTGCTGAACTGGCTGCTCCCTTTATCATAAAACTTTACTAGAGAAATTCCTAGGTTTCGTGCTTGTACACTGGCCGAATACTTTCGCCGAACATTGTTCACCCAAATATATGACGTTTTTACTATTTAAATACTGTATAAATAACTCGTGATCTATTAAAAAAAATTTATTTATTCTTTGAATTTTCGCAGCAATTGTTCGGCTAGCGCTGACGCAGCATTCATAGTTTATGTATACAGTATTACTAATAAGAATCCCATTATTTGTTTACCATTTGTTTATTTGTGTTGCAACCCACTGTCCGATAGTCTACATAGAATGCCCCCTCTTGGTTATCATTAACAAATCTGACCCAATTGCTCTACCCTTCACCCAGTCACGTGTTGCATGTTGCTTGTTGCAGAGATCTTCAGCAACTACGGGTGCCACAAGCGGCCGCCGGCGCACCCCTTCTACCTGACCACCTCGTCCGAGTACGGGTTCTACCCTCCGAGCCACCACACTGTGCCCACCTGCTTCCACCCCCGCAACCAGGCCTTCTCCAACGCGCTCGCCAAGGCCGGCATGTACAGGAACTTCTCGCTCAACGTGTAGCACGGCCGCGCCGCGCCGGAGTGGAAACAACGTGTAGCACGGCCGCGCCGCCGGAGTGGAAACCATAATACATTGTGATATTCGAATGGGATGAGATGAAATATATTGTTCTTTTTTCGTAAAGATCAGAGTTTTTTTACCTGTTTTGAGCCTTTTCCATAAAATACACAAGATTTAATAAAGTAGGCCTGCAAAAAAAAAAAAAAAAAAAAAAAAAAAAAAAACTGATCACAAAGGCGTATATACTACGTTGTTTTGTTGAATATTTTTACATTGCCTTGAAATGCGTTTGTTTTTGTGGACTCATCGAACGGAGTAAACCACAAATATAGTAACAATTAATACAACTTAGTATTTTCTATACCTAGAATTGGATTTATTCTAAATTTAGACCTACATCTACTTAATAGCCTATATGGTGAAAAATGTTTATGTAAAACGCCTTCCGGTTCGGACTTCACTTGTTAAAAAATGTGATGAGAAATGCTACAATACAAGAAATTGTCAACAAATGATACTGCAAATACTGTAATCATAATCTGTAATAGGTGTAATAATAATTAGCTAGTAATAGGTGAATCGTCATAGAGATTTCGCTTATTACTAGCTAAAGTTCAGTCTCATAGTTACGGTATTGGGTTAATATTCATCTTCAGTGAGTAATTGCGTTATTGTGAAACAAACTGGTTAAGAGCCCAAGTGCGTCGGTGTGATACAGATACATGGGTTTGTTACATCGAGGTTAGGGGTGGTTATATGGGTGTTGGCGGGAGGGGGGAGCTATGGAGCAAAGTTGGCCCTTCCTTTGTTTGTCTCTCTCTTTAATCGCAATGTTGCAGATGATACGCTACTGCACGCAATCTTCATCATGTGCATCCGTCAAACATATACAAGAAAATTTCGAACATGATTACCTACAACAAAAGTAAGGATCATGGATCATAGCTCTAAAAATCTTTCATTTCCTATATGTGCTTTTACTTTTAATTTTTACTCTATACAGTAGGCCCACAGTATGCTATATCTCGAAAACTATTTGAAAAGCTGAATTTTTTAACTTACCATGACTCAAACTTCTTTAAGATTTAAACATTTAAAATTATGCTTAGTCTAACATTTCAAAATGACGGCCATTTAAACATTTCAAAGCTATAAACTGTATTTTTAATCTAAATTTAATCAAATATCCTGACAAAACTATTTAACTATTAAAACAAGCAAGCCCTACCAGGGGGCCGAGCTTATGCTCAGTAAAATCACAGGCGTCACTTTCCTTTCTCAGACAAAGCTCGTTCGCTTTGCTCACTCGCAAGGAGAGAGCGTGCTGCACTTTTCTATAATATTTTTTAACCACTGATTAAAGATGTTAACAAATTGGGTTTATTTAAAATTATCACTATTTCTTTAAAAGCACAAAAGTAAGGGGGATGAGGTCTCATTGCAGTCAAATGCCTTCCGACACGTAACTTTTTTTCTTTGGGAACCTTTTTCCAAGGCAACATCTAATAATTAATTATAATATGTAGGTTGTGTTAGGTTAGTTGAGATGATCGGTTGCTACAGAGAAGAGGTTTCCTGGAAGACAGATTGCGAAATAATTCTTCTAGCAGGTAGGCCTTACTGTACCAGCAAGAAAAAGTATCTTCCAGAAAAAATTAGTTTAAAACGTAGGCCTACTGAATTTATTTTTATTTTTTGTAAGTAATAGGAGTAGTGTCAAATTGTTGGTGCTGGCTCAGTTCAAGGTCACCTGAGGGATGACGTCATCGAGGTCAATGACCTCACCGATGACGTCATCGATGACGTCATCGATTGCGTCATCGATGACGTCATCACCAATGACGTCATTTCTATGACGTCACACCCATGACGTCACAGAAACGACGTGCTGATGACGTCATCACCCCTTACGTCATCAAA
Organism: Neoaliturus tenellus; assembly: GCA_030545055.2. NCBI lineage: Eukaryota > Metazoa > Arthropoda > Insecta > Hemiptera > Cicadellidae > Neoaliturus > Neoaliturus tenellus. The sequence goes on along the minus strand of CM061531.1, from coordinate 283,774,451 downwards.
ATGACGTCACCGACGCCACTGAGGTCAAGGTCACGCCGAAACTTAAAATTTTTTGGCACTTTTGCCGTTTCTCGCACTACGCTCCGAGTTTCAGTCAGAGTCCCCGCGACCTTGACCACTTGGAGCGAATTTTCGACGAGAAACGGCAAAAGTGCCAAGTTAAACTCGAGTTTCTGACATGACCCTGCCTAAATGGGCAATCGGTTATCCCTCAGGTGACCTTGAACCAGCACAACACCAACAATTTGATATTACTGTGACCTTGAAAACCTAACAACGGAGCGCCGACACCGATGCGCACCCCACGACAGCCACCGAGTTACTGACTGCCAGGCTCTGTGTACTCTAGGTATATGGGGAAGTGGAGGGGGAAATCTCAAGGTCATCCAAATGGAGTTTTAAAAAAGTTGAAGAGTAGAAAGACTACTCTTGTGCTTCCTGGGCGACCTCATCAACCTCTAATGGATCTGTAAACCAATCCGATCTGTAGCGGCAGGAGTCCAGAAAACAGGTGCACCACCCATCAGGTTGTCCGTAGCATTTCCGACAATTGGTAAGATTGGAGAAGTGAAATTTAATACACCGCTCAACAAGTATAAAAGTATTTGGATTTGTAGATTTTGAAAGTTTGTAGTACCGGCGGTGGCAGCTGTTGGTTCTTGCATCTACACCTGCAACATCCGAAGCATTCACATTGCCGGCAGACCAGCCCATCCACTTGCCACTTTGGTAAGAGGAAACACTTATCCTCACAGCAATAGGTTGTCCCCGTCTCTTCCTCCCAACGCTTCTTTGCACAATATGTGACGCCTTGTATCTCCAAACACCTATGCTCGCAACATGAGATGCGCTTACTTTCCATAGTTGATGTTGCTTTGACGAGGGAGCACGATGAAGTGATGCTGTGGTCAGTGGGAATGGGGTTTATATAAACTAAGGTGAGTGGAGGGGGAAAGGTCAAGGTCATCCAAATGGAGTTTTAAAAAAGAAAAGAGTAGAAAGACTACTCTTGTGTATCTATAGCGATTTCATTGATAGTGAGTGCTTCTGTATGCCAAGTTGATCTGTACTGACAGGCTCCTAAATAATGTTTGCAAAAACCTGCAAAATGATTGTTGCACAATTTGCAGCCAGTTAGCTGTTTTAATGTGAATTCAATGCAACGTTCAGGGCAACAAGTGTACTTATGCCCTCTCATCTGGTACACATGGAATGTCTTCAACTCCGGTTTCGGCTTCTTCCAAGACTTGCACTTACACATGCATTGACCAAAAGCTTCACATTTTCTACACGCCAGGCCATCCGCAACATCAATGTCATTCGGCCATGAAAAACATTTCCGTTCGCAACAGTAGTTGAGTTGACTCTCCATGTTGCTGTGGTGAAGGTGCGCGATGAAATGATGCTGCAGTCATTGAGAGTGCACCTTAAATAAACTCAGTGGAGGGGGAAAGGTCAAGGCCATCCAAACGGAGTTTTAAAAAAGATAACTAGTCGTCCTCCTCCTCCTCCTCATCCGTTGTACTTAGAGAGCTGTCAGACGAAGAGCCCCGTGCAGGTGCTCCCCAGATGAAAAACAAATCAATTTTAAAACGAAGACCAGGATCTTGCATCATCAATTCCTTTAATTTGTCACATACTAAGTCGACCTTGTGTAAGGTGTCAACAACAAGCTTCCAATTCGTTGGTTCAATATAACTTGTAGTAGAGTCTGCCTCGCTGATAACCACATCCTCCGGCCGTATTGGAGTGTAAAGATGTGTAAAGTTCTTTGGCTGTAGCTGAGGTTCAGGCTGGCTGGAAGTGGAAGGTTGAGTGTGGACCCCTGTCGCATCGAAATCCATAGTCATTCTACATTCAATGTTGGGGTTTTCGTTTAATACATACACCAATTTCTCATGCAACATATCCACTTCTGCCGAGTCTTGCAGATGAACATTCCAGGAAAATGGCCATTCTTCATCCGTAGTGGAGTCAACTCGAGAAAGAGTGCTGTCCGCCATGATAGCTAAGCAAGGAATGATGTGAGCTACAGACTGTGGTAACAGTATTGAAAAGTAGAGGGGGTAAACCAAAAGTACGTGGAGGGGGTATTTTCAAGGTCATTTAATTTGGGTTTTAAAAAAAGGAAATAGTGGAGGGGGAATTCTCAAGGTCATCCAATTTAGGTTTTAAAAAAAAGGAATGAAGCTTACTCCTCTTCAGCCTCGTTGTCCCCTGCATCTTCATCAGCCTCATCTTCATCGACGTCAGACTCGCCGTAAGGATAGATCGGGGACATGGGCGAATATTGTGGAGATTGTTGACCGTTGTTGTCGTCCCCTTGCATTCTAACTTGGGACCAATCATAATTTAAATTCATTTGTATTATGATCCCAGGGTTGTCCCGCAGTATTTCCTTCATACGTTCGCAAATTGACTCCAAATAGTGTACACTATCGATCGACAGTGTCCAACCCGTACTTGTACCGACATCAGTAGTGGAGTCAGCTTGGCTGATGGTGTTGTTGTCTGCCATGGTTGCTTGTCGGACAAGGAATGACGGTTGATGTGATGCTCATGCAGGAACATGGTGAAGTGGTGGGGGGTGTGGTGGAGTAGTGGGGGAATTTTCAAGGTCATCCAAACGGAGTTTTAAAAAAAAGGAAAACTTACAAAGTAACATTGAAACTTTCCAATTGATGGTGGCGAGCGTTTTCTTCTGCAACCTTGCCGACACATGTGACTATGCCGTACAGTATGAAAAGTACAACCATAATAAGGCCGAACAATAAAAGATAGCCGTTGACTATCATGATATTTTCTGAGTGGATCTGTTTTCTTCTTATCGCCCTCTCCTGCATCCTCTTCTCCAACTCGTGGACGAAGTCACAACATGCGTGAGGACATCTTTCATCTGTTGGTAGGTTTGCCATTGTTGATGTTGTCGGTGTGGCTGTTGAAGATGGAATGAGGTTTCCAATTGCGATGTGCCATGTACACCAATAGTCAAGTGGTGGGGGTAACGAAGCAGTGGAGGGGGAAGTTTCAAGGTCATCCAAATTGTGTTTTAAAAAAAAACCTATCTTGTTACTGAGCTTATATGTCAGTAACAAGATAGGTGTTTTTGCTCTTTTACTTCTTTAATATAATGAAAAAATATACATATTCTACAATGGTTAGGACAAGAAATACAACTGCTAGTCAGCTGAAGTAGTCCAAGTTGTCTGGCTCGGTCTTCATGGACGCTGGTGAGGAAGCCGTCGAGGAGTGTCCAGGCTCTTCCTTTGACTGCCGGGTGTTCCGTATATTGCAAGCGTAAACTTGCACATTTATACGGTAGCCTCGTGCCACCATCAGCTGCAACTCCTTGTATAAGTCGTTTAGCTCCTGCTGAGTCTTGATGCTCACCTCCTCGTAACTTGCGCAACTAACGTTCAGAGACATCTTGATGTTGCTAGGTTGGCTGCTGGAGTAGAAATGAAGCCGAGGCACAGCGCTTGGAGGTACATGAAAAAGTGGTGGGGGTAATAGTGGTGGGGGTATAGAAAATCCAATTAAACAGTTCTAAACTTTTTCCATCGATACAATGGAATGGAACAAATAGCGCAGGTGTCCTTGTAATTTTCAAATCGAAACAGTGGCGCTAGAAATCCGAATTGTTTTATACCACCATCCTGTACGAATCGCCGAAGGTCTCTGACGGCGGCCTCGCCACAAGGCCTACAAAACTTTTCCCCGTCGTGGAACTTATACCAGGAGTATTCCGAATACCCTGTATTTTCCCTCCTGTAGCGTTTGACATCTTCTTTTATTGTTAGTGGGATATTGTCTTGTAAACATGTTGAGAACAAGTCCTTGTGAGTTATAACTCGTTGTATGCAAAGCTCGTACAAGGTGCTCATCGTTTGCTAGTTGGCAACAGACTGACCGTTTTTCGCATCCAAGCAGGTTTGAATCCTAGTGCGGTAGTGGGGGTAATTACAGTAGTGGGGGTAATTGTGAAATGCAAAGGTCAAAGGTCAAGGTCACCCGCGAAGTTTAAAAAAAAAATGCAACATATCAATACGTGAAGTCTGTCACATATTGATATGTTGCATTTTTTGTTTTTTTTTTATTTTTTTGTCTTTTATGATTCGTTTATTTATAAAACATTACAACAACAACATATGTACAACATTAAAACTTAAATCTAACACTGCTGCTTGTCAGCGATGTGGATGGTCAACTCTGTAGAATTGCTACCCGTGCAGCCGTGGGACACCAGGTATAGACACCCGGGTTGAATAGAGCGAAGATCCTCGTTTTGTAGAAGATGGACGAATCTCTTGGGCAGGTACACCTGGAACTTTGGTTCATCCCCCGGAGTAAACGGTGCCTCGCTGAGACTGCAGCAGATGGCCTCCCCAACTGTAGTCTCCATCTTCTTCATAGCATGGATTATGTAGTGCTTCTCGTCTTTTAGTTCCGAGCACTTCTTTACAGGTAATATTGTTGACTTGGAGTGAGCATTGAACTGCTCGACCAAAGTCTGAAGGAACTGGTGAGATGCCATGGTCAGGTTACAGATCGTCTTCTTGCTCGGAGATGTTGTCGTCTCGGAATCTCGAGTAATACTCATGCCAGGTCCCTGTCTGCTCCCCACTTATATACTCTCCGTTACCCCCACCACTCCCCAATTCCCCACTTTGAAGGTAAGAGGCGAGTTTATAGGCATTTTTCAAAGCGCAATGTCTATCTTTATCATGTTCTGGGCTTTTTGTACAAATACATATGGTTTCCACCATGTATTGATAATTCTTATCCAATTCCACATCATTAACCGGAACATGAGTAAATCCTTCGATCCATCTTTTCTTTTCCAGCCCCTTTGTGTAAATATTGGTAAACTTGTCTGAAAAGTGATGCATAATGTGATACAAGTCCGTGTAACTTGTAAAACCATCATACCAATCGATATGATGGAAGTGTTTTGAAATCCATCTGTTGGTAGTAGCGGCTTTACTAGTTAAAGACGAATAAGAACATGGTGGTTTAAATAAAAACGAATAAGGAACACTTGTATTCATGTCCAAAAACACAAGTTCTTTTATAATGAATCTATCATCATTACCACGAAACGCTTGAAACTCAATAATACCAGGCTTGGACTTTACTTGTTGTTCTTCTCCCTTGTCCATTTTGAAGGTCACACGTCTGCTCATTACGAAGTCAGGAGGTCAACTGATTTCCACACCACGGTAGGTACTACTTTTATACCAGGCCGTACAGTTGTTGGCGCGTTGGTGTATATTTAACGTTGGCACCGTCCCCAATAGGCCTAACCCCACAAAATGTTGGTTATTGTTTTAAAAAACTAACCATTGTCATTTAAGTTTCCATCTTTATATTTTCCTTATTTTCATTTTCATCACTAACACTTGATTCTTCTCCTCCATCTTCCTCTTCTTCCTGTTTTACTGATTTCTTATGTAGTTGAGCGTACTTTTCCAATTGTCTCCACATCTGTACTTCATGAGGAACTCTATTAAATATAGAAGTATCCACAGGTCCGTATAATATAGGTGCGTCCGGTTGTTTGTCCAAAGTGTCTTCCAGATAATCTTTAATAATCGAACTTGAAAACACCAGTTGTCTCAAGTATCTTGTTATAGGTTCAGTAGCACAAGTTAAAATGAAAAACTCCTCTCGATTAAGTTGAATTTTGTTATCATGTCTTGTTGTGTCTCTAAACCGTAGCTGATGATCACCACGTTGTTTAATGATATCAATTTCCACATTTGAATCCAAAAGTCCTACTCTTGTCTTTCTTCCAAACATGTTACTACTTAAATAGCATTCTAGTAGATGCAAATGTTTCATAAACGATTCCAAGCACTGTCCGTAAACAAAATCATTTTGGGTCCATGAGTTAAAATTACAGTAGGGGAATAATCTGTAGATTTCATAACACCGATTAAAACACTTTTATCCAAACTGGAAGAGATTGGGTAAAATATTCGCAAAAATACCTCACTCAATATGTTTGGAGAAATATTATCTTCAATATCCCTTTTTCTCTTTTGTATAGTCTTTCTTCTTTTACCTTTTTCTTCAACATTATTACTGGCGTGAAGTTGTCCGCAAACGTTTTGTTCACCTCCTTCCTGGTGACCTTGAGGATCTAAAAACTCAGATATCTCCTTCTCAATATCTACCACATTTTCAGGTGTACCACTAGGAGAAGCCATATTGAATACGATGCTACCCATACAACAGTAGGCAACAAACTGATGAGGAGCGGTCTGTACGCTCTGCTTTTATACTCGCGGAATGAAACAAAACCGGTTCTTACAATACATTTTTAACAATTCCAGTTAAAGGTGTGTATGTTACGATTTTATCATGTAGAATTAAACAGTATGCAGTTGTATTAGCCGGTATAGCATCGTTGAATTCCATTTCTATTTTTATATCCACACTTGAAGACTTTACTGATTCATTTTGTTTAGAACAATCGATTACAACTATTGGGTAGGCATCGAAATATTTGTCAGGTGGTAATAAAGGTGTATTTGTTTTACCGTAATATGAACTTTGGAATCTCGCGTACATATCGTACAATATACTGTATTTCTTCTTAGTGAATGACACATTTAAATTGTCGTATGGAAAGAATTGTGAATTTAAATAAACTTTAATATTTTTCAAGTCACAATGATCAAATTGTCCTGCATGTTTAGTAATGGCGTCTCTTCTACCTGTTTGTAAACCAAATATAATATACCTGGCTCGTTCTACATAATTCGATGTTTTAACAGTCCAAGTGTGTCGATCCGTAGTAGGTAAACTGGGATGCTCATGAAATTCCCAACTTCTAAATGGAATAACAATATCACGATCGGCTTTTAATTTTCTTAAAAGTAGCATTCTATGCTCGTCAGCCAATTTAACATGTGGAACTCTCCATACAATTTTGTCTAATTTTAATTTCCATTCTAAAGTCGCATCTGTAGTAGCATCTGTAGCTTTAATAATGTCTTTATCGTTAGAAGATCTCAACAAAACTAATTCTTGTTTAACGTTTAATATTATTTTCCTATAATCTTCAGCAAAACCAAGCAGCAAACGTAATGGAATATGAAAATCAAAATATCCATTTGGATTTGGAGTGATCGTGTCAATCGTAGGTAATACCCATCCGGCAGGTTTAAGTAAATTGGTTTCATTGGGTGTTATAGATGTTAATCCTTTTAAAGTTGTCGTAATACCTACTTTTTTAGTGGAATCAACTGTTACACCTGATATTTCATATCTAATTTCATCAAATAGGAAAGCCATAGGATTATTTATAAATGGAACTGTTGTACCAACAGTAGTACCGTCCTTTTTAGTAACTTGTCCTTCAATATACAAGTAACTTTCACATGGTAGTGTGTAAATGTCTTGATTTTGTATGGGAATACGAATTTCATCGTTATTGTTTAATTTCGATGAAGTGTAAGGGTTGTGGGTGTGATATTCTTTTTCCCATAGGGTTTCGTCGAATGTTGGACCCTGCGCTATATCCAGTATATCCATACTCGGTTAATTTTAATCCAATTCTCTCTAAGAAACGAATGTTCTCGCGTGTTAACTCCTCCACAGCTGAAGAGCTACTAATGCGGTTTCCCGTAGGTTGTTCGCTTTTAAATGTTAAACCCATGGTTTTGTATTAAAGTGTCGATTTTAAATGTAATCTAATCGTAATAGGCTCTTCTCTGAAGTCTACCAAGTTACCGTCTTGATTTAATACGCTCAACACGATGTCTGAAATGAAAGTGGTGTTCAACGGTAGATATACCAGGTTTTGTGGCTTTTCAACAATTTTAAATCCAGGTGGTACACTTGGGTAAAAAGTATGTATGATGTGGGTGTTAGCCCCATCCCTGTAAGCACCTTGTATAATGTTACAAGTTATGTCTATACTATTGACTTTTAATATTGTTACTGTTTTCTTACCGGAATGTGTTACATCTGGTTCTAAAACAGGCTCATCGTTGGAAAATCCTAATAAATCACCAATTGAGTTTGGTTGAGTGAAATCTATATAATATTTGGAAGTAATTTCAGCTTTCATCGTATTATTATTACCTTTTAATGTTATATTGTCTTTTCCCATTTTAGTTTGCAAAAATTCATTTATATGATCAATTTCATAAGAACCTGTGGGTAACCTGCACTCTTGTAAGTCTGTAAATTTTCCACTGGCATCCTTTCCTTTATAATAATGCAATACGTTATTTTTACCTTCCGTAACATTGGGGATAGAGTTGTAAGTTGTAAAATCCAATAGTGCCGCCTCCCAAAACCTTCCTTTTTGCAAGCGTAACGCTGGAAAAAGGATACTTCGTAAAGTGGACGATTTTCCTGTTAATGATACCGTATAGGAAGACATCTCAATAGTGACTGATACTTTTAGCTAGAAATTCCAAACATAAATGGCCGCATATTGAAGTATTATCAGGTTGTTCTCTTTTATAGTTATAATATATGTTTTTAGCAGATTTAAAGTAATTTTGAAGTTCTTTTGGTGGTGGCAAATTACCGAAACTATCAAAATAATATACATTGTTATTTAGTTTCTTATAACAAACCCAATGGGTGCCAGGCCCTTCAGTATTATCCAAATTTACAATTCCAGTCTCATTTTGCCACATTTTCTTTGGTAAACTGTCTTTCATAAACACACCGCGGAAAAATGGTATTTTTAAACAGGAAATATATTTAAATAATTCAATATTGGTTAATGCTTTATGTGGTATGACCAATTGATTTCTTTCATTTAATATGCACGATAAGGTCTTAGGTAAAGACCTGCCCCGTTTTTTACCATTGACCACACGGTGGGCTTCTTCCTGCCTTTTCTTGTAGATCGTCGTCTTCTTTTTATATTTCCTCCATGTTTTCTTGTGGTTGACCTCCTTTTTACTCTCCTTCTCCTCCTTCTTCCACCTCCTACTGCTGTTTTAGCCTTCATACCTGCTGTTACTGCTAAAGCTGCTGCTTTTTCTGCTATGCTAGCGTCACTTGATTTTACTCGTTGCCAAGCTATGTCCGCAAGCTTTTTGTCAGCTCTTGATCTATTTTTTGAATCGGCAAACGTGGAATATGCGATATCGTGTTCTTTACAAGCCTGATCTAACTTATTTATGCCAGGATCGCCTCTTTCCAGTCGTTTTTTCAATTTAGTTCCTGGTCCGCAATACTGATAACCTCCCGGTATATGAAATTCGTATGGTAATGCGTCTATTGCTCTATTTACTATGGATCCTACTGGAATTCGTTTTAAAGCTTTACTTAACAGAGAAACCGCTGTAGATGTGATCCCACTTCCTTTCCTCGCAATGTCCCGATTTGGACTGATATACCGAAATGTCATTAATGTCTTTTATAATTGCAATTCGCAACATATGTGTTTCCTCTATGAGGAGTTAAACATAAATGAAGTTGTTTGTTAAGATATTCAAGTTATATATCAAAAGTACCCCAATTAGCAATGTTAGAAGTTCTAAATTTTATAGTTTTAGGGTTATAAAAGTATTTATTAACAATTTCCTGTTTTATCCATCTTCCTCTCAAGTTTTCATCAAGCGAAGTATATGTTTTATCTGCAATATAATTGTGCATATCAAATAATAAATTACCTATTACTTTTACAAGGAAATTAACAGTTACAGCATGATCTGCATGATCAGGGTCTTTAAGCTCTGTTATACGTTTATTATTACAAGTATACACTTTATTATCCATTTGTGATAATGTGATAGCCTGTCCTACAGTTGCAGCATCATTTGCTTCTCTTCCTTGCGCCATGTTTGTTAATTTTTTATTACTACATATAAAAAACGCATGGTAATTATTTGGATCTAGATGTACTGTTTGTCCTAAGGCAGCCGCGTCTCTATCTGCATGACCCCATGACACATTTGATAACCTTCCATGCATGCAATCCCAATAAGCGTTTTTGTATGTCAATAAATGAAATTTTTCATTACCTTGAATAAAGTCATTCCCTTGCTTTGATAATACTTCATCTCGTTTTGCAAATCCAGTTGTTTCTTGTTTTAAAGTCTCTTTCATTTGACCCACTGTTGCACCATCAGATGGTGCTGAACCATCTTTTACATTCGCCAAACAATTGCCAAGACAATCGATAACTCCCACATCACGTATGACACAATGATCTTTTATATATTTGAGATTTACAGCATCATTTTCATTTTTTGGATAACCTATATCGTTAATAACAAATTTATAAAAAGAAAATCCATCTTTTGTCTTTTCAGGTATCAAAGAATGTAAATAGCGTCTATTTACGCTGTCTTTTGCATCTTTAGGGTCATCTACGTTGGATATACGTTTATTGTTGGCACTATACGTTTTCCCATTGAATTTTAACGTATTTTTTAATTCAGATGACAAATAACCTTTGTTTATTGCATCACCGTTTTGATTTGGTTTACCAACGTTGATGATTCTATGATCTTCTGCGTCATATGTGTTATTTTGTAGTCTTAATGTTGGCGATATCTTTTCCTTTAATATTTTTAGATTTATTGCATCGTTTTCATCCGTAGGATCTTTTATGTTTTTTAACCTTTTATTACTCATATCATAATCTCCATCAGGTGTTTGTGGTAAACCAGCACTTCTTTTTAAACTATTGGCATAATATAACCCATCCGAGGAGTAACGTCCGAACTTGTCGACACTCATGGTGCAACTGAATAGTATTCTAGGGAGTAACGCATTTTTATGAGATTACCCCACGGTTTCGGAGTTCATCCACTAAAGCCACCCATTCGTTTTCCAATCCAGTATGACCCGCTTCTTTAGCTTCATGTATTAGTTTCATTCTATCCACCAATTTATTGATATTATTGTAATAAATCACATTTGTGTTATATAGTTTCTTCATTAAACCTGTACCCGTAACGGACTTACTTCTTTTTCTTCGTTCCTGAGCACTTACATCCAAAGTGGATGCCATAAATCTTCGTTTTACAGGTTTTCTTTGTGTTAACGGCATTGTTTGTCTTCTAGTTGGTATTAACTTGGATACGAATTCTTTATATTTTAAAGACTTAGATCTAAAAGGAGGCTGGTCAGGTAAATACTTTCTCCTATATGCATTTGTCTGTTCCAAAATATTTTTATATGCTTCCATGTCTTTTTCTTTCACTACCGATACTGAAGGCTTATTTTCAAATAATAATTCAAATAATCCTTTTGTGCCCTTATACCTTTGATCACCAATGACAATATTATCATGTTCGTCAACGTTTAACTGGCTATTACCTATCATTAAACCGTCTTCTGTTAATCTCGCTCCATAACTATGGTAATTCTTATTAGGAATTGTTCCGAGTAACATTTTTACCATGTATTTCCTTCCTAAAGGTCCTTTGTTATGAATGTTTTCACCCAACAAGCTTATGTTTGACGGACCTTCCCTTGTCTCTTATTCTTTTTCCTCTTCACTAGCAGTTGATACAACTTCATGTCCTCTTTTGGCTTTTACTTCATATAATTCTTTTATTCCACTATAGTCCGGTGATTCTAGCTCTCTTTCGGGTTCTCCACCGGTAAAACCACTATACGTAGAGGATTCCGGGTCTTCATCACTAAACTCTTCTGATTTTACATTTTCTCTTTCAAACTTCGTAATAGGTGCAATCGCATCTCCTTCCAATACGGGTTTAGCAAATTTTTTGTTTAATTGTTTCAAGGGTTCAGTAATAGGTTTAAAAGTAGATTCAAGGAATTTCTCCCTCTCGCTAATACCTAGTTTCAATGCTCTGTTTTTAGCCCGAATAGAATCACTAAGTGATTTTATTTCTTTTACTAATTTTTCTTGGTTAACCATGTTTGTAGCAAGACGTGTTGTACAACAATGAATGTGTTATACCGCGTTTAATGTATTAATATAAATTTATCAAATCCTATCCTGTATCGACCATTGTTTAGCGGTTGTTCCTTCATAATTGTTAGGAACCCATACTTTTCAGCCCAAGCCTTTCCACACAACTCTTTAAATCGTTCAAATGTCATATCCGCATTTACATGATCAAAATATATATGTTTTAGGTTGGTTTCGTCCTGTTTAAATACAATTAACATGTTTGCATTGTCTCTAATGAGTTGTTTAGGTATTTTGCTGTAAGTTTGGCCAATATAAATGCTATCTATGTTGTTATGTCGACCCATAGCGAAGTAATTCCTTATTGTGTTTTGGTTTTCACAAGATACATCGTCGAATATAAACACGGAGAATGGTTTAGCTTCTTGTGGCTGCATGACACTCTCGCTTGCATTAAACTTTAAATATTTAACTTCAGGCACATTAGTCAGTATTTTTTCCAATAATTGATACTTTGGTTGTTGTAGTGATTTTGAAAATACATATAGATTGTTAAATCGTAATCCTTTAGGGTTTGTAATCAAATTGAATACTACATTAGTTTTTCCACAGATGGAAGGTCCGGTAACCAGACAACGAACGGTGTTTGGTAACAAATTGCCATGTTTCCCACTATTGAATTCTGAATTATCCACTGTGAGTTCATCTATATTATTAATAGTAAAACTCTCTTTTTGTGGTACTATCTCCATCCTTTGTAATGGTTCAACCTAAAATGATTCTCTATCGTTATATCAAATCCTTTTAGGTATCCAAGAATCTTCCGTCTTATTAAATCCTAACCATCGTACTTTGACCTTATCTTTTTTCCGTTGCAACACCTTTTCAACTAAATATACATCGCCTACTGTTGATTTTAACATTTCATGTCCATAAAACCCTCCTTCAAGCAATTGTCCTTTATTATCTTTTAAAATATATGTCTCAGGTACTGTAGGTTGTACTTTGAATACAGTAAAAACCTCATTGGTCCAATTTGGCAGGTATCTTTTACTGAATACACCTTTATATTTACTTATTCGCACTTTATCACCCACATTAAATTTTTTAGGCTTTAGTTTTTCAACTTTTGGTTTAGTATTCGTTTTTATACGTTTTAATACAAGGTTTTCATTTTTACTAGTTACTTGGTTTGGTTTCATCCCGATAGTCCTATGAAATTTGTTATTGTAATCGTTTATAAGTTTTGGTAACATATCAATCCATATGTGCGATCCTCTGTTGGAAAACATTTTATACATTGCACTTTTTAAAGTTCTGTTGAATCTTTCGATTATTGAAGCTTTTACCTCTGAATTGGTTGAGTAATGGTTTATATTGTGTTTTTTCATTAAATTTGCAAATTCCTTATTAAAATATTCTTTTCCATCATCTGTTTGTAAATGTTTAATAGTATGTTTGTCTCTTTGTATAGCTGTTTCCATTGCTTTTGTAACACTTTTGCCACTTTTATCTTTTAGTGGTAAAGCATCTGCCATTTTTGAAAAACAGTTAATAACAGTCAATATGTATTTATATCCTTTATTTTGTTTGCTATAAGGAATCATTTCGATTAAATCCGCTTGATATAAATCATTAATTCCTTTTATCACCGTATTTCTTCGTGGAAACTTTCTTCTTGCAGGTTTATGAAGTTCGTTGACAATTTGTTGCTTCAAGTCCTTCATATTGCAGGTTTCAATGTTTGTTGTATCACATGTATAATCACAATGAATGTTGTTTTAAATATTCACATCATTTATATGGGTCAAGGTCATCCAAACTTGTGTAAAAAAATGGGAACACGGCGTTGGACTTGCCGTGTTCCCCATTTTTTTACGGAAGGAGAAAGGAATAAGGTCGTAGTTGTAGAAGGACGAAGAATAGGTTACTAGTTGATAGGGTTTAGAGAGTAGTGGCCAAAAGGAAGAGTGTGGATTTTGTCGGGCATAATGTATCTTTTATCATCCCGAGCTGACAACGCTTTTTTAATTTCGGTGACACTGTAGACTTGATGCTTGAAGCTTCGGATATTGTTGAATGTTGCTGATATCGTAGTATCTTCAAACAAACAAGTCTTGTAGTGGTCAAATGTCACGTGTTTTTTCAAATAAGATGTCTTCACTCCTTTTGCTTTCTTCACTGTCGGTGTGTTGTTCTCGTGGTACATCTTAAATGAATACAATTTCGCCATCAGCGCCACTATTTCTTCTAAAGGCATTCCATTTGCTTCATCTTTGAATTTTCCAATTACTTTTTTATATTTTTCATTAAAATTTGGATGGTTCTTCGGATAGTCAGAAAAATCGAAATCTTCTTTGTATGGAAAAGTCCTTAGGTCTTCATACATGTCCAAAGTCTTTATCCAGTAGATAAACGCGTCCGTATCCATGTATGCGACTCCAATGTTTTCCCTTCCGTAATGTTTAACCATTTTGTTATAATGGAAATCATACATCAGGGTTTTACTTATATCCAAAATCGACATACCTATGTATAACGGACGGTCCATGACTATTGTTGTTTTCTTCATACTGACAGCGACTAGATTTTCGTTTATAATCATGGATGTTCCGAAATTTGGTTTTTGCACTAATTTTTCCAATTTCCTAGGATCACTCACTAATTTTACATTTTTGTGTTTTCTTTTGTTCTCCAAGGTCTTCCCAAAGATGGCGTTGTTCATTAATTTATAGAAGTCCTTTTCAAATGCTGTTGTCGCTGCAGCTCTTCTTGCAGTGTTGGAATCAATATATGGTTTCAACCAACAAGACTGGGTGAATTCAATTGCTCTATGAATTCTCACTATACGTAGACCCAATTCAAGAGCCTGTTGAACTACCCAGTAGTGAGCCACATAGCGATCCTTATTCTCCAAGGTCATCATCAATTTTGGCCATCTTCCTGTCGGTGAAACTTCAGTCTTGGCTAGGAGAGGCAAGTCGTAGTGATGGTCATGAAGGTGCTCTGGATATTCGAAATCACAGTCCAAAATATAGCCTTTTGGACCATTCTTTGGAATCTGTGAGATGTCTCCAATGGTGGCCGGGTCGATCCATTTGAAGTCAGCGTAGGGAAGCGGATTTGACATTGCCCAACCATAAAGGTTGTTTGCGTCAAAGTAGCCAAGGTAGACCGATGGTTGTTGCTCGTCGAAGCCGGGGATGTACTTGTTGTTGGCTTTGACATGACGTGTTACAGCTTGTGTCAAACCGCCCCGTACACCAGATTCCATCATGAGCACCATATCAATATCCGTTAGAAGTTCCAGTCGACAGTTGGTTGACTTTAGCATAGCTTGCCATGCTAATCCTGGAGATGTGTACGAGTGTAGAGGGTCCAGTCCATAGGCGGAGAAGCAGGTGTTTCGGAATTCTTCCATCACATCGCACAGCAGAGTTACGTCCAATTTTATATAAAAGTCAGAATATTCCCCTAAGGTTTGAATGTTTAGTTGGTTCCAAACATTACAAGCATGATTGTAGTCTTCAACGGAGATTTCACTTTCGTTTAATTTGCTGTTGAAGGCTTCGATCGGTGGTAGACTGGTTTCTTTAAATTTTTCTGTAGATGTTATGTAGTCGTAGGGGAATACTCCTTTACGTAATACTAAGTCCAATTTATCTTCAGGTACAATCTTGCTGGTTTCTTTTAGGTCTTCTCTTCGTAGATTCTCAGACAATCTGCTCAAACTAGATGGCATAAATCTATAAGAGTCTACAAAGCGAAGTTTAATTTTACCTACGGTTTTTGAGAAACTGATGTACTTTTCCAATGTTGTAGCAAGAACATCAATTTTACCATCATCTCTTCCTAACTCTGGAATAATGAAGTGGGAGTCGTAGCCGCTAAGATTGTGTAACACGACAGGGATAAAGTGGGGCAGTTTGTAATTTATATTGCATGAATTACAAGCAGCTCCTCTGTATAAACCTGTCAGGTGATCGTGATCTCTTACTTTTGGATTTTCTTCACTGAAGCTCTTCTCGCATAGATAACATCTTGATGCCATATTGTATTCTTCTTGTTGATTCTCATTCAAAGGTTCCATAGGTACGACATTACCATACAAGCGTTGTACCTTTTCAGCAATGTCATACAACTGGTCTACGAAATACTTAGCGGCTTCTTCACCACGGTAAAGTATTGGAGTGGATGTTAAACCATAGTTTTGCAATTGGTTTTCAGACAAGGTTGATTTCACTATTAGACAAAAACTGTTGGGTTGATGCAACTGATATTTTGTTCTTCTAGTCACTTCACCGTCCGGCAGCTCCTGTGGTACTAACGTAGATTCAAAATCTGCGTAGATGACTACTGGAATCCGATATTGGTGAACTGTTTTGTTAAATTGGATACACGCTCGAGATGGTGGTGGCAGACTAATCTTCACTTCATAATTTTCATTACAAAGTCTTTTGTGTTCTATCAACCACTCTAATCCTCCTTGTCTTATTTCTTTATATGTGAAACAAAAACATCTTTTACACACTGTTAACCTACGCCTCTGTTTTGATAATTGATTTCGAATCAAGGATGCAAAGTCCTTTATCCACACATAATGTGAAATTTCACCCTTAGTGATCAGTAGAAAATCAGTGTGGTTTCTTTGCTCAACTTTTACTACCCGCAAAGGATAAACGTTGTTCGAATCATCCAGACCGAAAACAAACACTGAAACGCCAGGATTTTTCTTTTCAAATTTGTCTATGTCTTTCAATGTAACTGGGTAGGTGAGGCCTTGAAAGTTGTAGCGGTGTTCATTTTCGTAATACTCTCTACCAACTCTTTCAGGATGATCTTTAACATACTTGGTTAACATTGCATACTTAAAACATTCATTACCTTCATTTTGCACATTCCTACACGATTTAGTGTTTTGGATTTTCTTTGGTAAAGGGATAAAACTACTACCCCTTAAACCATATCCATGCTTGTGAACCCTTACATCCATACCTTCAATTGATGACAAAGTCCATCCAGATCCTCTTCCTTCATGTTCTTGAAGTTTTGTTATAAGTTCTTCCAAGCATTCTTCAATAATATCATCGATGTTGGAGGTGAAGGTAAGGGTTCGGTTTTTGGTAATGAACGCTCTCAATGCTGTTTCACCATCAGTATTGTTAAACATAGCCTCTAACACCATTCCAAATTTAATAAAATTTAATCTTTGTAGTTCTTCCCTCAAGGTTCCACCAACAAGTTCCTTAGCCTGGGTTATAAATGTTTCCAGTTCCAATTGAACATTATTAATTTTAAAATGTGTTACAACTCGTCCTGGCAAGGCCGTGGTGCGCAGTTGTTTCACATCTTCTAGTTCTTCTTCAGTGTCCTCTTCTTCAGTGTCTTCTTCTTCAAAAGGTCTTCTAGCAGTAGATGGTCCAGCACCAGCAAATTGGATCACACTAGGTCTTCTTCTTTGCATTTGCTGTAGATAGCTGTCCCAGTAGTCCGTCTGCTTCTGGTGCTCTTCCAAAAACCGGTCAATTGAGTCTAAGTCTATTTCATCCATGGTAATATCTTCTTTTCTATCTTCGTCTTCATGTAATTCTCTGTGTATGGTGAAAAGATCTTCGTCTTGAAAGATTTCCCCACAAATGTCGCAAAGAGCCATTTCAAACAGTTTGGCTTTGAATGCACACTCTGTGAATGTCCACGCAATAATGAGCAGCGCACTCCACCGGGACCCTTTATATCCGAGGCAGATAGGTGGGGAAAGTGACGTCATATGGAAACAGGTTATCACTCATGTGCTAAATTTAGCCTTTACACAACCGTTTGTAATACATTTATCAGTAGGCTTGATAAATTGATGATATTTGGTCTAGATTCAATAATTTGTACAAGTTTTTTCAAAGACGTCTGTTTGAGCAAGTTTATGTAGGTCAAGGTCATTTGGAATTATTATTTTGAGCGGGGGATAGAGCACTAAGCAGCATCATTTACTACAAAGTGCTCTATCCCCCGCTCACATTCTTTTTTAACTTTTTGTTTAAACTTTTTTACAAGGGTGAAACATCACCATCAGAGTCGGAATCATCCTCATCACAGAATAGGCAGCGATGACAATACATAATTCTTCTGGCAACTAACATCCTATCCATTGGACGATGGGGAGTGTCTTGTTCTTGTTCTTCTTCTTCGATTTCCAATTGGAATTCCCATTTCCGACTCAGATGACGACTCTAATGTTTCGTAGGCGTGCAAGTCCACCTCATTGTCCGTTGAACCAGCTTCGTCAGAGTCCGTTTCAATATCCATTATCTCTTCCTCCTCCTCTTCTTGATCAACCGCAGGTAGTTGGTCCTCTACTTCTATAATTTCTAGAGGTATTACCTCCAGAATAGAGACAATTCTGTTGCGATGGAACACGGTGTTGTCAAGTGGAGCCATGGTATGGAAGTGTTGTATCCATCCAATTTGCTTACCCTTTTTATACCCCCACCAACTATACAATTTATGTGGGTCAAGGTCACGTAAAGATACCCTTTGAGCGGGGGATAGACCACTAAGCAGCATGCTAGTCCATTGCCGCAAAGTGATCTATCCCCCGCTCTATTCCGCAGACCACACTCAAGTCCAAGTCCACATCCAAGTCCACATCCATATGTTACACTTTATTATTACTGCCACCAAGTAATTGTCACTCGCACATTTACTTGGTTTTGATAAAGGTACTGCACAAACTCCATATTGGTTGTTTGTTCGTTATACAAATGCATCATGAAATATGCAATCTTATCGATTGCGGCATTGTCCAACGGTTCGCAATTCACAAGTTCCAATGTGCCCTGGCTGGTCTTATCCTCTATAAGTTCCACCACTTCGTTGATGTCTTCTTCCAAGGGAGGATGAACTCAACACTGAAGCTCTCCATTGTTGTTGTTGATAGTGTCTAGACAAATGCTTGACTAAATGCTTTATTCATCAGTCCTACATATATACCAATTTCCCCCTCCTATTACCCATTCCCCCTCTACCTTTATATAGGTCAAGGCCATCCAATAATACCCTTTGAGCGGGGGATAGACCACTAAGCAGCATGCTAGTCCATTGCCGCAAAGTGATCTATCCCCCGCTCTGTATTCCACACAAGTCCTAGTCTTTACACACACACATAAGCCCCCCAGTCTTTTACACTTACTCATATACTCTGTCCTCCCTGCCAATTAAGAGTTCCCCATGTTTGCCACTATTTTCAATTAACCTTTCCAAGTCCCAAAACACAATGTCCAAATTAACCAAGTTCGCTCGTCCAATTTGAAACACACTATTCCCCCCAAAGTCACTTGCTCTCACTTGTTGTCCTGTATACTGCTTCTTCTTCCACGCTACAATCACTACCCTACCTTCTTCAACAACCATTCTTTTAACATTATCATACACCTTCTTCAACATCCCTCTACAGTTTAAATAGTTTATGGTTACATACTCCCACTCCTTACCAATGATCAGTGATCCACTCATTTTCTAGCGTTCCACTGGAAGGTTCAAAGCAGAATGAAGTCGGAATGTACAGACCCCCCTCTTTTATACCAGTTAACCGGTTGTCCTTCGTTTAAAGTGGGTCAAGGTCATTCAAAAGTACCCTTTGAGCGGGGGATAGACCACTAAGCAGCATGCTAGTCCATTGCCGCAAAGTAGTCTATCCCCCGCTCTGTATTCTACACACACACACATGTCCCTGTCCAAGTCTTTCATTACATACCCAATATATATTCAGTTCCTTCATCATCACTATCACTCATCACTGCTTCCACAAACTCCACAGGATTAAAGTTAAATTGTTTCAATTGTTCTTTTAAGTTTTCAATTTGTTGGTCCTTTACTTCTAAAACACTGTGAAGGTGTGATATGTAGTCCGCTGCCTCGTTGATGCTTGCTACTCTCGGATCGCCTAACTTCAAGCTGGGAACTACACCCTGCAGCCTGAAGTACGCCATACGCCTTTCTTGCTCCTGCCGTTGACCAGGACTGAGCAAGCCTTGTCCGTCTTGGCTTACCTCCAGCAAGGTCCGTAGCATCGGAGCTTTGCAGGCGTTTGCCCGAGCAACAGTTATGCTGTGGAATGGTCGAGCAGGTCCACGAGTAGCAGGCAGGACGTTGGCAGCACGCCTTCTTGAAGAAGAAGAGGAAGCCTGAGAAGTTTTGGAGTTGAAAGCCATGTTACAGTGCTGTATTCAGCTAAGCGGTACAAAGCAGAATAACCAAACTGCACGTTAATACCCGTATATATACACTTATCAGTGGTGGGGGTACTAGCTAGCCTTGGTAAAGTGGGTCAAGGCCATCCAAAAACATTACCAGAACGGGGGATAGATCACTAAGTGGCATGTTAGTCCATTGCCACAGAGTGATCTATCCCCCGCTCTGTATTCCGCATTCACACACACATTCATACAAACACACAAGTCCCAGTCCGAGTCTTTACCCACACACCTATCCACTCTCATCCTCACTAGCATCACTGTCCACTAAAGATCTTGACACTTCATAATTAGTCTGTCATATTTTCTCAGGATTGAATTTGCCTCACGGATTACATTCTCTAACACCCTATCCTTTTCCTCTATAATTTCATTGTACGCTTCAAATACATTTGGTAATGTCTGTGTAGATGCATTTGATGTGGTTGGTTGCGGTTGGTAGGAGGCCGGGCCGAGCTGGAGGCTCCACTGCTGCAAAGCTCCTTCTTCACAGGGCCAAAGCCGGAAAACCGGACGCGACTCCTTACATACCAGCTGATCTAGAGGCTCCACTGCTGCTGCACGGGTCCTTCTTCACAGGTCCAAAGCCAGAAAATCGGACTCGACTGCTTAACAGAAGGCTCGATCGGTTGGGTCCAACACTTGAGCTAGAAGCTGAAGAGTTTCCAGACATGGTGGCGAGGTGTTCTGCTTAACGGATGCAAGCTGAATGAGCGGACATTGGATTACCACTCCTTTATATACCTATTTGTAGTGGTAGGGGCGGGGGTGGAGGAGGGGGGGATATCTTAAGGACTTCCACTAACTTTCCCTTAGTCTTCGCGGTCATCGGTTTTACATACCTTTAACACACCCATCGTTTTGGGTTTCTTCAATAACTTTACACACCTCAAAAACCCAAGCAAACAGCTCATCTATGTTGTTATAATTAATTTTTGTCCAGTGTTCATACTTATGAGTTTGGTTGTTTATAATACATAGATAAAATGTAGACCCATCTCGTCTTATACAGTGCTCAACTTCCATTCTATGCCGATTTATCACTTCCCAAACATTGTGTGGATCTATCAAGAAGTCACCACCTTTGTAATTGTACCGTGACATGTTTACACGGAGTACAGAAACGGACTGAAGCAAATGAACGGCTCATACAAGCTTAGTAAGAGCATTAGAGTGGGGGGTATCACGTGATACACGACATTAGTTGTAAGGTTAGCACTTTACTTTAAACAGTAATTTATATGGGTCAAGGTCATTCAAACTTTGAAAAATTTTTACCTCCAAACACTTGTAGCAAGCTACAAGTGTTTGGAGGTAAGTTTTTATTTGTTAAAGATTTTCGTAACTTAGTCTTCACCCTCAAGGACACGGTTTGAGATTGTCCCAGTGACTTTACATCACCGCCAGGTTAAAGTATTATACAAGTCAAGTATTTTTTTTTTATTATTTGACTTGTGTAATACTCCTCTCCCTTACTTTAAGAGGGTTAGGACTAAATTTGGAAAAAATAATTTGGAAGAAGAATTTTTGTTTTTTAAATATCGTCCAACACAACCTAACAATTTAGAATTTCTTTTGGTAGGCCTACATCCTAATCCATTTCCCACACAGATTGGCATCCTTCCCTTCGTATTAGATAGCCTTTTTTATGGATGAAAAATTGTCTTTGTACCATCCGAACGGGTACTTTCATTGTATGAAGGCTGCCATCACCTTTTACAATGATTTCTACTTTGGCATCAAAAGCTCCATAAGTTTGAGCAATAAAATAATATTTTTCATCCATTTTAAGTCTTCTAATATCAAGCGGTTGCGGACTGTGGGGATGTCTGGGTTGGGATGTTTTAGACCTAATGTTGTTAAGACTGTAGGGTCTTACTCTCGGAAGATTGATGTTTTTGTTCAAGTGCGTTTGGCAACGGTCTTTATCTAAAACAGCAAACTTCTGACAGCAAAGAATCCCAAAGTCTTTTGACATCCACACGTAATCGCATTTATTACCCTTGCCAGCAGGGAGTTTAACACGCTTACGTTTTTGTGTTGGACGCTTTACTGGAGTGTTTTGGAGCTTGTCAGGTTTAGGCTGGCTAGAAGGAATGGGGGTGGGAGGTGAAGGTTTAAGTAGGTCAAAAGGTAGGCTGCAGACAATTTTGGGTGGGGTAGGTGAACGGGTTAGGTCGATTGAGGGAAGTTCGGGGGAGAAGATTGATTTACGGGGTGGTTTGGTTGGTGTAGGTGGCATGGGGGATATGGGTGAGGGACATTGGGATTTGGTGTAGGATAGGATTTTCTTAGTTCGACTGTAGGGGGTTATCCTCGACCTTGGCGCCTCTTCGAACACCGCAGACTCCGATCCCGAGTCCGATAGCAGAGAGAGTGCTGGAGAGGCTATCAGGACTCGTCCGCTGGGGTTCTTTGAAGATGCCGCAGGTGCGCCAGCCTCTTCCGAAGCCGAAGGTGCGCCAACCTCTTCCAATGTTGGTGGCAATGGTGAAAGGCTGGGCATCGAGGCAGGCTGCGGTGGCGGCGGCGGTGGCGGCATCGTCAGGCAGCTCAGAATCTGCGCTGTCATGAGGTATTCTAGGATCGGAGCGGAGGACGATGAGGGCTGAGGCGTGTTGGCCGAGGTTGAAGAAGCTGGTGGGTAATTCTTGAGCTTAAGACCCATCTTGATGAAGCGAATAAATGAAGAGTAAATATGAAAAGAGTAAATATGAAAAGAAGATTGAAATAAGTAAATAAAATCTCAGGAGCGAGAGAGGACCGTCCGGTACGGGAACCTGGACAGGAATGAGAAGTGCATGCCACCCGGCCGCCTTATATCCCCGCCGGGGCTGCCACGCCCAGGATATCAGGGGTGGGGGTGGGGGTGGGGGTGGGGGTGGGGGTGGGGGTGGGGGGGGGGGGTTCGCACTTTTTGTCGGGGGGGGGGGGGGGTTCGCACTTTTTGTCGGGTGGGGGGTCAATTTAAAACAATAAGCCTCACTTAAGGCGTTTATGTTAACATCGCTGAAGCCTCCAAAAAAGACACACTTATAGACGAGTCAAACCTTGTGTGTTACTTGACTTGTACATTTTTTTAAAAGAGCTTAATATATTTACCTTGTTAATAAGACCTGACTGTTAAAGAATTTTGAAAACTTTTATATATTTAGGTCAAGGTCACGGTAAAACTTTAAAAAATTAAGCCCCACACCCCCGATGGGGGTGTGGGGCACTTGGGTTGTCATCGCTGTAGCCTCCAAAGAGACCCAACTATGACATTAAGGCAACATCCAATGTCGTGTTCCCTTCGCCACGCAAGACTTGTAAACATTTACTGCATTGTCTTTTCAATAGCTAACAAAACATTTACTTAATTTTGAGAGAGGTTGAGGACAGCCCTAGTGGCTTACGCCCTCGGTCCGAGTGCAGGGGCCACCGCAAATTGGCCACAGCTGTGGTCTGCATGTCAGCATACAAACGGACCGAGTCCCAAACCCAGCCGCAATATTGCATGCCTGAGAGGACCCATGCTAAAATTGGTTTAAAATTGTTTTACACGGGGGTCTACTCCCGTACCCTACCTTTACTATTTAACTTTATCAATGCAGTAAATTTTTATAAATCTTTGTGGGTCAAGGCCACACGGACATTAAAAAAATTTCGGCCCCCGTACATCCATGGCGAACCACGAATGTTCGGGGGCCTTGGGGACTAAAAACACAAATAGCTAACAAAGATTCATTTACATAATTTTGAGTTTCCAGAAGGGAAACAAGAGGTTGAGGACAGCCCTAGTGGCTTACGCCCTCGGTCCGAGTGCAGAGGCCACCGCAAATTGGCCACAGCTGTGGTCTGCATGTCAGCATACAAACGGACCGAGTCCCAAACCCAGCCGCAATATTGCATGCCTGAGAGGACTCATGCTAACGTTGGTATAAAATGCTTTTACACGGGGGCCTACTCCCGTTCCCTGACTTTACAATTTACTTTGAGCATTGAAAAAGCTCAAGGGGGGATTGCTAAAACAAGCGTATACACTTTACAAACATATAACACACTTACAACACACAATTGAGCTCAACGTAGTCA
Organism: Neoaliturus tenellus; assembly: GCA_030545055.2. Taxonomy (NCBI): domain Eukaryota; kingdom Metazoa; phylum Arthropoda; class Insecta; order Hemiptera; family Cicadellidae; genus Neoaliturus; species Neoaliturus tenellus. The sequence goes on along the minus strand of CM061531.1, from coordinate 283,750,271 downwards.
ATGCTGGAACAAGCACATACACATTAAACACATATAACAAACAAGACACAAAGGATAAAAGACACAGGAGACATAGGGTACAAGTAAAACACTCTCATATAAATCAATTCCCAATACCCAAACGCAAGCGCAATATCTTACAACTAATACAAGTCTTAAGGTTAGAGTAGACTTCGCTAAACACTGAAGGCGCCATTCAATGTTTAGTGATGCCTATGGCGGTCCGTCCCGGTCGTTCACGTTCAACGCGCGGGAGCGGACTGCGAGCCGGCTCTGGCTGGACCCCCTTATATCCCCGCCGGGGCTGCCACGCCCAGGATATCAGGGGTGGGGGAGGGGGTGGGGGTGGGGGTGGGGGTGGGGGGGGGTTCGCACTTTTTGCCGGGGGGGGGTTCGCACTTTTTGTCGGGGGGGGGGGGTCGCACTTTTTGTCGGGGGGGGGGGGTCGCACTTTTTGTCTGGGGGGGGGTTCGCACTTTTTGTCCGGGGGGGGGGGGGGGTTCGCACTTTTTGTCCGGGGGGGGGGGTTAGGTAAGTTAAGTGGGTCAAGGTCACCCACAACACTTGTACTCTAAGTGTTGGCTATACCCCCACCACAACTGGGTCCCTAGGCTGCACAACACCGCTTCGCCAGTATGTCTCCGGCTTCCATGCGGTGCGTCTCGCTGTTCTCTAGCTCTCTATATGTAAGTAATTTTTTAAGTTCTGAATGTAGGTCACTACACTTTAACTCTGGGACGATATCGACTTGTAGTGTTTCAGTGTTTTGACTCAAGGTCATCACACTTTAACTCTAGCACATCGGTTATCGTACCAGAGGTGCTCAATAACCTAACTTGTAATGTTTAGGGTGGCGTTTGCACGCCACGTGGTATCGCCATGAGTGTCCAGTCCAGGTTTTAAGTTAAATTAATTTTACTGTAATCTTTTCCATTTCCGCTTCGTTTTGCCAAAGTATAAGGTGTCGCTTAATAAAGTGGTATTTCTCTAAAGTTATAGGAGATTGCAAGGATACAATTAGTTTATTTAGGAGACTCTTCATCTTGGAGTTTAACACAATTTCCACTTTGACTTTGCTTCCTCGGCTCTCACAGCCTAAGCTGTACAGAAATGTTTCTTCTAGTGCCAACTCGGGCCAAGAGAACAGTGGTTTGACTGTAGGACAGCTCATGGTGAAGTGATGCGATACTCCAGCGTACCACCTCACCTTCCCCCGCCACTGTGACCTTCCCCCACTCCTGCTGTTTCCCCCACCTCTTTTCCCTTGACTCATGCGCTACAAGCAGTCTCTCAGTATTGTGCGGACTTTTGTGAGGTGAAGCCATGTCGCAGAACACTTTAGGTAAGAAACTTAGCCGTGTTAAGACTTTATTAGTTGCTCACTGTCCACCACCCAAAGTTAAGAGAGTTTCAACTTTAGCTAAGTGGCGCAAACTGTTGCGCGGACACCCTAAGTTTTATACAAAACAGACTAATGTCAGTTTTACTGATGAGGATTTGTTTAAAATATTGGATGAAATGACTTTTCCTTGCAAAATTCAGTTAGTTACTCCCATTCCTGACAGTTTAGAGTCTTAGTCTCTCAAGCCGATATACCTAGCATACACAGAGCCTGACAGTCAGTCACTCGATGGCTGTCGTGGGGTGCGCATCGGTGTCGGCGCTCCGTTGTTAAGTGTTCAAGGTCACAGTAACATGAAATTGCGGGCGTTGTACTGGTTCAAGGTCACCTGAGGGATAACCGATTGCCCATTTAGGCAGAGTCATGTCAGAAACTCGAGTTTAACTTGGCACTTTTGCCGTTTCTTGTCGAAAATTCGCTCCAAGTGGTCAAGGTCACGGGGACTCTGACTGAAACTCGGAGCGTAGTGCGAGAAACGGCAAAAGTGCTAAAAAATTTTAAGTTTCTGCGTGACCTTGACCTTAGTGGCGTCGGTGACGTCGTTTTGATGACGTAAGGGGTGATGACGTCATCAGCACGTCATTTCTGTGACGTCATGGGTGTGACGTCATCGAAATGACGTCATTAGTGATGACGTCATCGATTGCGTCATCGATGACGTCATCGATGACGTCATCGGTGAGGTCATTGACCTCGATGACGTCATCCCTCAGGTGACCTTGAACTGGGCCAGCGGCCGCAATTTTACACTACTGATATATACAACACTCGGACATTCGGCACATTTAATATGTAAGTCTCAGTTTTGTTGTGTTTGTTTGTTGACGGGACAAAGGCCAATTGTGTTTGCAGAGGGCCGAAACCCTTAATGAAGAGACTTAAAAATTGCTCCCTAACATAATTTGGCACAGAAGTGTACCATAATTGTTGTGTTTTATTTGGATAACCAATATCCATGTAACAATTTAAGAACTTGAAGTTTCAGTATAAGTAACTAAAATACTTTAAAATGTTAGAAAAGTCATTAATGACATTGTAAATTGAAAATTATCTCGTAGTTGAATTCTATTTTACAATTTATTTACTATTCTATACGTTACAATTTATGAGAAAACAGAACATTTAGATGAGCCAACATCTCTGAATGTACCTTAAAAACATAATCTTTAATTATTTATAAAGATCTTAAAATCCTACTAAAATACATTTCCTAATTTTAATCTGAATTTAGCAATCACTGACTACTTTTTAAACTTACTCCTCATGTTTTTCAGTATTGCTTACACCATTTTGTAAATCTATAAAATTGAGTTTTTTTTTTTAAAAACGATTAACTTCTAGAATTAAAAATTAGTACAATATGCTTAGATTAATACAAGTATAACAGTCTACCTACCAACATTAAAGTCCTTGTTGTTATTTGGTTCTAACATTGGCTATTATCGTACTTCTTACTATATAGAAAATTACAGTAGTGTTCCGCTTTCACTATTTAAATTACTGTAATTGAGGTTTAATTTATTTAATTAAATCTGAAATGATCACTTTAATCTTTTTTGTTTAAACTTAAGTGCCAAGGTTGAATTACTTGCAGGGTCAAGTTTTACTTAAGTTATTACGTAAGTCACTATTTGTTGTTTAGTTATAATACTCGAGCTTTTTATTATACTGTAATACTACTTAAATGCAAATATATTGATTCTCCTTTGTATCATCCCATTTTATCGTTCTAACAAAATTAGAATTAGTAAAAGCATAAAGATTATTATTTTGATTTCAATCGTCTTAGAGTTTGATACCGATTGTTACTGATTTATTAAATTTCGGATGTAATAAGAAAAGTTCGTATGGCCTATTTACCTGGAAATTATTCTATTTTATCTATGATTTTTTAATGAGTTATAATGATTGAATTTTAATTTAAGAAGTTAAAGTAGCCTAAAAAACATCAATGACACAAAAGAAAATGAACAGCCTAGACATCATTTATGGCTAAGTAGAAATACAAAAAAAAAGAAATTAAAATAACATTTTCATAGTTTAAGTGTGTTTATAATTACTGAAGTTTATTATTTATGTGTGGGATATTTCAGTCTGCAGCGTGCACAGAATCACTGTATCCAGTTCATCTTTGGTCTTAAGCGAAATGACCTTATTTCACCTTATTTGACCATGTTTCACCTTATTTTAATTTACTCTCCCTAATGAAATTAAAAGAACTCCGTGAATTCCATACACTTCGCTTGTTTCACTCTCTTATAAGTTCACCTACCTCTCTGATCATTTCTTATTTATTTCTGAAATAAGTTCACAGGTTACACGCGGAGCGTTAAACGGTTTAAAACGTTGAAACCTCTTATACCTATAAGAGGTTTCAAGCCTTAGTAGCTTAAACTAACAATTTATCTATTTTACATATTTCGTTTTTATAACTAGACTGAAATGCATTACATTAAAAAAAATCATTAATTTTCATCATCTCAAAAATGTTTTCAACGAAAAGGTTTTAATTTTTAATTTTACAACTGTAATTCTAAAATGTGTAACACATTCAAAATACAAGCATTCAAGTCAATCTGACAGCAATACCCAGAAGACTGTTCACCGACAGGATTATTTGCTGTTACTTTTCTCTAGAGACTGTGTATTGACAGATGTTGAGCATAAGTTTCACCAGACAGGCTGGATTGGTGCTATCAACGCGACGTGTATTAAAATTCCTCCACTGAAAGAGTTACTTCTAACTTTCGCTTGCTGTTTTGTAGAATTCAAATACAAAATTTACTAGTAATTAGATTTCTAAAAATAACCTATTTAACAAAACGATTACCTTATAATATTTGAAAAATCATTTAATTGATTTGTTTGTACATCATCATATGTTCTCTCCATGAATAATTTTGATCAATATGCAGACATTCACTCATTTATTTATACTTCGCTATTTTTTTGCTAAAAATCTTTCATCTTTTGATTGTTTAATAAATTTGTTTGATAAAATATAAAGGAAAATTTGTATTTCTAATTTAAATATTGAATAAATAATTATTTTTATACTAAAATTTACACGCAGAGTTGGATTTTTAATAAGGTCCAAGGTAAAATACCATGCGATAAATGTATTAATAATTTGGTCAGGAATTTATTCTAGATGTTTTCTCGCAATGCTTGGTTTTTAAACTCATTTTACCTACGACTGTATAAAGAACAATAAAGAACATAAAAATATTAAAGTTAACATCATAAAGAAGAATATTATTAAAACAAATTTAAGAACGTTGCTTAGTGTGGTCCTTCCTTAATGTGGATGCCTAACGTTCTGGTTTCACATTAAAATTAAGGTTCTATACCAATGAGGGCTCAACATTTGACGAAAGTAATGTTTTTATAAAATTTTTCAATATGAACATTAGTTCATTGTTCAATTCTAAACAAAATAGCTCGAGATGTTTTTTTTAAATATTGTAGAAATCTAATTTAAGATTTTTAATGTGTAATTATTTATGGATATTGTTTGAATAAAATAATGAAAGTACATTAATTCTTAGAGTATCTAAATGCATTTAAAAATTTGAGATAAAAACCATCAATCTGTAAAAAGTATATTTTCCAAAATATGAATTTAAAAAATTGCTATTTTAAAATGGTTTTTTGTGGTGACGCAAAATGAGAAAAAACATAAAACATGATTTGTTATCAATATTAAGTCCCCCTATATTAACCATCCCCTTCTTCCTTAAACCACCTAAATATACCTGATACCATTTGCGTGTTCATGACCAAATATAATCATGGCTGTGTAAAATTAAATATATTTTTTTGTGCAAGGTAAAATGAAATCGATATTTGTTTCTCTATATTTTTGTTATTCTTATAATATCAAAAGGTAGTATAATGTAGATAATGGCTTTCCTTACTTTTCCACAAACGTATGTATGTCTCCATATAATTTATTGACTACAGAAAGTTGTGTGGAATTTCTCATGGTTATCCACATTTCCTGTTTCGTGATAGGCTGAAAGTTGAGAGACAGGACCAATTTATTGTTAGTGGGACTTATCTAGAGTACTGTTCTAAAATTTTGTCTCCTCACCAACTTTATTTGCGTGAATAATTAGAGATGATCCAACGGCGGTTCTGAGATTTTCTGCGACCCTAATTGGTTATAGGTTCCTAGAGACACCGGTCCAAGAAGTGGATTTAGCGCTTAAGCTTCGATCCTTGGAGGCCAGGCCCTTCGATCAAGCCGTGCTTTTTCTCTACAGGTTGGAAAATTCAGATCTCAACTGTCAGGAAGTTCTTCAAAGGATTAACCTCAGATCTCCTACTAGTACGAGATCAATCTCTCTATTTGCCAACCATCACCATCCACGCCTTAGGCCTGCCACACACTGCAACAGACGAGGCGAGGCGAGGCGAGGCATTTTGACTAAAGGCGTCTTGAGTGATTGAGGAAGCATTGGCGCTTATGGAGCCCCACACACTGCAAAAGGCGAGGCGAGGCGAGGCGCGAAGACGCGGACAGGCGTCTTTAGTCAAAAAGTGCAACAGGCAAAAATTTCGTTTCGTCGACAGTCACCAACAGTCAAAGCGTCCTGCGCATGCGCAAAGTCACGTGACACCCCACACTCACCAGCTGTCGTCTGTCTGTTTACAAGCAGTTTTGGCTTGATTGTTTTGGATCAACAGTTGTAATTACCTAGGCCTATACAATTGTAATTAATTATATTTAACTATAGTTTTTTTTAACTAACTATAATTATGTATCAGACGACTATTTATTCTTTTAAAGTAAATTTAAGTAATATCTTTCAATTTCTCTATCCTCTAAGTTTTTTAATACATCCATTTTTCCACGTAGACTTTACATGAAAAATATTCTATTATTCTCCCTTTTTCTCATTTCACATTTTTTCTCATAATTTCCACTTAAAAATAATAATTTATAATCAGTTTTTTATAATTACGTTTTTAACGTAATTTTCACATAAATATATTCTTTTTACCTTTCTTTCACATTTAAAATTGTCACATTATTTTTGACGTGAAAAAATATTTTTTTATATATAATTTTACATAATTTTTATATTTTTCTCGTAAAAAACGCGATTTTTACATTTCGTGCTGATTGGGCATGATAACAGTCTCTTCCTCCTCATCCATCATACAACGATTTACAGCAGAGACACTATACGGTAGTCACCTGTTTGCAAGAAACAACTCCCTTTGAATGGACTTTGAAATCGCGCCAATTGACTTGCCTCTTTGCCCTCTGCTGTGTGTGTCCGCTTCAAGACAAGACAAGGCAAGTCAAGTGACTTGCCTCAAGTTGCCTTGCCTCGCCTCGTCTGTTGCAGTGTGTGGCCGGCCTTACTAGGCTAATTCACCTTTGTTGAGATTACAGCAACACGGGAAGGCCCTGCCTCCATGCTTAGAGTTCTTCAGCATGTGATACTGGTCGTTCAATAGGAACCTCCGAGTCCCGGAGCTTTGAATATAGCTTGCATCATAGATAATTTTGTGCTATTTATCTTGGTGGCGCGTTTGAAGGGACATTCATTTTGGGTTTTTTTATTTGTGTTTTTTGTGGTGCCCTTAATGGACCACACCGGTGATCGCATAGCCCTCATCTAGCTTGTGTCTCAAACCGTGTCCCGTGGAACTAAAATTTTAAATCATCCTCAAGCAACAAAAATATATTATACCGTTCGATTATAGCTCATGTTTTGTATCTGTTTTTACTATCATAATTTTTTATCTCTGTTTGACATTACCTTGCTCATTTTGCTACATTACCTTCATCATTGTTATTATCTCATTGTTATCTTTATTATAATATGTTAACACCTGCATGGGATTATTTATTGTTATATGTCTATTTATTGGTATAACTCTCTCCCAATTATTATATATTGTTACTATCTGTTAGAACTACTTATTAGGCATAATTTACTTATTATATTACTTAAAATAACACAAGGATTCGTATTTTTTGTATAATATAAATTATAAAATATGTCTTTCGAGGGTATAAATCTGCTTTGTTGTTGGAAATAAATGAAATGAAATTACATTCTTCATTTTTGCTACAATAATGATTAACAATAATTTAAATATTTTTATGAATGGTGGACACGTCACTGCAGTATAGCCTCTGAGAAGGTCAACCAAGGCCATGGGTGCATTATTGGTCAGTCACTATTTGATCCATAGTTTGAGACCCCTCCCCCCAGCCACAAGTCTGGTTTTGTCTTTCCCCATTTGAACTTAATATAATTAAACTTTCCTATATCTGTACGGAAACTAAATGATCACTTGCATTCTATGCTGGTAATCTATTTACTTGCAAACAATTACCCTAAAAGAAAGTAGTTTTATTATTTATAAAAATAAATATAGTATTTAATTTTTTGTTTATTACTTTTAGGCATTTAAAACAATTACTGTTGTTTTATAAATTCGAGAAACTCAACTCAAACCGAACAACAATAAAGCACAGAATAAGCAAGAAATGTTAAGGGAGGAACAGTCCAAGGAGCAAAAAACTTCCCTAACTTATTCAAAGGCAGTCCAGAATCCCTTAGATATGGCTACGGTACTGCTTTGATCTTCTATTATTTGCTTAGCTGCTTGTTGTTCATAAGAACTTAATATACAAATCTACCTTAGACTGTGAAATAATTCTTGAACAACTTCGATCAGAACATACGAAACATTTATTTGACGAGTTTCAATGTGATATAATTTTATTTTGATTATTTACATTTTCTTTTAGTACTTTTTAACAATAAGTAGAATGAGGAATACCCATCGATGTTAATGGTTCGTAATTAAAATAACGTCTTGTATGGCATTATTTGTGTTTGTGCTGCCGTGCAGGAATAAATAAAAATACGTATTTTAATATTACCTATTAAATTTGTACTCATAGGTGTCAATTGCACAGGGTGGTCCGGAAACATCTGCAACCATTTTGTTTAGTTGTTCCTTGCACCGTTACAAAGATATTATATAATATAGCCATGGGTATCCTGTGCCTAGTTTTCTGCCTGTATGATTGTTTGTAATTTTGGCTCAACTCATGAGATCTTTAAAACCGCTTGAGGTATTAAGTTTAAACGTAGCATCACTAATCGTACGTAAAAATTGTTTCACTTATAACTTTTGACACTCTACTTTTTCCTGTTCCAAACATGACACAAACTTTAATCCTCACTCCAAGGTACTTGGCCTCTCTTTTAATTTCGATCATCTATCAATATTTTATTTTTTTATCAGATGCTTAGTGAGATAAATTGTAATAATCCAACCAGGGTTATATGTTATCGTTAAGTTTGATAATAATAATATTGAAATGAATATTATTGCCTTCCAATAAATAAATAAATAATAAATCACTATCCCACTGATTTTGTTATGTAAAATTCTGTCCATTTTATAAATATGAATCAAGATAGTGTAATAAGAGTGTTAAGAATGTTATTTTATAATTAAAGTTAGAAACTTTATTACAGATAATTTTCTTTGGACAGGTAAAATTTCACATTGTTTTATCACTCTCAACTTAATATCCAGTGGTGATCGTTAAAAGCTCTTATGTAAACATAAAAAATCCGATGAAACATCAAATTTCACTTTTACTGTTATTGCTGTGGGTAGTATGTTTGAAACGGAGCCAACAACCACTTTTAATATATTTAAAAAAAAAATTAAAATCATAATTTGTCCTCTAGCTCCTCTGACCTCAATTTTATATTTTCTTCATTCCATTTTAAATATATAAAATAGTTTTTATTGTTAAAAGAACTATGAGTTTATAAATTCAAGAGTTCAAGGCAATACAAAGGGCTGACGAAGTGGCAGTATACTTCATTAGCAGTATTTTTTCAGTATCAGGGTATAAATATCAAATTATTGTGAGTTCCAACTAACAATGACACACGATTATGCTTTTTTGTTGCGAAGTGTACACACTATAGATTGCATAGTTAATTGGCCAAGTGGATGTACAGTCCCCACCATGAATGTGTCCACGCAGTGCCCACCTCGAATGGGCAAGTTGGGCTGCACGGCTCAAGTGAGGATACAATGGCTTATAGCATTGTAAATAGCTCTGTAAATAGCTTTGTAATGTTGGATAGGCTATTTTAACCGATTTTACTAATACTTACAAATGTGAACTGTCCTAGAAACACCTAGAATATTCGTTTTACCATAATTATTTTAACTGAGTGGCTGGATAAAAGTTCTAACAAAGTTTTAAACACCTATAAACATAATAGGCAATGAAGCTAAGCATGTTTCTCTATTATATGCTTTTTTATACCCACGTGTTATATTAGAACCCAAACTTACTTGGTATCGATTGTTTTTTCGAACAATTGTAATAGTGATAATTTCAACAAATCTCAGTTTACTAATCCTAGAGTTTCTGAGGAAATATTTAAGTTTTGTATGGTTATTTGAGTGTCATTTAAATATTCATTTAATGTAGGGATATTTATAATCTTAAAAAAATTAATCAAATGTACATAATTATGTACAACAAGAAAGCTTGTTAAAATTTGGTTACATATTTTAAGTTTTTTAATACTCCAAGTCAGATGTTTTCAGTTATCCTTTCCAGGAAGTTATTTATTTGGAATTAAAAGAAAGAAAGAAGAAACGTTAATAAATCTAATTAGGCCTCCTTCAGAAGGAATTGTAATGAAAATAACTCTCGGAGAATGAAAACCTCTCCACACTGTAACAAATTCAACGAAAGCAATGAAATATGATCTCACCTTAGACTGTTTCATTTTTGCATTTCTTTTTTCACTAGAATGTTTTTAACTCAATTGTTCCTACGAAACTTTGAACTTCAAATTTAGCTTTTCTCAAAAATTTCATTCTTATTTTAAGAAAATGTCTCCAAATAATACTTGGGTAAAGTTACGTGTAAACAAGGCGATTTCTAGCCTAAAATGTGTTAGCTAAAATCAAAGATTTGTTATGATTTTAATTAATG